>JAJIBD010023443.1:0-281496 GCA_021461705.1 Cryptotis parvus
CCATCCCTACTTTTATGTTCAGCAGCATTATTCACAATAGCCAGAATCTGGAAGCAACCAGAGTGCCCGAAAATCGATGACTGGATAAAGAAGCTTTGGTACATCTACACAATGGAATACTATGCAGCTGTTAGGAAAAATGAAGTTATAAAATTTGCCTATAAATAGATGGACATGGAGAAGATTATGTTGGAGTGAAATTAGCCAGAAGGAGAGACACAGATACAGAATGACTGCATTTATTTGCATGACATAAATATATATGTACATATTATGACACCAATATCCAAGGTCAAGTGAAACATGTATCAGGAGGTCTTGTCAAAGGTGGAAATTACCACAAACGTGTGGGGAGTCAGAGGCTAGCTAAGACAGAAAATGGAACAGTGTGCTAACAATTGTCAAGGGTACTAATACCAACCTAGAACTGAGCATTAAATAGAGGGAAAAAGATACACATGACAACCCTTTAATGTATGTTCTGTAATCCATAGTCTGGAAGGGAAGGAAAAGAGAAAGAGATAGAAAGAAAGGGAAAGAAATAAAGAACATGCCATGGAGGAGGGATGGGGGGATGGGGGAGGGAACCGGGGATGTTGGTGGTGGGAGATGGGCACTGGTGGTGGGAGATGGGCACTGGTGCTGGAACACTGTATGACCAAAACCCAAATATGAACTTTTTTAATTGTATATCTTTGAAATTGTAAAAAAATAAAAATAAAAAAAACTCAAAAACTTTAAAAAAAAATTTAAAAAAGAGAGAAAAAAGATAAATAACCTGCCATAGAGGCAGAGTAGGGGAGGAGTGAGGGAATTGGGGACATTGGTGGTGGGAAATGGGCACTGATGGACGGATGGGTGCTGGAACACTCTATGACCGAAACCCAAACATGAACATCTTTATAATTGTATATCTCACAGTGGTATAAAAATATTAAAAATAAATAAATAAAATTAAATGAACATAAAAATACATACTTTAATCTCCTTCCTTTTTAGCATCAACCAGTCTTGTGCGTGTTACTAGTTAAATAAAACTGTACACAGTTGCTGTGCCTACCCATAATTACTTCATAAAACAGGATAATTTATACAAAATGTTCAAAACTATCCAGATAAGTCTGTATTCCAAAATTCACATTCAAAAAGTAATTTTCTCCTCTCACACATTCAAATACAGGATAAAAGCATCCAAATGCAGATTTGTATTAAGCCCCTGTTTCCATGGCCTATCGTGGCCATGTGTAAATTCTTCGTGAATCTCTACCATATATATTCCATTTTTATGAGACGCAGCAGAAACTAAGCACAGTTTACCTAAAACAATATACTGATCCTTTTCCAAAGTCAGCATGTGCGCCAGTATCAAATTCTGTCTATAGTGGATCGCACAATCATCTCAACTTTCCAGTTCACACAGTTCTCTCGTCCCTCCAAAAATCTGAGAATTATTTTGAGATCTTTAAATTGCTTCCAGTTAAAAAAAAATCATAACACACACACACACGCACGCATGCACCCACGCACACACAATCTAACATTAGAATTAAAGTGGTAAACACAGAATGAAAAAACGAAGGAAACAATTCTGCAGTTGTGTGATGGCTCATTTTATCTGTCAATTTTTCTCCTTATGGGGTGCCGTGATTAAACACCGTTTCTTAATGTAACTGAGATTGGCCTGTGACTCTGAATTCAATCGAATTGGCCCTCGCAGCTGTTGGCAGCATCACTCATACTATCAGGACTGTAAACAGAACAGAAAGCAGAGGTAAGAGGAAGGCGTCCTTTTTGTCTTCCTGCTGGCTTCCACTGAGACGCTGGTTTGCTGCCACAGTGTTAGTAATTCTCCCACCACCTGCCTTAGTTCCTCAATTCTCAAGACCTCAGACTTGGACTGGAATAAAATCACCAGTTTTCTGGGTTCCCAAGCTTGCAAAAAATCATGGGATTTCTCAGCCCCCATCACGATGTTGCCAATTACACAAAATAAATGTATTTCTTGTTCGTAGCTGTTTCTGTTTGGTTCTGTTTGCAAGGAAAACCCTCGTGCAAGTTATAAAATAAAAAAAGAGAGCAGGTGAGGCCAAAGAGCCCAACAGGGAGACCGCACTCCCGCCTCCCAGTCCCCTGCTTAGCACCCGCCCAGGCAGCTACTGCTAGACACTGTTGTGCATGAAAGGAGCAACACGATCGGTCCTGATGGCCCTGCTCTAAAAAAAACCTCTTGTGGACTGGAGTGATAGCACAGCGGGGAGACTATCTGCCTTGCATCGTGGATGGCCCAGGTTCGATCCCCGGCATCCCATATGGTTCCCTGAGAACCACCAGGAGAAATCCCTGAGTACAGAGCTACGAGTAACCCCCTGATGAATGCCTGTTGTGGGTTAAAAAAAAAAATCACTTCACTTGTATCATTTGTCTTCCCCTTGTTCATGGATTTGCTCAAGCAGGTGCCAGTAACGTCTCCATGTGTTGGGAATGAGGTCCATTATTGTTACTGTTTTGGCATATCGAATACACCACGGGTAGCTTGCCAGGCTCTGCTGTGGCTCTGGGTTCATCCCAGGGGCCCAGTCTCTAAAAAAAAAAAAAAAAAAGCAAAATAATAATAAATAATAAAATAAAAAACCCCTTGCAAGCTAGATAATATATCTGAAAATATCTCAGCTGGGTAAAGATATTAATGATTCTTTCAGATCTACTAACAGAACTGAGGCAATCCTGCGGAACACGAGGGACAGAAAGAGCCTATTGGAGTGTTCTTGGGCTTAACGTGCATCTGACTCACCTGGTGCTTCAATTCAAAAGGTTTGGGGTAAGGAAGCCCCTGCTGCACTACATGTCAATGTGATCCTTAGTTTGCCACAGCCCCAGATGGCGGCCATTATAAATATTAATGCTTTCTTCTCTGTGGTTCTGTGGGTGTGGTGGACACAAAACAAAAGAACCCTGGTGACATCTTACCACTGTTTAGGGTGACCACAGTTTTCCCACCAATGTCCCCTTTTAGCCCACCCCTCCATTAAGCCTGGACATGGTTTCTGGAGCATATCACAGTGCATTGTATGAAAACCCTAAAGGTCCATACTTTGCCTGCAGGTATTAGCAAGCCTGGTCTTCATCACCTAAGTAACAGGCGGAACCCCTTTATCACACTCCTTCATTATCTTTCCAGAACAGTGGCCACGTCCAGCAGCAACCTGTTTCCTTTCCTTATCTAGGAAAGAACCGTCTGCAAGAACCATCCTATGGTAAGGCTGCCGAAGAGCTGTCTCTTTTCTCCACACAAGGCCAATTCCATTCCCAAGACCCACAAGGCCCTCTTAATATGAGCAACTAGCACTGGATTAAGGCACACATGTTGTCACTGAGAATTTTCACAGAGCGAAAGTTAGGAATCGTGTTAGTTTAACCTGTACGACAACTTGGTGCTGTTCAATTTGAATAACCTAGAAAATTTGCCATAATTTTTCTACCTGAAGGTCACAGGATGAATGACCGGAACATCATGACATTGACACAAGATCAGTGACAGCCACAGCCAGCCAACAGTCGCAGCCTCATGCAGAGAGCTTGGATGACTCTATCTGCATTTACAAAAGAGCAGAGGAGATCTGACGCACACAGCAAGCAGCAATGTAACAGTCCCCATCAGACAGTCTCCGCCAGCCTTCACGGGCTGTTTCTGCTACAGAAGCCAAATCCTCCAGGATGAAAAACTGAATGATCGGCTTCCTACAAAAACTGTTAAAGAATCAATACAAAAACACAACCAACATAACGTCACCTAGATTGCAGGTACAATGTGCACTTGCTGAAGGAAGTCATGCTGGGATTCTTGATTAATAATTTTTATCTAATTTTCCCAAGTACATTCTTTGGGTGAATTATATAGTATGGCTTCCAGCCAGTTCTCTATCTTTGGGAATAACAATCTGTCTGGGGGCTTTGTTAGCATTGGCCATGACTCAACAGCGCATTTGAAACTGCAGAAGCCAGCATCAATATGGAATTCTTAACACTGAAACCTTCAGTAACTAACTCTTATGATAGGTGGCATCAATATGGGATTCTTAACATTGAAAGTTTCCCTAACCCTTATGATCGGCGGGGCTGGGATTTTGTCATGACTGGGGGATTTTTTTTTTTTAATTTAGAACCCTAATCTTAAAAACAAAAGTGAAATGGGCCAAAAATTTACAAAATTTATCCTTGCAAATCATAACAGAAACAGCTTCCCCTTTTAAAGGGGAAGCATGTTATTTATAACATCTTTATTTCAACTAGTATAGTTAACCAACATGTTCATGCATTCAACTTGACCACTTGATCACTTGACATCCTGTTATTCATTGATTTGCTCGGTGGGCACCAGTAACATTTCCATTTGACCCTATCACGTGCCAGTGTAGCCCAATGGCATCTGGTTGCTTCAGGAATACAAAGAGCCTCAAACCGTTCATGCATTCAACAAGAACAAAAACATACATGGGAGTTGAAAATTAAATTAAATTTGTTTTCAAGTTCATTTATTTTTTTAAAGACTTCTTTCCCCACTGAAGTAGTATTAGTTTGTGAACACAAGGTTTCGGGTAGACAAACCCCTGTTATCAGTGTCTGTACAGAACACTCACCACCAGAATTTCCCAGAATTTCCCTGTATCACACACAGCTGCTGTGAGCTCCACAGCTGATGAGCTATGGAGTCCAGATGCTGAAAATGGCGGTCGTCATGGTGCATATCACAAGTGATACAAGTGACAACAAGAAAGTTAATAAAATGCTTCTGGGTGATAATCACAAAGGTAGCACTGCTTCAGGAACGACTGTGATTTTTTTTCTTTGGTAATTTTCCTTTTGGTCTTTTTTTTTCTTTAAACCATACTCAGTAGTGCTCAGAGGTTACTCCAGACATGGGAGGCGGGAGTCATCCAGAGTTGGGGTCAGACCGGGTCTCCCCCGACTAACACAGGCTCACTGGCCCTTTCCTCTGTCTCCCCAGCCAGGAGTGATTTTAAATGCTCTGATGCATGTCGATTTTTCTTTTTTTTTAATTTTTTATTTTTACAATTACAAAGATATACAATTAAAAAGTTCATATTTGGGTTTTGGTCATACAGTGTTGCAGCACCCATCCCGCCACCAGTGCCCATCTCCCACCACCAACGTCCCGGTTCCCTCCCCCCTCCCCCAGCCCTACTCCATGTCAGGTTCTTTATTTCTTTCCATTTCTCTCTCTTTCTCTTTTCCTTCCCCCCTCAGACTATGGATTACAGAACATACATTAAAGGGTTGTCATGTGTATCTTTTGCCTCTATTTAATGCTCAGTTCTAAGCCTCTTCAACAAGTGGTGTTGGGAAAACTGGGCAGCGACATGTAAAAAATGAATTTGGACCTGTGTCTAACACCATGCACAAAAATCAGATCAAAGTGGATTAAAGATCTCAATATCAGACTTGAATCCATAAGGTACATTGAAGAAAATATAGGAAAAACCCTCCATGACATTGAAGCTAAAGGCATCTTCAAAGATGAAACATCACTAACAAAGCAACTAGAAGAAAAGATAAACATATGGGACTACATGAAACTAAAAAGCTTCTGCACCTCAAAAGAAACAGTGACTAAGATACAAAAGCAGTCCACAGAATGGGAAAGAATATTCACCCAATACCCATCTGATAAGGGGCTAATATCCAGGATATATCAGGCACTGATAGAACTTTACAAAAAGAAAACAAACAACCCCATCAAAAAATGGGGGAGAAGAAATGAACAGAAACTTCAGCAAGGAAGAAATTCGAATGGCAAAAAAACATATGAAAAAATGCTCATCATCACTAATCATCAGAGAGATGCAAATCAAAACAACAATGAGATACCACTTTACACCACAGAGACTCGCACATATTCAAAAGAACAAGAACAACAAGTGCTGGCGTGGATGTGGGGAAAGGGGACACTCATCCATTGTTGGTGGGAATGCCGGCTGGTACAGCCTTTCTGGAAAACAATATGGACATTCCTCCAAAGACTAGAAATTGAACTCCCATTTGACCCAGCCATACCACTCCTGGGAATCTACTCTGGGAAGCCAAAAATACGCAGCGGAAACACCATCCCTACTTTTATGTTCATAGCAGCATTATTCACAATAGCCAGAATCTGGAAGCATGTCAATTTTCTTAAAACTCACGTATCTATGAAATGTCCAACTGTTATTTAAATTATTTTGTGTGACTTGCCAAGGAATGTATTTGTTGGGGAGGAAAGGGTTCAGGCCACACTAATCTGCAACCACGAGAGAGATCCCTTATTTTATTCAGAAAAGCATATCTTCAATTTAAATTATTAAACTGTAAGTACATATTGTATATCAGTAAAGGTTAATTCTGATAAAAATTAGTTGTGCTTCAATGTTGCTTCATAAATTCTTATTCTCAACTATCTCTTCCTAAATGCATATTAGAATCTTTCTCCTCAGAGGCAATTTTTTAAGGATACTCCAAGGATTCAGACACACAGGGCAGAGCTGCTACCGGCTCTCCCTGTGCTCAGCTGATCATGAGGCACCCGAGAGGGAAGGCGAATTCTAGCCCCTGGCCCGCCATCCCAATAGAGCCTCGCAAGAAGCCAGAGAAACCCTCGCACCATGAGGACTGCCATTTTCAGCATCTGGACTCCACAGCTCATCAGAGCTCCACCGAAGAGAAAAGCTGTTCTCTCCCTGTTCATCAGTAAAAGCATGAGATGAGAGAGAGCCTACTACTGAGAGTATACCACCCGCACAGCAGAGCCTGGCAAGGTACCTGTGTTGTATTTGATATACCAAAGACCATTAAAAATTATAGACCTCATTCCCATGTCCTGAAGGAATAGTCTGAGGGTCTTCATGTTCCTGGAGTGAGCAGATGCACTAGCATGAGACAGGACGTATGGAGATATTACTGGTGCCCGCTCAAGCAAATCGATGAACAACTAGAAGACAAGTGATACAAGTGACACAAGTGATAATCCAAGAAAAGTCAGTTTTTTTAAAAGTAGAGTTTCAGAACTGTTTCTCTGTTTGAACTAGATATTTAATGGATTCCTGCGACTTCATTGCTGTCGGGGAACACTGGGTTCCCCAAAATTCAGGAGCAGGGTATAGGGATCCCCTTCTGCCCCAGGGGATCTGCAGCCCATGGACAGAGAAAGACGTGAGAACCCAGCAACGTTTCAAAAGGCTTTACTCACACTTGTTCTGGTATACAATTGAACAATAGGAAAACCTCAGACTTTAGGTTCCTAATGGGCCCTGGCCACGTGTAGGTTTAGAATCCTAGGCCAAGATGGCCACTACCACATGCTAAGGCCCAACAGGGAAGAATACGGAGGGAAGGAAAGCAGAGGCAGAGGGTGAAGAGGAAGAAGAGAAAAGGCGAGGAAGAGAGCAGGTTACAGCTTTTATAACTTTTCAGCCCTGACCAGCAAACATCAACGGAAAGCAGTTAGGGTCAGTACAGCTCAGGTTTGCTTCTGCCAGGACCTCACCTAGTCCCACTGAAATGTTAATATTGGCCCAGCCAAGGCTGCAGGCCTTTGGTTTTCCAGCAGGACCTATGGAGATGAGGGGAAGGTCATATATCTGTACCAATGGATATTCTACAGCCAGGTATATATATCCAAGCCTTCACAAGATTCTAGTCTTTTTTCATAGTTGTTTTGTATGTTAACCTTTAGGCTTATTAAAGAGCCATGCTTGTTTTCTTGCTTGCTTGCCTGCCTGCTTGCTTGTTTGCTTGCCTGCTTGCTTGCTTGCCTGCTTGCCTGCTTCTTTGCTTGCTTGCTTGCTTGCTTGCTTGCTTGCTTGCTTGCTTGGAGGCAAACAGCATTTATCTCTAGTCTAATTATGACTATATTATACTTAGAGATCCAATGTGGCCAGGTAAATATACTGGTAAGATCTATCTAGTCCTACGATGATTGTGGTAGCATGAGAGAAAATATTTATACCAACTAACAGAATACATGGTAAGATATTCTGCCACATAGAGTCACAGATCCAAACTGTCTTCTTTCCCCTATCTACAAAGTGGCCTGCAGGAGGTAACTCCAGGCAAGATGTAGAGGCTCTGGGCAGCAGGGTACTGCAACACATTGCCAAAGTATACAGAACATAATTTATTTTGTAAAGACTTTGTTTTACATTATTTAGGCCAACTGGAATAAAATGTTATTTGGATTATGTATTTTTAAGACATTTACAAATTGCACTGTTTTCTGAGAGATCTGTCTTGCAAAGTTTAAAAATGGCACTGCAAGCAACTTAAATATTGAAAGTTTCTATTTTACTATTATCCTGTTGTTTTAAATACTTTCATTCATTTTATATTTCAGACAGTATGGTTAGGATGGTGTTATAAACTAAGATAGAAACAATTTTACATCATATCAAAATTTCATTGACATTCAAGCAGTGAAGAAAAAATAATATTGTGTAAATTAGTTTGAGATCTTGGGTTGAAGCCATAGCTTCTGTGGCTTCTGAATTGTTTAGCAAAGATGAGGTTTGAACTGATACTTCTCCACACTCTGTTGAAAAGAATAGACAGATGGGCCAGAAAAATAGTAAAGCTGTAGGTTGTTAGCCTTGTGCGTATCTGACCCGCTTTTGATCCCCAGCACCTCATATGGTTCCCTGAACCCATCAGGAGTGATCCCTGAATGCAGAACCAGGAGTAAGTCCCGAGTGCTGCTAGATGTGGCCAAAAAACTAAAATTTATTTTTAAACTTATCAATTTTATGGAAGTTGTTATCGAATCAGTTTCAACTCTAGAACTGAATCAACAGTTGTGGCTTTTTTATACTTATGAAAATTAGTTCTTTAATAAAAAATTATTTTATAAAGCTATGACATTTTACCCAGAAATATAACTCAAGGATAGAGTATCTCCTATGAGCTTTATTTCTGGCACTATCCCACATTGCCATGTGCAATTCCTAGCTGCACTGCCACATAAGTGTGATATGTGTAGCACATAACATACCACAAGTCATACTGTGACCTCTGAAACTAAGTGTGTCACCCCACACACATACACTCAAACACACATACACACACAGACATCTAAGCAACAGCAGTAGGAAGGGAAAAGATGGTTTCATTTGAAAATATAAGATGCTCTAAATGTACTACTATAAATCTATATGTTTTAAAAGACTACACAAGATGTCTTCAGTGATTTGACTCTGTGGGCAATAATAATGAAGACAAAAGGAAACAAACAAGACTATATCAACTTTAAGTTTCTGCATCGCAAAAGAAACTCCATCTAAAAAAAGAAACCCTGCTTAGTGGGATACACATCAAATATCAGCTAAAGTACTAATATTCAAAACATATAAAGCAACTCACAAAGCTCAACAGCACAAAAATCCAATAATCCCATCAAGAAAGGGAAAAGGAGATGAACCTTTCAAAAGGAAACAAATAAATCCAATAATGGTCAGTAAAATCCTAAATGGTCAGTAGGCTATGAAAAGGGATTCTTTGCAACTTAGTAGGGAAAGATGTATGAATGACAATGAAATGCCTCACATCAGCAAGAATAACATAACGTAAGACAAAATTTAAAAAAGAAAAACTGAAAGGTGTCATGTTAAGAGAAATAAGAGAGAGATAAGAACAAATACCTGATAAAGTCACTCATTCATGGTAGAAAAAACGAGGAAATAAACATTAAATAATCACAAACCCTTTGTCTTGGATTATAAAACAAATTAAACACAGTGGAGGTGAGGAGGGGAATGAGATGGGAGCAAAGGTGACATACAGTAGTCATAGACAGTCTTGAGTGGCAGTGAGGTACAGTGACTTTGTACACCAATACTTTAAACTTTAACACTGTTGATTTTTTTTTTTTTTTTTGCTTTTTGGGTCACACCAGAGATGCTCAGGTGTTATTCCTGGAGGTGCTCGGTGGACCATATGGGATGCTGGGGATCTTACCAGGTTGGCCACATGCAAGGCAAACACACTACCCACTGTACTATTTATTACTCCAACCCCAAAGTTTAACACTGCTGGAACACGTGGTTTAATATAATTATAATTATAATTATAATTTTTAATAAACAGACTTGAAGAGGTGGGAACAAATAGCAAAATTTGCAAATTCGAGACATTGAGAATGTGCGCGTTAAATCTTTTAAAATTTCCTCTCTTGAATACCCCAAAAGCATCATGCAGATTTAAACGCAGACCCTGTAAGGATACACATCTCACTTTCCAAAGAAATAGATCAAACACTCCTGAAATTTATATGAAATTATAAAAACCCCTGAAAAACTAAATCAATCCTTGAGAGAAGATGGGAGATGATACTTTTCCCAACTTCAAACTGTACTAAAAAGCAGTAGTCCTTAAAACATGGAATAATAACAAACCCTCAGATCAATGGAACAGAGTTGAACATCCTGATCTAGACCCTCATATATGTGATCAGTTAATCATTTATAAAGGAACAAAAAAATATTAAGTGGAACAAGGAAAGTTTCTTCAACAAGTAGTGCTGGGAAAACTGGTCAACTACATGTGAAAAATAAACTCATAACTCTTCCCAATGCCATGTATACAAGTCAAATCAAAGCTCTCAATATCAGGTCTGAATCCATAAGGTATATAAAGGAAAACATAGGCAGAACTCTCTATGACATTGAAGCTAAGGGGCATCTTCAAGGATGAATTACCACTAACCTAGCAAGTGGAAGCAAAGATAAACAAATGGGACTACATTAAACTAAGAAGCTTCTATAGCTCAAAAGAAATAATGACCAGGATACAAAGACAGTCCACATAATGGAAAAATTTATCTAATACACATCTGATAAAGGGTTAATATCAAAGATATATAAGGCACCAGAAGACCTTTACATGAAAAAGACAGCCAGCCCCATCAAAAACTGGTGACAAGAAATGAACAGAAACTTCCTCAAAGAAGAAATATAAATGGCCAAAAGGCACATGAAAAATCTACCATCAGGGAGATGCATATCAAAACAACAATGAGATATCTCATGCCACAGAAACTGGCAAACATCAAAAAGAATAAAAACAACCAATGCTGGCGCTGATGTGGGGAGAAAGGGACTCTTATTCATTGCTAATGGGAATGTGGACTGCTCCAGCAGTTTTGGAAAACAATATGAACATTCCTAAAAAAAAAAAAAAAAAAAAAACCTAGAAATTGAGCTTCCATAGGACCCAGCAATACTACGCCTGGGAATACACACTCAGGGCTCAAAAATAAACAGAAAAGATGAGTGGATAAAGAAACTATGGTACATCAACACAGTGGAATACTATGCAGCCATTAGTAAAAATGAAGTCATGAAATTTGCTTGTACATGGATGGACATGGGGAGTTTTGTGCTGAGTTAAATGAGTCAGAGAGGGACAGACATGAACACGCTTATTTATGGGGTATTAAGTATATTAAACATGTAGTATATGTAATATATTATATATGATATTATATATATATATATTTTTTACATATGTACATAAGAATAATACCCAAAGACAGTAGAAACAAGGGCCAGAAGGACTGATCCATGGTAGGATAGAAAAAGGACCACGATGACTATGTTCATTGGAAATGATGACTCTGGGAAAGAACTGAGTGCTGAAAGAAGTTAAAGTGATACGCATGATAACCATTCAGTAACAGTACTGCAAAGCTCATTGCCTAAAAAGGGAGGAGGGGGAGACAAATAGAAAGAGGAGAGGGAGAGTCTGCCACACAGGCCGGTGGAGGGCTGCAGAGGAAACTGGGCACATCGGGCGGGGGAAATGTACACCAAGAATAAAAGAGAACTTTCTGAACCTGATAATCTACAGGGGCCGGAGCTGTAGTACAGAGGGTAGGGGTGTTCCCTTGTATATGACTGACCTAGTTCGATCCCCGATATCCTATGTGGTCCCCCCAAGCACCACCAGGAATAATCCTTGAGTGCAGAGCCAGGAGTTACCCCCTGAACCTCTCTGGATGTGGCACCAAAACAAAAAGATCATTTACAAAAGCCTTACAGCTAATATAACTACATATATGTATATAATGCATCAAAAATAAAAGTTCTAAATGTAAATGCACTTGTTTACATAGCAACAGAATATGGAGAGCAAAACTAGGCCTATTATAAGTGAAAGTTAATACATCCACAGTCAGCATAGAAAATTTTAACATGTGTTGATAGAATTCATACTGAAGGGGCCATAGTGATAGTACAATGTGTAGGGTGTATGCCTTGCAAGTGGCTGACCCGGGTTTGACCCCTGTACCCCATACAGTCCCCTAAGCACTGCCGGTAGTAATTCCTGAGTGTAGAGCCAGGTATAAACCCTGATTATTTGGGGGTCAAGTGTGACCCCAAAAAAAACAAAAAAAAGTCATCTGAAAGGGGGTTGTAAAATACATAACTAGTGCACTGTGTACATCTCCTTAATGCATAGAACTGTAGTAGCGCACCACGTGGTTACCAATATCCTCTCAAATACAGATGAACTACATACAAAAATTGCCGAGGGTTGGCCCTACCACTCATATGATTTCAAAGATTTGAAGTCAGATGATATACAGGAACAGGAACCATAATCTAGTGAACCTAAGAAATAAAAGAATATATATATATATATATATATATATAAAAGGGAAGTGCCATGTTTATACATAAAGACAATGCTTTTTAACTGAACCAAAGTTCAGTAACTCAATGGAAACAGATCACAACGAAAGTAAAACTACTTACTGAAAATGGAGAGGCAAGGGCTAAGTAGTAGTAAAAGAAGAAAGCGAACAAAAATGTAACGTAGAACAAAGGTTGTGAATGCTAAGTGGGGGGGGGGAAGTTGAGAATATCTCTAGAATCTACGAAAGCAGACATAACAGGAACTGAGTAATCAATCAAATATACAATTGATTTTCATGTTAAAACTCAACAGATAGAAATCCATTACTATTTCCTAACAAACATGGTTCACAGATGTCTTGAATAGTCTATCAGAATAGAATAAGCAGGAAAATTGAAAAGTTGATTAGCCAGAAGGGATCAATCTCATGAAGATACTAGGTATACTAGATAGTTATGGAAAGAAAGGGGGAGCCAAAGTGATAGTACAGATAGCAACAGCCTCGCATACAGCCCCCCAGATTAGACCCTCACCATCCCATATGGTCCCCAGAGCCTGCCAGGAGTGATACCTGATCATAAAAACAGGAGTAAGCCCTGATCACTACTGGATGTGGCCCCCAAAACAAAATAAAAATAAAAAGGAAAACGAGAGTGATAAGATTTTAGTGGCAAGAGGTAGAGATATTTGGTATTTGTGATTTAAAAATGCTACATAAAATGTATTTGTGATTTTAAAATATGCTACATAAGAATCCAAGATATTAGCATGTAAGTTGGTAAAAACCTATGTTTTGGAAAAAGAAGGGTATGTAAATTGTGGAACAGAAAGGATGACCCAATTGCAGATAAATTCGACAAAGAGAGATGCCATCTCAGACATGTTCGCTGAAAGGATCCAACCTTTGTCCTCCACAGAAGCAAAGTATATCAGCATTAAGAGACTATTATGAAGATGGAGAAAGCTGTGCAAATTGCTATATAAAATTTGGATGGATTTGAGATGGGACAACTGAAAAGAATCAAAAAATATTTAACAAATTGCTGGATGAGTGTCAAAGTAACACAAAGTTCATTGTGCATGGACAGTGCCATTATTAGCCATGCCTTGTAACGACACACCAAGAAATAGATGAAATTTCAATTGAAGTGAAGACAAAGTCAAGATGAGGCAAGTTTAGAGGCAGAGAACAGCAATAGCTCAAGCCAAACATCGACCTGCACTAGAGTCTGTTCACTTGATCACTTGATTACTTGACTTCCCGTGGATCATCAATTTACTCGAGCGGGCACCAGTAACATCTCAATATGTCCTGTCACATGTGAGATAGCCCAACGGCATCTGCCCACTCCAGGAACATAAAGAGCCTCAAACCATTCCATCAGGTCATGGGAATGAGGTCTATAATTGTTACTGGTATTTGGCATGTCAAATACAACACGGGTAGCTCGCCAGGCTCTGCCGTGCAGGTGGGATACTCTTATGGTCACCTCAAACACTAGAGTCTGTTGAATAGAAAAAACCCCCCTGGGTCAGATTAGCCCGTTTAAAAGGTTGGCAGTGGATGAATTTTGTTTCAGCAGGCAATGATTTTAGTAGCTCTGTCACTTAGTAACTTGTGTCTCTTAGAGTAGATGACTCCACGGAACAAACTCTGCATAAGAAAACAAACAAGGGGTGGGAAGAAAGAAGAATTAAGAACAAACATAAAAATTCTAGAATTTGCAAGTGCGCTCAATTTTGAATTCCCCTACAGAAGAGTGGGATATAATTTTAAAAGCAGTGAATCGAATCGGTGAGGAACTAAGTGAGCCTTTCTGAAAGGAATAGCAGAAGAGTTGCAGGCTCAGGAATTCCATGATTACATTGCACAATAGGGGGAAATAAAGCTGTAGTAAGCAGAAATGTTCCTTAAAACCTGAAATGAAGGGCAGAGAGACAACCACGGCAGGTAGGGCGCTTGGCATTATGCAGTCAGCCCAGGTTTGATCCCTGGTACTACATAGGGTCCTCCAAGAGTGATCCCTGAGCACAGAGCCAAGAGTAAAACCTGAGCACAACTGGATGTGGCCAAAACAAAAACAACCCCCCAAAAATGGTGAGGGAGGAATAAAAGACCTGAAATAGAGACCAGAGAGTACATAGCAGACCTTCAAATTTTCATTACACTGGGAAAATATCAGGACCTGCAAAGGACGTAATGTTGAGACTCTCCACTGGAAACAGTGAAGACTGGGGTATCTTGAGGAAGCAGGCTTTAGGGGCGATTTCTTTGGGAAGTGAAAGCAACAGTGGCCTTGGACTTGTTGGCCCATGAGAATGGGATAGCCACGGTGCCAGGGCCCACACTCTGAGAAAATGAAAATACAGACAACTGGAGTATTCTTGTGGAGGCAAAACTTAGAGATGCGGCGGTTAGAGCAATAGCACAGCGAGTAGGGCGTTTGCCTTGCACTCGGCTGACCCAGGTTCGATTCCCTCAACCCAAAAAAAAGCAAAAAAAAAAAAAAAAGAAATGAAATAAAATAAAATAATTAAAGGAAAAGATAAAGTAATCATATTGGCACAAAGAATCATATTTAGAATAAGTGAGTTAATCAAATCGGCTCAATGCATGATCAGGATGCAAAAAATCAATAATACTTTTCTAGATATCCTTTTTGCCCAATCTTGGGATGTTGATCGCAATTCTTCCTAATAAAGGACTAGCAGGGTAAAAAAAATAAAAATACTTTTCTACAGCAACAACAGTAGTTGAATAGTAAAAACTGCAAAATATCTAGGAACAAAGAAACAAAGAATGTAGAATTTTATGAAGAACAATTTTAAATTCTATCAAGGACTTGGAAGGATCACAACTTGATGGAGATTTAACTGTGTCATTGCTGAAAATTACAAGATTATAAATTTATTTTCCTCTCCTATAAAGACACACACAAAAAGAAATAATCTATAAATCCATTTTGGTCCAAATTAGAAAACAACTGAACTTTAAGAAATGACAACAAATAGAATACAAATTTAGATAAGGAATAAATATCCAAGGATGCTTGGCACAATTTTGAAAAAAAGTCTAAAGGGAGTCTAGCATAGCGACCATTACCCCATTGTTTCTGAGGTCTTCATTTTTATGTACTTTTATTCAGTACCAATTTGTCTTACACAGTCACTGTGGCCCCAGTTGTTTTGCCAGGTATTGGATTTGATGGGGACATTTTGTGACCTGAACAATGCCATGTGATTGGAAACTTTCCAGAGGCCTTCTGGGAAAGATGTCTTTACTTTTTAAAAGATAAGAAAAGATAGCCCCTCACCGAACAGTATTTTGCCATAATTAGGTATGATTTTTTGTGTTACTGCAGCCATTTGTAGGCAGGATTAAAAAGCCAGCTTGCAGGGGACATTGGTGGTAGGAAATGGGCACTGGTGGAGGAATGGGTGCTGCAACACTGTATGACTAAAATGCAACCATGATCAGCTTTGTAATTTTCTTTTTTTTTTAAATTTAATTTTATTATTTTCCCCCAAATATTATTACACCATTTTAGACATACAATTGAAAGATGCTCATGTGGAGTTTTGGATCTACAGTGTTCCAACACCCATTCCTCCACCCAAACCCATCTACCATCACCAATGTCCCCACCTCCCTCCCTCCCTCCCGCACCTCAACTACTTGGCAGATTCTGTATGTCATTTCTTTCGTCTTTATATCTCCTTCCCGATAAACTTTCCCGCTCTTCGTGGAATACAGTGCATTAAAAGACATTACTGTTTCACTATTTTAGTGGACCGTGCGGCCAGGCGGCGCGCGATCTGGGCTCGAACTGGTCTTGCTCTGTTGATCTGGTCGTGAGGCATTTTCTCAGCATCTGGACAGCGAAGATGGTGGCTAGTGTGATGGGCAAGTTTCATCCGGCTGCTTCCGGGACCCCCAGAGGCGATGGGCCAACACCCAAAACCCATCTGCCCTCCTCGGGATCCCATCGTCAGCTGGGCTCGGCGCGAGCCGGGCTCCAGTCTCCCCAGCCGCTTGCGCAGCTCTGCATACTGGTTCCCGGGCGGCTCCTGGGCGGGTCCACCAGACTTCGACAAAATGGAGGGGAGTGGCTTAACCCTGACTCCATCTGGCGAATTCCCAGTGATTCCCGCTTCTGGGAGCCGCCTACCTGGGCTCGAACTGGTCTTGCTCTGTTGATCTGGTCGAGGGTCAGTTTCTCAGCGTCCGGACAGCGAAGATGGTGGCTAGTGTGATGGGCGAGTTTCATCCGGCTGCTTCTGGGACCCCCAGAGGCGATGGGCCAACACCCAAAACCCATCTGCCCTCCTCGGGATCCCATCATCAGCTGGGCTCAGCGCGAGCCGGGCTCCAGTCCAGCTTTGTAATTTTCTAACCAAGGTGATACAATAAAAAAAGAAGCCAGCTTGCCAAAGACAGCTAGTAGAGCCCTATAGCTCACATGTCTCTGAACTTCTCTGAAAGCCTTCCCCTTAAGATCAAGGACAAGACAAGGCTGCCCACTCTCACCACTTCTATTCAATATAGTACTGGAAGTACTTGCCATAGCAATCAGGGAAGAAAAAAGACATTAAGGGCATCCAGATAGGAAGGGAAGAAGACAAGTTATCACTATTTGCAGATGACATATTATACCTGGAAAACCCAAAACTCTCTACCAAGAGGCTCCTAGAAATAATACATTCTTACAGTAGAGTAGCAGGATACAAAATCAATACCCAAAAGTCAATGGCCTTCCTATATGCAAACAGCGAAAGAGAAGAAAGGGACATTAAAGAAACTATCCCATTCACAATTGCACCGCAGAAAATCAGATACTTAGGAATCAGTCTGACAAAGAATGTAAAGGATCTCTACAAAGAAAACTACAAAACGTTACTTCAGGAAATAAAAGAAGACCTGAGATAATGGAGACACATTCCCTGCTCATGGATTGGAAGGATTAACATTATCAAAATGGTAATACTCCCTAGAGCTTTATACAGATTCAATGCAGTCCCTATAAAGATACCCATGATGTTCTTCAAAGAAATTGAACAGACACTCCTGAAATTTGTATGGAATAATAAAACCCCACGAATAGCTAAAGCAATCCTTGGGAAAAAGAAGATGGGAGGTATCACTTTCCCCAACCTCAAGCTCTACTACAGAGCAGTTGTAATTAAGACAGTGTGGTATTGGTATAGAGACAGACCCGTAGACCTATGGAATAGAACTGAGTATCCTGAAACGCACTCACAAATATACAACCACTTAATCTTCGATAAAGGAGAAAAAAATATTAAGTGGAGCAAAGAAAGCCTCTTCAACAAGTGGTGCTGGGAAAACTGGGCAGCTACATGTAAAAAATGAACTTAGACCTCCTTCTAACGCCATGCACAAAAGTCAGATCAAAATGGATTCTAGATCTCGATATCAGACATGAATCTATAAGGTACATCGAAGAAAACATAGGAGAAACACTCTATGACATCGGAAACGAAAAGTATCTTTAAAGACTGACACACCACTGACCAAGCAAATGGAAGCAAAGATAAACAAATGGGATTATATAAAATTGAAAAGCTTCTGCACCTCAAAAGAAACGGTGACCAAGATACAAAGACAATCCACAGAGTGGGAAAGGATATTCACCCAATACCCATCTGACAAGGGTTTAATATCCAGAATATATCAGGCACTGGTAGCACTCCACAAGAAGAAAACAGCCAACCCCATCACAAAATGGGGGAGAAGAAATGAACAGAAGCTTCCAAAAGAAGAAATTCAAATGGCCAAAAGGCATATGAAAAAGTGCTCTTCATCTTTAATCATCAGGGAGATGCAAATCAAAACAACAATGAGGTACCATCTCACCCCACAGAGACTGGCACACATCCAAAACAGCAAGAACAACCGGTTCTGGCGTGGATGTGGGGAAAAAGGGACTCTCATCCACTGCTGGTGGGAGTGCTGACTGGTCCAGCCCTTTTGGAAAACAATATGGGCATTCCTCCGAAAGCTAGATATTGAGCTCCCATTTGATCCAGCAATAGCAGTCCTGGGAATATACCCTAGAGACCGAAAAACACATAGCAGAAACACTATCTGTACTTCTTTATTCATCTCTGCGCTATTCACTATAGCTAGAATCTGGAAACAACCTAAATGCCCGAGAACAGAGGACTGGCTAAAGAAACTGTGGTTCATCTACACTATGGAATACTATGTGGCTGTCAGAAAGGATGAAAATATGAAATTTACCTGCAAATGGATGGACATGGAGTCTATCATGCTGAGTGAAATTAGTCAGAAGGAAAAGGACAGATATAGAATGACTGCATTCATTAATAGGATATAGATACCAGTGTTTTAATAAATATGGGAAATAGTAATGGCAGATTAAAACTCACCACTGAATATACACAAAGAGACTTAAGTGATAAACTTTAAATATCTGCAGGGCTAGTCATAATGTGTAAAATAAGAGGGAGAGAGATGCAGAGACAGAGAGAGAGATAGAGAGAGAAAGAGAGGAAACTGGGGGTACCTGCTATTAAGGCGGGTGGGGGGCGGGGAGGGGAGGAGGGAGGGGAGGGTACATTGGTGGTGGAAATGGGGCACTGGTGGAGGGGATGGGTGCTGGAATACTGTATTACCAAGAACCAATTATGAACACCTTTGTAATTGTGTGTTTCACGGTGGTATAATAAAAAAATTTAAAAAAAAAGAAAAAGAAAAAAAAACTCTAAATGCATAGAACCCTATCAGATTCTGCAGATGTATAAAGGAAAATGTCTATATAATGAGGGCACATATTTTCATTTCAATGAATCTATCTCTTCATTTGGAAAATAAAATATTGAACCAAAAAAAAAACAATGAGATACCATCTCACCCCACAGAGACTGGCACACATCCAAAACAGCAAGAACAACCGGTGCTGGCGTGGATGTGGGGAAAAAGGGACTCTCATCCACTGCTGGTGGGAGTGCCGACTGGTCCAGCCCTTTTGGAAAACAATATGGGCATTCCTCCGAAAGCTAGATATTGAGCTCCCATTTGATCCAGCAATAGCACTCCTGGGAATATACCCTAGAGACCGAAAAACACATAGCAGAAACACTATCTGTACTTCTTTATTCATCTCTGCGCTATTCACTATAGCTAGAATCTGGAAACAACCTAAATGCCCGAGAACAGAGGACTGGCTAAAGAAACTGTGGTTCATCTACACTATGGAATACTATGCGGCTGTCAGAAAGGATGAAATTATGAAATTTACCTGCAAATGGATGGACATGGAGTCTATCATGCTGAGTGAAATTAGTCAGAAGGAAAAGGACAGATATAGAATGACTGCATTCATTAATAGGATATAGATGCCAGTGTTTTAATAAATATGGGAAAATGGTAATGGCAGATTAAAACTCACCACTGAATATACACAAAGAGACTTAAGTGATAAACTCTAAATATATGCAGGGCTAGTCATAATGTGTAAAATAAGAGGGAGAGAGATGCAGAGACAGAGAGAGAGATAGAGAGAGAAAGAGAGGAAACTGGGGTACCTGCTATTAAGGCGGGTGGGGGGGACGGGAGGGGAGGGTACATTGGTGGTGGAAATGGGGCACTGGTGGAGGGATGGGTGCTGGAATACTGTATTGCCAAGAACCAATTATGAACACCTTTGTAATTGTGTGTTTCACGGTGGTATAATAAAAAAAATTAAAAAAAATAAAATAAAATAAAACAATCAGTGCATGTCTAAAATCAAGAGATGTTATGACAGCAACACAATTGTAGTTGGAGACTTCAACACTGCTCTATCAACCCTGGATAGATCAACAAGATTGAAACTTACCAAGGAAATACTGGCCCCTAAAAGGAGAGATGGAAGAAAGAGGGCTGGTAGACATATACAGGGCATTTCATCCCCAAAAAGCTGAATACACTTTCTTCTCCAGTGCATATGGAACATACTCCAAAATAGATCACATGCTGAGCCATAAATCATACCTCCATAAAATCAAAAAGATAGAAATCGTGCCAACTATTTTTTTCAGACCATGAGGCACTGAAAATAGAAGTTAATTGTACACACAAACAGAGACCAATACCAAGTACCTGGAAACTAAACAGCTCACTGCTGAACAACCAGCAAGTCATAAAAAGAAATCAAAGAGGAAATCCAAAGATTCCTGGAAACAAATGAGACTGAGGACACGAATTACCAGAACTTGTGGGATACAGCGAAAGCAGTGTTAAGAGGCAAGTTTATAGCTCTTCAAGCATTCATCAGAAAAGAAGAAAAGGCCATCATAAAAGTCTGACTTCACAACTTAAGATCTTAGAGAGTGATCAACAAAAGGAACCCAACCCAAGCAGAAATAAAGAAATAATAAAACTTAGAGCAGAAATCAATGAGATGGAATGTCAAAAAACAATCCAGAAGATCAACGAAACCAAAAGCTGGTTCTTTGAAAAAATAAACAAGATTGACAAACCACTTGCAAGACTTGTAAGTAAAGGAAAAGAGAGAACCCAAATAAATAGAATCAGAAATGAAAACGGGGACATCACAACAGAAACCACAGAAATTCAAAAGATCATCAGAGATTACTATGAGAGCCTGTACACCACAAAACAAGAGAACCTAGAAGAAATGAACAAATTCCTGAATTCCTATAGCTTCCCCAAGTCTGCAACAAGAAGATTTGGAATACCTCAACAAACCTATTTCCATAGAGGAAATAGAATCGGTAATCAAAAGTCTCCCCAAACACAAAAGCCCAGGTCCAGATGGATTCACCAGTGAATTCTACAAAACCTTTAAAGGGGACCTACTCCCAATTCTTTTTTAAGCTCTTCCGGCAAATTGAAGAAAGAGAAACACTCCCAAATAGCTTTTATGAGGCACATATCACCCTGATACCCAAAGCAGACAAAGATGCCACAAAAAAAGGAAAACTACAGACCAATCTCCCTGATGAATACAGATTCTAAGATCTTCAACAAATAGAATACTAGCAAATAGAATCCAAAGAGTCATCAAAAAGATTATACACCATGACCAAGTGGGATTCATCCCGGGAATGCAAGGATGGTTCAACATCTGCAAGTCAATCAACATAATACATCATATCAACAAAAAAAGAAAAATAAAAACCATATGATCATATCAATAGATGCAGAGAAGGCATTTGACAAGATTCAACACCCGTTCATGATGAAAGCTCTCCGTAAAATGGGGATTGAAGGAACCTTCCTCAAGATAATCCAGGCCATCTACTACAAGCCCACAGCGAGCATCATTCTCAATGGGGAAAAAACTGAAAGCCTTCCCCTTAAGATCAGGGACAAGACAAGGATGCCCACTCTCACCACTTCTATTCAATATAGTACTGGAAGTACTTGCCATAGCAATCAGGGAAGAAAAAGACATTAAGGGCATCCAGATAGGAAGGGAAGAAGACAAGTTATCACTATTTGCAGATGACATGATATTATACCTGGAAAACCTAAAACTCTCTACCAAGAGGCTCCTAGAAATAATACATTCCTATAGCAGAGTAGCAGGGTACAAAATCAATACCCAAAAGTCAATGGCCTTCCTATATGCAAACAGCAAAAGAGAAGAAAGGGACATTAAAGAAACTATCCCATTCACAATTGCGCTGCAGAAAATCAAATACCTAGGAAGCAGTTTGACAAAGAATGTAAAGGATCTCTACAAAGAAAACTACAAAACATTACTTCAGGAAATAAAAGAAGACCTGAGGAAATGGAGACATATTCCCTGCTCATAGATCGGAAGGATTAACATTATCAAAATGGTAATACTCCCTAGAGCTTTATACAGATTCAATGCAGTCCCTATAAAGATACCCATGATGTTCTTCAAAGAAATTGAACAAACACTCCTGAAATTTGTATGGAATAATAAAACCCCACGAATAGCTAAAGCAATCCTTGGGAAAAAGAAGATGGGAGGTATCACTTTCCCAACCTCAAGCTCTACTACAGAGCAGTTGTAATTAAGACAGTGTGGTATTGGTATAGAGACAGACCCGTAGACCTATGGAATAGAACTGAGTATCCTGAAACACATTCTCAAATATACAACCACTTAATCTTCGATAACGGAGCAAAAAATATTAAGTGGAGCAAAGAAAGCCTCTTCAACAAATGGTGCTGGGAAAACTGGGCAGCTACATGTAAAATAATGAACTTAGACCTCCTTCTAACGCCATGCACAAAAGTCAGATCAAAATGGATTCTAGATTTCAACATCAGACATGAATCTATAAGGTACATTGAAGAAAACATAGGAGAAACGCTCTACAACATCGAAAAGAAAAGTATCTTTAAAGACGACACACCACTGACCAAGCAAATGGAAGCAAAGATAAACAAATGGGATTATATAAAACTAAAAAGCTTCTGCACCTCAAAAGAAACGGTGACCAAGATACAAAGACAATCCACAGAGTGGGAAAGGATATTCACCCAATACCCATCTGACAAGGGGTTAATATCCAGGATATATCAGGCACTGGTAGCACTCCACAAGAAAAAAACAGCCAACCCCATCAAAAAAATGGGGAGAAGAAATGAACAGAAGCTTCCAAAAAGAAGACATTCAAATGGCCAAAGGCATATGAAAAAGTGCTCTTCATTGTTAATCATCAGGGAGATGCAAATCAAAACAACAATGAGGTACCATCTCACACCACAGAGACTGGCACACATCCAAAACAGCAAGAACAACCGGTGCTGTCGTGGATGTGGGAAAAAAAGGGACTCTGATCCCCTGTTGGTGGGAGTGCCTACTGGTCCAGCCCTTTTGGAAAACAATATGGGCATTCCTCCGAAAGCTAGATATTGAGCTCCCATTTGATCCAGCAATAGCAGTCCTGGGAATATACCCAGAGACCAGAAAATGCATAGCAGAAACACTATCTGTACTTCTTTATTCATCTCTGCGTTATTCACTATAGCTAGAATCTGGAAACAACCTAAATGCCCGAGAACAGAGGACTGGCTAAAGAAACTGTGGTTCATCTACACTATGGAATACTATGCGGCTGTCAGAAAAGATGAAATTATGAAATTTACCTGCAAATGGATGGACATGGAGACTATCATGTTGAGTGAAATTAGTCAGAAGGAAAAAGGACAGATACAGAATGACTGCATTCATTAATACGACATAAATAGATACCAGTGTTTTACTTAATGTGGGAAATGGTTATGGCAGATTAAAGCTCACCATTGAATATACACAAAGAGACTTAAGTGATAAACTCTAAATATCTGCAGGGCTAGCCACAATGTGTGAAATAGGAGGGAGAGAGATGCAGAGACAGAGAGAGACAGAGAGAGAAAGAGTGGAAACGGGGCTGTCTGCTATTAAGGCAGCATGGGGGTAGGCGGGAGGGGGTGGGGTACATTGGCGGTGGAAATGGGGCACTGGTGGAGGGATGGGTGCTGGTATACTGTATTACCAAGAGCCAGTTTTGAACACCTTTGTAATTGTATGTTTCACGGTGGTATAATAAAATTTTTTTAAAAAAAGAGATGTTATGAGCTGACTGAAACATATTTTAAGTAGAAACATAATCCAAAATAGTATGCTTGGTATGATTCCCTTTTGCAAAAAAAAAAAAAAGGTGTATATTACCTGCAATATAATATGCATAGATATATTATATATAAATAAAATAACTTAAGTTTTGCTCTTATTGTGTGGTATAGACTGTTGCTTATAATGCTCTACTAATGTTTGAGTATTTTTATCATAAGCATGTATTTTTTCAGACACAGATACACCCGGCAGAGCAGAAACCAGCTTTTCCCGTTGAACCCGTGCATTCCATGGACCATGAGAGCAACTTCTGACCCTAGTCCACCATCACGATGGAGCCCTCGGAAGAGCCCAGAGAAACCCCCCACACCTTGCTGGCAGCAATCTTCACCATCCACACTCCGCAGCTCGTAAGATCTCCACCCAAGAGATTAAGCCAGTCTCCAGCCCAGCTTGTCAGAAACCCAGCCTATAAGGACCCACCAGCAGGGCTCGCCCTTCAGAGGAGAGTATTTCAAGCCCAAGAATGCTTGAGCCACAGACACAGATACACCCGGCAGAGCAGAAACCAGCTTTCCCTGTGGTGTGCGGCCGCTGTGGCTCGCGCGATTTACCTCCAAATTACCATGAATATTCTACCCACCCCTCTTAGAGAGCCCCACAAGGTAATGAGAGTATAGCACCCGCACGGCAGAGCCTGGCAAGCAGTCCAATGCGTGTTCGATATGCCAAAACCAGTAACAAAAATGTTTATTTTCCTGACCCCGAAAGAGCCCTTAATATGGCAGCAGTAAGAAAGGCGAACAAGCAGTGCCTGATAAAATTTCACGGCCATCCTAGGCTGCCAAAATGAAAAAAGGACTAAAATGACTGTCTGTACTTTCAATGCATGTACGCTGGAATCGGAAGCATATATTGAGGATCTGATGGTGCAAGCGCAAAAGATCAAGTACGACATCATTGGTCTGACTGAGACGAGGAGGTGTCAGTCGCATCATGCTGTATTTGACACCAGAGAAGAATTGTTCCTTAGAACATGTGATGAAAGAGGCGTTGGTGGCGTTGGTGTCCTTGTCAACACGAAAATGGCCATCAACATTGATTCATTTGAATGCCTAACAAACCGGATAGGACAATTACACTTGAAGAGATGTGGCCCACTGCCAGCAATTTCTATATTCATTGCCTACGCACCAACATCAACATACAAGGAAGATGAAATTGAGAAATGCTACATGGAACTGGAGGAGTTCTATGAAAAAGATCACACCTTCTACAAGGTCATAGTCAGTGATTTCAATACCAAGATAGGACCGAGAAGATTGGCTGAAGAACTCCACATCGGTACCCATGGCCTAGAATGGAACGAACATGGTGAGAGACTATCTGAGATCATCATGTCCACCAAGACCATTCATGGGAACTCACAGTTCCAGAAGGCTAAAGCGAAACGTTGGACATGGGAATCTCCTGGCGGACAGTTCCACAATGAAATTGACCACATCATCTTCAATCGAAGGTTTTGTCTGACCGATGTTGCTGTCGTCCCCAAATTCCAAACAGGATCAGACCACCGCTCTCCTTCGTGCAAAATTCTACTTCACGCAATGGGGAGAAAAGGCTGAAAAGTTTAAGAAGAGAACTCCCAGAACAACCACCAACTGGGAACTCTTTGCCACCATTGCAGCAACATGGGAAGATACCATCATTGAAGACATCGATGAAGAATACAACCGACTGGTTCAGCACCTCCATGATTGTGCGAAGAATGCCGAGAGAGAGAGAAAGACACAAAAGGACACCTGTCTTCAGAAACTCTCAAGCTCGTTTGCCAACATGGCAAGGCACGAGCCTCAGGAGACCAAATGCTAAAGTCCAAGCTTGCTAAATGGTGCAGAGAAGCGATAAAAGAAAACCTCAAAGACAGAAGAGCAGAAATACTGGAAGATGCAGCAGAAGCCGGGAAAAGCATTCTCACCACCCGCCTATCCTTCGCCAACTATAAGACCAAGATGATTGCCCTCCGACACCCTGATGGATCTATCACATCTTCCAGAAAGGCAATGGAGAAGATTATCCAGGACTCCACTCAGATCTCTTTGATAGCCATGTCTACCTACCCACATACCAAATTCCACAGGATGGATATGTCCTTCCCAACGTTCTCCCTTCTGAAATCCGACATGCTATTTTTCGGTAAAGAAGGGAACAGCACCAGGTCCAGACAAAGACAGACCCGAACACCTGAAGAATCTGCCGTTGGTACTCATCAATACACTAGATCGGCTCTTCACACGCTACCTGTCCGAATGCAAGGTGCCCTCCCAATGGAAAACCAGCAGGACAGTTCTACTGTTCAAGAAGGGAGACATTCACGACATCGGCAACTATCGCCCCATCTGCCTGTTGTCCATCATCTACAAGCTGTTTACATGAGTCATCCTGAATAGGATTGGCAGAACACTAGATGAAGGACAACCATGTGAGCAAGCTGGCTTCTGGAAAGGATTCAGCACAATCGACCATATCCACACAGTAACCAAGCTCATTGAGGTTTGTAGGGAGTACAAGATGCCACTCTGTCTCATTTCATTGATTTAAAGAAAGACTTTGACTCTGTGGAGACTGAAGCAGTCATTGAAGCCCTAGCCAAACAGGGCGTTCAAACACAATACATCAAGATGCTTCGTGAGCTCTATTATGGGTTCACCACCAGGATCTCACCATTCTACAAAGAAGTGATCATTAATGTGAAAAGAGGGGTTCAACAAAGGCGATACCATTTCACCAAAACTCTTCAGTGCCACCCTCGAGAACATCATGTGACAATTAGAATGGGAAGGAATGGGAGTGAAGATAGATGGTCGGTAACTACACCATCTCCACTTTGCTGATGACATCGTTCTAATAACACCAAACATTAGCCAAGTGGCACAAATGCTGGCTGACTTCGACCGAGAATGTGGAAAGATAGGTCTACAGCTGAATCTAAAGAAAACTATGTTTATGAAAAATGAACTAGTTCCAGAGGCCCCATTCATTCTCAATGGAACAAACATCTCTGAATGCAGCAGTTATGTGTACCTAGGTCGAGAAATCAACATGATGAACAACCTAAAACCTGAGCTGCGCAGAAGGAAGAGAGCGGCATGGAATGCCTTCAAAGGCATCGAAGAAATAGCTAAAAAGAACAAAGAAGCTCCAGCTTCGGGCACATCTCTTTGACTCCACCATTCTCCCTACATTAACACACGCCTCAGAGACCTGGGCCCTACGAAAGCAGGATGAGAATGCTATTCGGGTCTCCCAGAGAGGAATCGAAAGAGCTATGCTTGGAATATCACGCCTCACTCAAGTGAGAGAAGGAATCCGGAGTTCCGACCTCTGTCACTATTCCAGAGTCAGGGATGCTGTCTCGTTTGCCAAGGCATCGAAAATCAGATGGGCTGGACATGTAATGCGATTTGGAGATGACGGTTGGGTAGAGCTGTTACCGACTGGAACCCACGGGATGTCAAAAGATCACGTGGCCGCCCACCCACAAGATGGTCAGACTTCCTTGTCAAGACCCTGAAGGAACGGTTTGAGCCTCTTCATATTCCTGAATCAACCAGATGCCATTGGGCTACATTGGCACGTGATAGGGTCCAATGGAAATGTAACTGGCGCCCGCTCAAGCAAATCGATGAATAACGGGATTCAAGTGATCAAGTGATCAAGTGATGTATTTTTTTAAATTTTCTTTTTCCTGCTTTTTTTGGTGGCAGTTAAGGAAAGAAATGGAAAAAAACATATGATGACTTATCATCAGGGAAGAGATGAATGGAGAACAGAATAGTAAAAGAGGAAAGTGATTGGAATGAAAAACAAGAAAACAAAGGTTCTGGCAAATATCATGAATTCTGAAGTCAAAGAAAGGGTGACGTTATAAGTTTGTGCAAGGCTTGCACTGTCAGTAACCATTTCAGCTACAGTCAAACTCAAACTACTGCCCTTATGTTCTACAACAATGAATAAAGAAGGAGAATAATTTCTAGGTGGCAAGAACTCCTCATGTATCAGCTTCCAGCTGGCTGAGAAAGCCTTTGTGTGCAAAATCTTGGCTCCAAAATCATGGAATGCCCATCTGCATTGTCTACCATGAGATGGATTTTGTGCTCCATCAGAGGCAAGACTCACATGTCATTAATTACACCAGATGGTGGTAGGAGACTTAACAGACAACAGAAATCTGTTGAGAAAACAAATATCAACAAACCACTTAAGGAAATAACATGCACCCATATATCACTACTGACATCACTAGTTTTGCCACAGCAGGTACCCGTCACTGAAGTTGGTTGGATAGTCAAAGTTAAATAATACAGAAATCTAGACAGAAAATTCCTATTTCTGTAAGAGCAGAATCCAATATAATCCACTGTAGGAGGAAATAAGTATTTTAAGCCACTGTATTTGACTCAGAGTGTTACAGGTATGGTACAGCCCTCCCAGTGCCCTCTGAATACAGATATTTGTCGTGGTTACAAGGATGGTTGCAAAGACATAGAATCTGTAATGGAGTGTTCTTTTGAGTATCACTAGTGCCAATAAACCAGTAATGGGTAACTGATAACGGCAATGGCTGTGTATTCAATCCCCAGGTAGTGGGAGGGAGAAATATAATACGGGATAAGGGGCTAGGCTTACACATGGCTGACCCAGGTTCAATCTCATCATTCCATATGGTTCCCTGAGCACTGCCAGGAGTGATTCTTAAGTGCAGAGCCAGGAATAGCCCCTGAGCATATAGACAGTGACCTTAAAACAAACAACCCACAAAAGTCAATCCTCAGATAGGCCAGTTTTGTTGTTGTTGTTGTTCTTCTTCTTCTTCTTAGGCAACATAATGGTGTTTCCCTGAGGGTAGGACAGAAAGAGGAGGGATTAATTACCCTTAGGCCTTGTTATGCAAGTCAGAGGTCAATAAAATCTTCTTTAAAGTGAAAGAAACCTATATGCACTTTGTTTACTCATTTACAGATAAATAGATACCTTTAAAAACACCTTAAAAAGCTCAAACGTGCCTGGGGAACCTGGAACTCTGCTTTCCCCAGACTCAGCTGACCATGGGGCTCCCAGGAGGACAGATGGGTTTTTGGGAGTGGGCCCATCACCTTTGGGGGGTCCCGGGAGCAGCTGGATGAGACTCGCCCACCACAATAGCCACCACCTTCGCTGTCCAGACACTGGGATACTACCTCATGACTAGATAACAGAGCAAAACCAGTTTGAGCCCAGGTAGCGTGGTTTGGCCGCACAGTCCATCAAAGTAGTGGAAACAGTTATGTCCTTTAATGCACTGCATTCTACAATGTGCAGAGAAGTTTGGCGGGAGGGAGAGATAGAGAGGAGAGAAAAGACATACAGAACCCGCCAAGTATTTGGAAGTGTGGGAGTGGGGAGGGAGGTGGGGACATTGGTGATAGGAGATGGGTTTGGGTAGAGGGATGGGTGTTGGAACACTGTAGAACCAAAACTCTACATGAGCATCTTGCAATTGTATGTCTAAAAGTGGTGTAATAAAATTTGGGAAAATAAAAAAAAACCCAATAATGAACATGAAAGACACATTTAACTCTGTGGAAAATAATTTTATTTTCAGAAATGTAGCTGATTAGTTTTAATAGAAGATAGAATATTTTTATGCTATATGGGACTACCAACTTGACTCAGTATTTTCCACAATAAATGCTCCTAATTCTTTCCTCCTTTGAATTTCCTAGTTTAACAATAAACACTTAAAAACTTCTCTAAAGAAGTACATAGAGAAGAAACACATTCGAATGATATTATTATCCTTCCCTAGATGTTTCAAAAACATCATACAGTTAAAAAAAATCATACCATAACAATTATTACCGCTGTAGTTTTAGCACTTGAGTTTTCCATTGTAAACAAAATAAATAACTAAGTCAACAGGTTACTAATTAACGAAGTAAACATTTACTTTTCCATTGTAAACAAAATAAATAAGTTAATCAGTTACTAATTAACTAAGCTAAGTTGATAAGTTACTATAAATACTTTTATACTAGTATATATAAATACTATTATAATAAAACTGATGGTATTTTATTAAGCATCAGATAATTGGGAAGCCTTGAAAATCTTTTTCAAATCTCCAGAATTCTACTATTTCAATTTTTATAATGTAGAAGTGTAAGTAAGAAATTATTAACAAATATAATAAAATGGAAAACTTGCTTGTTTCATTCTAATCATAATTTTTATGGAGGGAAAAAGTTACTTTAGGAATAAGTGGATACTTTAGTCTAAAAATGTAGTCCGTGGATGCTCATAGTTGTAAAGAAACTAACACAAAAGGTAGGAGGAAGAAGAAATAATTACCACTAAATTTCTGGGATTTCCAGCCCATCACAGCCCGGATCACCGACACCCACCCTGCAGCAGCTTTTTCCTCAATCCGGCCCAGGTATGCTGGTCCAGAGACTCTCACACATGGGGCAGAGCTTCTCCTTGCTCTCCCTGTGCACAGCCGTTCATGAGGCAGTCAGGAGGCATGGCGGGTTCTAGCCCTGGCCCACCACCTCGGCAGAGCCTCACAACAAGCCAGACCACCCCTCCTCACTCCACGGGCGCCGCCATTTTCCACTTTTGGACTTCCCTCTCGTCAGAACTCCACCCAGCAGACCAGCCCATCGTGGCCGCGTGGTTCATCAATAAATGCTTTATTTGGAGGTGTTTAAAAGAGTTTGCCTCCCGCTCGGCAAGCCTGGCAAGCTTCTCGTGTTGCATATGATATGCCAAATTCCAGTAACAATTATATTAGGTCATTCCCATGACCTAATATAATGGTTTGAGGCTCTTTATGTTCCTGTAGCAAGCCGATGCCCCTGGCTGTACTGGCATGAGACAGGACATATGGAGATATTACTGGTGCCCGCTCTAGCAAATAGATTATCAACGGGAAGATCGTGATCGTGATCGTAAAATTTCTGGGATGAGCATATCTCTTCATAGGTAAGAACATGTATCAGGTAGAGTGGACTAATCAAAATTACTCAGTGGCTAACACAGTAGAGATTGATTTCCTGCCTGAACAACATGAGCCTTGAATATCATTGCAACGTTTTGCTGATTAGAACAAGGCCAGTCTTTACTTGGGCAATTCTCAGGGTTATGTTTGCTGTGGGCAGTCTTGAGAGGTTAGGCAATGCCTCCCCTTATCTTTGTGGGCAAAGCACAGACTTGTTTCTGCTGTCTGCAAAACGGATGGACTCTCCAAGATCCATGTTTATCTCCTGTAGCGTTCCCCAACACACAGTTACATATCTCTTCTGTGTCTCATGTTGCTGTCATGAACTTTGGGGGACAAGGAAAACATCTGGACAATCCATGGGGTTCTTTCCTACATTACTCAGGTTGCAGACATAACCCACCCAGGGACTCTTCCCATCTGAGTCCTGCTACTTAAGACCAGAGAGATACTACGGGATCAATGTGCATACTTGGCATGCAGACAACCGTAAGCCAGTCCCCATCCATACTACATGTCCCCTGAGCATCCCTGGAGTGATCTGGGTAATCCCCGACACTGCAGCACCCATCCTCAGTCTGTTTCACTCAACTGCCAGCCTGGGGATTGGAAAATCACTGGGGGTGACTCCTGAGCACTACTGGTGAGGCGCCACCCCACACCCTGTACACACAAATAAGACTCCTGTTCCTAGGAAAGTGGGTATCCTCAGCATCTAGTAAGGGAGGGAGGAATAACCTCACAATTACAAGAGGAAGGTTCTAGGGGCCAGGCCTGGAATGACATTTAGCGCTTTCAACCCCTGGTCATCGATTAGCATATAATCTTATGACCCTATATTTCACGGGGGAGGCTGAGATGCCATTCTTCTGTAATACAACTATGTGCCCAGGTGAAATAAGATAGAGAAGTGTCATTGCTGTATAGTGATATTTGAATTTACCTTTTCAGGCTGGTTTATGGAAGAAACAATTTATGATTTTATAAAGCAGAATCCTTTAAATATTAATGAGGAGCTAATCCTTTAAATTTTAATGAAGAGCTAATCACAAGCCCAGTTCATCAAGAAATGCACAAGATGAGAGGCAACTACAAGAGTATGCCACCCGCACGGCTGAGCCTGGCAAGCTACCCATGTTGTATTTGATATGCCAAAAACCAGTAACAATTATAGACCTCATTCCCATGACCTGATCGAATGGTTGAGGCTCTTTATGTTCCTGGAGCGAGCAGATGCCCTTGGGCTACACTAGCATGTGACAGGATGTATGGAGATGTTACTGGTGCCTGCTCGAGCAAATCGATGAACAATGGGAAGACAAGTGAGACAAGTGATACAAGCCATGGTGCTGGTGTGGTTATGGAAAATATGAAATTTTCTATGGAACTGCACCAAGTAAGATTAACAAACAACATACATTTTATAGCACTCTCAGGCAAAGGAAGGAAGGTGCTGCATCTGATATGTTTCTAGCACATCAAGACCTCTTCCCCTTTCTGAGTCTCAGCCCACCAAGTCAAGATGGGAAAGTGTAATCACACTTGCCATTAAAAGGTAATTTAGGGCCCTCGTTTTTGATGTCTCCTTGGGTTCTACTTTATTCCAGGATGGCTCAGCCATTCAGAGCGTCTCTCCTTGAAAGGGATGACGTCTGGTTGTGGAGGCAGGAGGAGGATCTGGGTCCCAGGACACTTGTGGTGGCTCTTGTGTGGTGCTCCTGGCCCTCTACGACCACTGGGAGGCTGGTTCTCATCCTGCTGAGGCCTGGGGCATTTGTTCTGGCATCTTAGATCCCACTTCTGATCTCTTGCCCAATCAGAACCTAGTGCTGGCTGTTCATTGGTTCCAAGATCCTGGCCTTGGTTGGATAGCGGGAGCTTAGTCTCTGCTGTCAAAAGTCTCTCATCCATTTTGTCACCTAGGATGCACCTTGTTTGATGTTCTTCTATGGAAGAACTTAAAATCCCAGCTGTACCACGGGAAATAAAGGAAAAGTTTGCCCCTGTATGTACTCATCCTTAGGCTGACCTCAAGTGGGGTGTAATGGATCAAACCACACTTCATTTTCCTTCTTTTCCAGAGTTGACCCCTACATCACATCCTCTAGTCTCCCTCTTCCTTGAATCCCAAGTAAAATCTGAAGCCCACATCTCTGCAGATTTGTCTCTCAGGAGCTGCCTTTTGCAGAATGCTGAACACATCTGTGCAATGAGGAACAGCAGAATGAGTTTCTGATTCCTCTGAAACCCACTGATCGGCTATGTGCAAAGTCCTGAGACAGCAGGATGTGAAGGAAAGGAAACAGGTGGCATCATCATGTCAAATGCAAATCTAATTCTTACTCCTCAGAGCAACTGCAACTGCATTATAATGCCTCCTCCCACACTATACTCCAGAACCAACCAAGAGTAACCAACAGGACCATGCCACCACTTGGAGGCATCAAAACTTCCCTTTCTGGGACCATGTCAAATCCTGAATAGTCCAGTCCTAGATTCTTCCACAGTTGGCTCCCAGTCATGATTTTTGGTCCCTTTTTCCAGTGCAGCATTGATCTACACCCATTATCTTAGAGTCATACGGGGCACTTAAATGCAGCTATTTTATGCTTAGAAGCAAAAATCCCTGTCTTCTGAAATGTTAAATTGCTTATGTCAGTATGACAATTCGAAGGGTAAATTTTCTGGTTTTGCCATGACACGCCTCAGAGGGGTGTCTGAAACAAGCCGGCATGTTTTTGTGTTAGAAGCCTGGCTCCGAAGGTCAGAAAAATGCAACCAGAAAATTTGGAAAGGAGAGCTGCTAGGCTGACAGTCCTGACCTTGTCCGTGAAGATCTGCTCTTCTGCACCACTCATGGCGTGAGGCAGAGTCACTGGGTACAGAGGTGCCCTGAATCATGGGGCCATGTTCCAGTCACCGTCTTGGGTGCAGGGAAGGGACCTGCGAGCAACACCCAAAGAACCCTCTGAAGGCAGGAGGTGTTGGGGAGCCTTTTGCAGTGGTGGTTAAAGGCCCAAACGACCTCCTATCTTTCTGTTCAGTGGAGGTTGGTGTGGCCTTAAATCATGAGCATCCTTGTCCTTTTTCAGCCTGGAAACATTTTCTGACAGTTACCTCACATCAAGGTGGTGATGCTCTGAGTTACAGTTTTAAATTTAGAAATCCTCTTTCTGGCGATGGTATCACATGGCCTGGCATTTGACCTGCTGTCGTAATTTGAGGCAATACTGTCACCGACAGAGCCTGGCTGTGGCAAACCTTACTCCTACGACTGCTGACCTGAATACCCAGAAGACACCGGGAGAAGCACCAGCGTCTGCACCTGGAGGTGTGGCCAGGCCAGCTGAGAGAGCTCATGCTGAGAGCCCTAAGTGCAGAGGATATGGTCAGAAATGAGAGAACATGGCAGCAAGGGCAGAGGGCCAGGACGGAAGTGGGGCGGGCCGTGTGGAGATGGGGCGTCCAAAGTGCAAAACAGGTCTTCCAGGACCCATCAAGCGGCAGTTCCTTGCCGAGAAGCAGCGCCCGTCCTGCAAGTGCTGATGGCAGGAGAAGTCAGGAAATGAAGCTGCAATGAAGTTTGGAATAACACAAAAAAAGGGCTTGATCTGTCAAAAATATATATAAGAGGACTGGGATCATCAGTTCAAGTGGTAGAGCTTGTGCCCAGCACATGTGAGGCCCTGAGTTCAACTGCCAACTCTGCATGCAGGTCGCCCTGAGCCAGCACACAACTGGCAGAGCTGCACGGCTCTGGGCGGGCTGTGTCATAGAGAAAGAAGAAAGAGAGAAAACCGGAATACGCTGCCCGTGGACAATATCCCATCACAGGATGTTGCTAAATAAGCGACTGAGGTTCATGAGCATAGGGGGTGGAAAGATTGTACCAGGCAGGGCTTGCACAGCAGGCGGCTGAACCAGGTGCCATCTCCAGCGTGGCATATGGTTCCTGCCAGGAGTAAGGCCTGAGCAGTGCCAGGTGTGACTCCAAATCAAAAACAACCTCCCCACAAAATGAACTTAGAGTTCTTGTAATACATTTTATCATTCCATAGAGCTCAGGAATCTCAACATCAACTCAATCTCAAGAGACAAAAAGATGGAGAAGGAAACTCCCGTCATTCAATAGTTGTGCTCTTCAGAATGGAGATTTCACAATTAGGATATGCACTTTCTCACTCACCTACACGGTTTTGTGTGTGTGTGTGTGTGTGTGTGTGTGTGTTTAGTTTTTTTGGGAGGGTCACACCGGCAATGCTCAGGGGTTACTCCTGACTCCGCACTCAGGAATTATTCTTGGTGGTGCTTGGAAGAACCCGTGGGATGCCGGGGGATCAAACCTATGTCAGCAGTATGCAAGACAATACCCACCCTCGGTGCTATCACTCTGTCCCCTGTCTCACGTATGTAATTTTATAAGCTCAGCAACACAAATATTAACACCTCAGCTTCCACCAAAGTTTCAGAAGATGTTACTATATACGTAGCCAGTAAAATGTCGTCAGTTTTTTTTATGTCAGGTTCTTTTTTCAAGCCTGCTGAGCGTTGACAGTAATTTCTATTTTAGCAAGTTCCAGTGATCTGAAGTGAAATAGAAGCCAATGTGCATCTTTCTTTTGAAAGAATTATAAATATCTGAAATGCACTGACTCCAAAGAACCCTGACGGCCTCTCGCTTCTCTCCTCTCCTCTCACCTCTTCTTCCCCCGGCTGTGCCAGCAACCACCTCCCTTTTCCTCGTCACCTCCCTGATGGCCTTTGGGTGGCATCTGTAATTTCTTGTTCTTACTGTTTGGAAAAATACAGCCACTATCCTGGAGGAAATTAATTTGTTTCCTATCGATGTTCCTTTTCTTGGGACAGGAGAGGAAGCAATAACAAAGAATAATAACATCAAAACAGAAGCAGCCTTGGGTCATTTTAGATGCTCAAATGGAACCAGAGAACTCTCTTGCCTTTTTAGCAATAGCGACTTCAGAGAGTTCAAATTGAAATGATTATTTGACTCTATTAGCTATGTGACTCTGCAGAAAAGTTCTCTTGTCCGTGTTTCCCAGAACACATGCAGTGAACTCGGTGGACTGAGCCCCCTCCCATGGATTGCTCTGTGGTGAATGGAAAAGCACTCAGGGCTCTGATCTATTCAGCTACTGGGGTTTGTTCACATGGTTGATCCACGTTTCTGCTGGGGTTTGTTTACGTGCAGACAAAGGGTAACAAGAATGACGCTGCGGCCCGACCTATCATGGGTTCAGAAGATTTATTTTTCCAATTGAATAATGTGTTTTTAATTTCTCTCCTTAAAAAATAATGGGAATATTCAGTAATTTACGGCCTTTACTTCTGGGGGACTTCTTCACTGAGTCTGACTTCCTTTGACATAATAAACCTCTGTTACAGAGGGCAGCCAGCTTTTCATCATTCTGTCTAGAGAACATCCAAAGACAAATCACACAGGGACAAGTCCATGTGGCCAGTGAGACAGTCCATAAAACCTGCAGTAATTTCATAGAGAGGATGCAACCCTGTGCTAACAGTGACAGCCTGACCAAACACGGCCGCATGTCCAGCCCCGCGTGCGGCCTCCCTACTTGACCTGCAGGGAAACCTCTCCCCACTCTACCTCATCAGCTAACTGCACATCCCTTTCAGTGACTGCATTTTCTGTCCAGCTGCCCATCAGCAAATGGAGACAGTTATATGTGGCTCTTTGGCTTACTATCCCTAAAGCCCATCATATATTTTCTTGGTAGATGGTAGATTATAAAATGTATATCCTAATGTTACAAGCCCACAGATTGAGCCCTCATAACACTACAAAAGCCATAATTATTTCAAAGCACAGTCAATAAATAATAACAAATGCTAAGGAGAGTTAATTGTGACTATGCATGGTCACCCCTTCCCCCACAAAAAATAGAAAAGCTACATTAAGCAAATATATTCTAAGAAACATTTGTATGCCATTGAAAATAACTTCTATGTAAAATGTGATAATGCCCAATTAGACAGGATATTTTAAAACTGGTCATTTAAAACTCCCAACTTACTTTGTTTCTAGGTCAACTCTCTTATTCAACTTGCTCAGCATTTTCTTTGTTAAAGGAAGAAAGTGGACTGTGCCACACCTCACTGGCTTTCCAAAATGATCCTGGGGGGCAGTGATAGACAATAGCATTGAAGAACCAGCCTCTCAATGGCTCCTTCTTCCCCTGGTATCCAGAAACATGATTGGCCCCTTTGTACAGAGTAAGTCTTCAGGTGCTTCATCCTCTGTGTGATGGAAACAATGCAGTCTGCTCCTTTGGGGAAAAAGGAACACTATTACTTTGACTACTACAGGAAGTCTGAGTGGTGAAAAAAAGAAGGCAAGAAGGCAAGGAATAAGAGGGCTTCCAGCAGAAGGAAGAGGAAGAGCGTGGCTTCCTGGGCCACTGAGATCTAAACAAAATGGATAAGAGAGCCATGGGATCATCTCACCAGAGGTTACGCCACCCCACTCAGTGTGGGATCACACTTTCAGGGATCACACTTTCCTTTTCTTGGGACAGGAGAGGAAGCAATAACAAAGAATAATAACATCAAAACAGAAGCAGCCTTGGGTCATTTTAGATGGAGGTTAAAGGTGAGACTTCAGTGAACGACTAGGTAAATAGCAAGCGAGGATGTAAATTCAACGAAATATGCTTTCTCAAGTTGGTGGTAAAAGGTGTAGTAACAAAACACAGAAAGACAGACAGGGTAGCCTGCAAAGATGTATGTGGAGGTCAAGAACAAGATAAGAGATGACATTCTCGACGTTCTCGAGGGTGGCACTGAAGAGTTTCGGTGAAATGGTATCACCCTGCAGAACCCCTCTTTTGACATCAAGGATCACTTCCTTGTAGAATGGTGAGATCCTTGTGATGAACACTTCTCACAAAGGATCTTGATGTATTGAGGTTGAATGTCCTGTTTGGCTAGGGCTTTGATGACTGCTTCAGTCTCAACAGAATCAAGGGCTTTCTTTAAATCAATGAACGTTAGAGCGGCATCTTGAACTCCCTACAAACCTCTATGAGCTTGGTTACCATGAGGATATGGTCGGTTGTGCTGAATTCTTTTTGAAAGCCAGCTTGCTCACATGGTTGTCCTTCATCTAATGTTCTGCTAATCCTGTTCAGGATGACTTGAGTGAACAGCTTGTAGATGACGGACAACAGGCAGATGGGGTGATAGTTGCCAATGTCGTGGATGTCTCCCTTCTTGAACAGTGCAACTGTCCTGCTGGTTTTCCATTGGGAGGGAACCTTACCGAGCCAGTGTGTTGATGAGTACTGATGGCAGATTCTTCAGGTGTTCAGGTCTGACTTTGTCTGGGCGCGGATGCTGTTACGGCTTCTTTACTGACGAAATGGCATGCCAGATTTCAGAAGGGAGAACTTTGGGAACGACATATCCATCCTGCGGAATTTGGTATGTGGGTAGGTGGACGTGACTATCAAAGAGATCCAAGTAGAAATCATGGATAATCTCCATTGCCTTTCTGGAAGATGTGATAGATCCATCAGGACGTCGGAGGGCAGTCATCTTGGTCTTACAGTTGGCAAAGGACAGGTGGGCGAAGCAAATGCTTTCCCCCTGCAGCGGCCAGTATTGCTGCTCTTCTCCCTTTGAGGTCTTCCTTTATCGCCTCTCCGCACTGCTTTAAGAGCTTGGATGTTAGCTTATTTGTCACATTGGCAAATGAGCTCAAGTTTTTGAAGACAGGCATCCTTTTGTGACTTTCTCTCGGCATTCCTTGCACAATCATGGAGGTGCTGAACTAGTCGGTTGTATTCTTCATTGATGTCGTTAATGATGGCATCTTCTCACGTTGCTACAATGGTGCCAAAGAGCTCCCAGATGGTGGTCATTCTGGAAGTTCTTAGTTTACAGCCCTTTCTCCCCATTCCGTGAAGTAGTATTTGGCACAAAGGAGATGGTGGTCCGATCCTGTTTGGAATTTTGGGACGACAGCGACATCGGTCAGGCAAAAACATCGATTGAATATGATGTGGTCAATTTCATTGTGGAACTGTCCACCAGGAGATTCCCATGTCCAATGTTTAGATTCCGCCTTTTAGAACTGTGAGTTACCATGAATGGTCTTGGTTGACATGATGAACTTAGATAGTCTCTCACCCTGTTCGTTACATTCTAGGCCACGGGTTCTGATGTGGAGATCTTTGGCCAATCTTCTCTGTCCTATCTTGGCATTAAAATCACTGACTATGATCTTGTAGGTGTGGTCTTCTTTATAGAATTCCTCCAGTTCCTTGTAGAATATTTCAATTTATTTGTCCTTGTATGTGTATGTTGGTACGTAGACAAAGCAAATAGAAACTGAAGGCAGTGAGCCACATCTATTCAAGTGTAGTTGTCCAATTTGGTTTGTTAGGCACTCGAATGAAACAATGCTCATGGCCAGAAGAGAAAATATCTCCTTTATATCTTTTTTTAAAAGTATGTTATTATACCACTGTGAGATATACAATTACAAAGATATACAATTAAAAGTTCATATTTGGGTTTTGGTCATACAGTGTTCCAGCACCCATCCCGCCACCAGTGCCCATTTCCTACCACCAACGTCCCCAGTTCCTTCCCCCTCCCCAGCCCGCCTCCATGGCAGGTTCTTTATTTCTTTCTCTCTCTCTCTTTCTTTTCCTTCCCTTCCAGACTATGGATTACAGAACATACATTAAAGGGTTGTCATGTGTATCTTTTGCCTCTATTTAATGCTCAGTTCTAGGTTGGCATTAGTACCCTCGACAATTGTTAGCACACTGTTCCATTTTCTGTCTTACCTAGCCTCTGACTCCCATATGTTTGTAATAATTTCCACCTTTGACAAGACCTCCTGATGTATGTTTCACTTGACCTTGGATATTGGTATCATAATATGTACATATATATTTGTGTTATGCAAATAAATGCAGTCATTCTGTATCTGTGTCTCTCCTTCTGGCTAATTTCACTCAACATAATCTTCTCCATGTCCATCCATTTATAGGCAAATTTTATAACTTCATTTTTCCTAACAGCTGCATAGTATTCCATTGTGTAGATGTACCAAAGCTTCTTTATCCAGTCATCGATTCTTGGGCACTCTGGTTGTTTCCAGATTCTGGCTATTGTGAATAATGCTATGAACATAAAAGTAGGGATGGTGTTTCCGCTGCATATTTTTTGGCTTCCCAGAGTAGATTCCCAGGAGTGGTATGGCTGGGTCAAATGGGAGTTCAATTTCTAGTCTTTGGAGGAATGTTCATATTGTTTTCCAGAAAAGCTGTACCAGCTGGCATTCCCACCAACAATGGATGAGTGTCCCCTTTTCTCCACATCCACACCAGCACTTGTTGTTCTTGCTCTTTTGAATATGTGCCAGTCTCTGTGGTGTAAAATGATATCTCATAGTTGTCTTGATTTGCATCTCTCTGATGATTAGTGATGATGAGCATTTTTTCATATGTTTTTTGGCCATTCGAATTTCTTCCTTGTTGAAGTTTCTGTGCATTTCTTCTCCCCATTTTTTGATGGGGTTGTTTGTTTTCTTCTTGTAAAGTTCTACCAGTGCCTGATATATCCTGGATATTAACCCCTTATCAGATATTCTCCTGTATATCTTTCCAGGCATTTTCAGTAGCTGCAGAAATTATAATATTAACCAAAAAATTTGGCAGCAGACTTAGCAAATTTGACTCTACGTAATTCAGGCAGGATCTAATAGGTATTCCTGAAGCGGTCTTTGAATGCTGAAATGAACTAACTCTTTGTTCGCTTCAAATGTGAGAAGATTCCCATACTACTGTGAAGCAGGAACTGTCAAGCATCTGAAAAAAAGTTTCCATCAGCGTCTCTCTGTGCCATGAAGCAAGATGCCATGAAGCTTTACAAGGCTATAAACCACAATAAATTATGTTCCAGCACAGTTCTTAAAAAAAAATTAAAAAGCAAATCGTGTGATTCCATTACTATGTCCAGCACTGTTCTGTCTTGGCTCAGAACCTGAGCAAAGACCAGGCCCAAAGCAGTTGACTACGCCCGAAAGACTTGGGAATAGAAGAACGTATGAGAATCCCAGTCCTGGGGCTCCTTATGATGGGTGGTCTTTCCACTGAGCTGCAGGTCTCGTCTTCCCTGAAACGGAGATTTGCAAGAGTGGCAGGGAGCCGGCTGGACACATGTGCTGGGAGGAGCGAGTGCGCATAGACAAACTCTCTGTAAAGTTGATGCAAACTTAGCAGCGCCCCGAGTGTAACCTGAAATGCACCCCTGTTCAGAGGGCAAGGAGACAGAAGGCGGGGCAGGCCTCTCTATAATGGCAGTTTGGGTCAAGGAGACAGAAGGCGGGGCAGGCCTCTCTATAATGGCAGTTTGGGTCAAGGAGACAGAAGGTGGGGCAGGCCTCTCTATAACGGCAGGCAGCAGTTTGGGTTTTGGTTTGAGGCCTACACCCAGCAGAGCTAAGGGCTGACTTCCGGCTCTCCCACTCAGGGATCACTCCAAGCAGTGCTCAGGGGACCACATGGTCTGCTGGGGACTGAACCTGGGTCAGTGATGTGCAGGGTAAGTGCCCTGTCCTCGGTCCACTCCTCAGACCCCAGCTGAGGGTTTGTTAACTTTTTAATTGAATCACCATGAGAGAGATCACCACAAAGCTGCTTGTGATTGGGATTCTGGCAATGTCCAGCGGCCGTCCCTCCACCTCAGCACATCTCCCACCACCGATGTCCTGTTTCCCTCCAGCCATACCTCCAGCCCTTCTCTGTCTCTCCTCTGTCTCCTCTCTCGCTCTCTCTTTCTCTCTCTCTCTCTCTCTCTCTCTCTCTCTCTCTCTCTGTCTCTCTGTCTCTTTTCTGTCTCGCTCTCTCTCCACTCCCCAGAGGCTTTTAGAAACACAGGAGCTCAATGCCTGGGTTTGTCTGAGGATATAAGACTTTTCCATCATCCCCACCACCAACAACAACCAAATAGGAACAATTTTTTTTTTTTTGGGTCACACCCAGCAATGCTCAGGGGTTTCTCCTGGCTCTGCACTCAGGAATTACTCCTGGCGGTGCTCAGGGAACCATATGGAATGCCGGGATCGAACTCGGCCGGCATGGGCCAGCTGCATGCAAGGCAAATGCCCTACCCACTGGGCTATCACTCCGGCCCCTAAATCGGAAGATTTTTATGGAGACTTCAGGGCTGTATCCTTGGGATTGTTGTGAACACACATGTCCAGTGGGGGCAGGCCAAGGGGAACGGGGGGGGGGGGTGACTTTCCATTACCTGGACCCAGCTCTCGCACATTAATGTGGTGGACATATCTTCTTGATGACCTTCCCGACTGTAAGCATTACTTTAGGCTTATAAAACAGAAACGCTGGGCTTATTATACAGATGGATCTTTTTACATGAACACCAAGGTATTTTCTTTCTTTTTTTATTATACCACCGTGAGATATACAATTACAAAGATGTTCATGATTGGGTTTCAGTCAGTGTTCCAGCACCTGTCCTCCACCAGTGCCCATTTCCCACCACCCATGTCCACAATACACCAAGGTTCTTTTCATTTCTGCCCTCTGGGTCACCTGCTGCCCAGATATTCCCATGTTGACCAATGTATGCCCTAGTTAGAGTGGCAAGCCTTGGGTCTCTGCCTCCAGGCATGTTCTAACCTGACAAGTCCACAGGTGCCCACAGGTCCTCCATGTCATACTCGACATATGTGCTTCACCACTTGAGCAGTTTTCCTGGCTCTCAGGGTACTCTTTGGATTTGTCCTGTTTAATTTTGGCCATACCTGCTGGTGCTGAGACCACACCTGAATTGGTCTTGGGGTCACCCCGACCCTCAGGGAAGCATACAGTGTCAAGGATCAAACATGGGCTTCCCACCGTGAGCATGTGCTCAGCCCTTGGAGCCATCTCTGGCTGCCCTCAGGACTTTTTGTTACCGGATAGGCTGGGGACAGGGCTGTGACTGTGGCAGAAAACACTTGCCTTGCAGGTGTGAGGCTCTGAGTTCAATCCCCAGCACTGATTTAAAACATCTTAGTAGAAAATGAAAAGCTGTCTTTCATCCTATATGTAATGAAGACTAACTGTGCACTCATTCTGTACAAATCACTGTGCTGCTGGTGGCAGAGTAACTTTTCTTATCATGCACAGGTGAGGGGAAGCAACGTAAAAGCACCAGTCAACTGAGAGCAGAGGAAACTCTTGCCTGGCAATGACCTGGACACTTCCACCTTCCAAACTCTGGAACATGTTAAGAATAAGGCCTTCAACAGGCATATGAAAAAATACTCATCATCACTAATCATCAGGGAGATGCAAATCAAAACAATGAGGTATCATCTCACACCACAGAGACTGGCACATATCCAAAAGAGCAACAACAACCGGTGCTGGTGTGGATGGGGGAGAAAGGGGACTCTCATCCATTGTTGGTGGGAATGTCGAGTGTACAGTCTTTTTGGAAATCAATATGGATATTCCTCCAATACTGTGGAATACTGTGACTTAAACCTCCAAAAAACTAGAAATCGAGCTCCCATTCCCAGCCATACCACTCCTGGGAATATACCCTGGGAAGCCAAAACACACAGCAGAAACACCATCTGCACTTCTATTTTTATAGCAGCACTATTCACAATAGCCAGAATCTGGAAATGAGAGTGCCTGAGAACTGATGACTGGATAAAGAAGCTTTGGTACATCTACATGATGGAATACTATGCAGCTGTTAGAAAAAATGAAGTCATGAAATTTGCCTATAAATGGATGGACATGGAGAGGATCATGTTGAGTGAAATTAGACAGAAAGAAAAGGACAGATATAGAATAACTGCATTTACTTGTGGGATACAAAAAAATAGTATGATACTAATATCCAAAGCCAGGTAAAACATGGATCGAGAATTTGTCAGTGGGTGGAATCTACTGCAAGTGTGTGGGAGTCAGAGGTAAGACAGAGAAGGGACCAGTGTGCTAATAATTGTTGGAAATTATAATACCAGCCTAGAACTAAGCATTGAATGTAGGCAAAGGGATACACATGATAACCTCTAAATGTATGTATTGCAAGCCATAATGTGTAAAAAGAAAGAGAGAGAGAGAGAGAGAGAGAGAGAGAGAGAGAGAGAGAGAGAGAGACAAAATGCCTGCCACAGAGGCAGGCTGAGGAGGGGGAGGGAATCAGGGCACAGTGGTGGTGGGAAATGTGCACTGGTGGAGGGATGGGTGCTGGAACCTAATCATGGTGTGACTGAAACCTAATCATGAACAGTTTTGCAATTGTATATCCCAGGTGGTATAATAAAATGAAAAAAAGTTCTGATTAATTGCATGATACACATATTATCAAACTCAATCAGTGAATGTAGTTTTTTTTTTTTTTTTTTGGGTCACACCCAGCAATGCTCAGGGGTTGGTTTCTCCTGGCTCTGCACTCAGGAGTTACTCCTGGCGGTGCTCGGGGGACCATATGGGATGCGGGGATCAAACCCGGGCCGGCATGCTGGCTGTGTGTAAGGCAAACGCCCTATCCGCTGGACTATCACTCCGGCCCTGTGAATGTAGATTTAAATCAGTATTTTGGAAGTGTTTCTCAATTGATATTCAGTGTTTTATAATATATTGGGCAAATTTACAATCAAAAAGCAGTTACAAATGTATTTTCTTTTTTGGTGACTTGTCTTTTTGGGAAGCTTTTCTAGAAATAAAGTTATAAATGTAGGACCGAGAATATTCTGTTTATTTGGAAATGTCTGTCAATTGCTATTCAACATTTTGTAATAAAATTAGGTTGCAATTAACAAAAATAATTTCAAATTCTTTTTCTTTTTTGTTTGTTGCTTGGGAGTCGTGTCCAGCCATGCTCAGGACTTACTCCTGGCTCTGTAGTCAAGGATCACTCTAGGTGGTACTCAGGGGACCATACAGAGTGCTGGAGACCAAGCCTGGGCTGAAAGGCAAGTTCCTCCCACCCTCTACAATCTCTCCAGTCCTTCCCCTCTTTTTGAATTCACTATGAAGTTGTAAATTAGAGCTTAGAATATTTCACTTTCAGGGAGCCAGAGAGAGAGAGAGCGCAGCAGATACAAGGTACTTGCACAGCTGACCGGGGGCCAATCCCAGCATTGCATATGGCCCCTGAGTACCACCAGAGATGATGTCTTGAGTGCAGAGACAGAAGTAGCCCCCTGAGCACTGCCAAGTGTGCCCTCAATATGCCCCCCCCCAAAAGGAATATTCCATTTTCAAGTGAAAAGATAAGAGTGTTAAGCAGCTGAGCAAAACAGACTTGCGGTAAGAATATCTAGTACACAGGCTTATTTTCACTCTTCCATGTCCTTGATTGTCTGCAAAGCTTGCTCATACACCCTCCCTATGCCAAGATCTGAGGAGAATGTCACCTAGACACGTATTCTCAGGAGAGCAAAGAGGCCAGGGCACCTGTGGCTGAACCCTGCACAGGGCCTGGTCCCAGGCATGGCAGGGCGGCCCGGGTAACCCCCAGCACAGCCGGCCTAAGCAGTGACATCCTCTGGCTCAGGCCTCGAGAGCCACAGTTGGCCCCAATCATCACTGGAGGTTCGGGGCTTCTTGAGCCCCTCTGAGGAGACACAATAAAAGGTAAATTATTACACACATGCCTATGTACATATATACACAAAAGTGAACTGAGAATTATATCGCCTGTAAACTACGTCAAGAATGAAGGGAAAAAGGGTTCAGGATGTAGCTCAAGGGTCTAGCTTGTGCTCTGCTGATTCATCTCCAATAACACACACACACACACACACACACACACACACACACACACACACACACACAGAGTTAAAACAAAGGCAGACACATTTTCAAATATACCCAGAACCTGACTGAGTAAATCAATTTCCAACAAATACACTAGAGTAGCAGGAAGGAAAACAGAGAGGAACATTATCCAGAAAGTTCTAACAAATGGAAAGCAGAAAAGCACATTTAAGGAATGATTTAAGGAATTTAAGGTGATTTAAGGGATACACTCGAAAAACAATGAAATTTGTGCATGTTTTAAAACATTAGAATGACAAATCTGAGGCAACAAGCCAAGCCCTTGCTTAAGGGGGAGAGCAGCGATGCTTAAGTTTAGAGCTGCCAGAGAAACAAGCCATTACCGCAGAGGGAGATGATGGCGCACGCTGATGGACTGGGCAGCTCCTGACCGGCATCCCAAAGGGGTCATCACTGAGGACGTTTTAATGCCAGCAGACAGAGCCCGGCGGACTGGAACGAAGGACGCGGTGGCTTTGAAGCCAGGAAGGAAGGCCAGGAGCGCAAGGGATGCAATTCTCAGAGCTGGAGAAGGAAACAGATTCTCGCTCTCAGCTCTGGCAGGAGCTGACCTTGCCGCCACCTTCCCCTCAGCCCAGTGACAGGCCGCATGGCTCTGGCTGCCAGGCCGAGAGGGCGGATGAAACTGTCTTGAACGCCAAGTGTGCGGCACTGGGTGAGGCTGCGACTAGGCTGAATACGTGGAGGCAGGGCCGCCAGGCAGCGCAGTGCATGCTGGGACCGCCTGGGCCGCAGGCAGCGCAGTGCATGCTGGGACCGCCTGGGCCGCAGGCAGCGCAGTGCATGCTGGGACCGCCTGGGCCGCAGGCAGCGCAGTGCATGCTGGGACCGCCTGGGCCGCAGGCAGCGCAGTGCATGCTGGGACCGCCTGGGCCGCTGGCAGCGCAGTGCATGCTGGGACCGCCTGGGCCGCAGGCAGCGCAGTGCATGCTGGGACAGAGAGAGTCGGCCTCCTGCCTGGCACCTCCCCACGCCTGCACATCGGCTCTGAAATCTCCATTATCAAACTACCAAAAGGAAGAAAGAAGCTTAAAGAGCTAGAACAGGAAAAATAATTTGGAGACTGAACAACTGTGCGATTCATTCTTTGATGCCTAGGCCTGGTATAAAGCGGCAGGAATCTGAGCGCGGCAGCGGCCCGGAGGCGCACTAAGCAGACTGATGACACACAGGACTGATTCTCAGCAGAGGCCAACCAACCCAAAGAACCACTCCATCAGGAAATGGAATCTAGAACCTCGTAACTCATATACACCATGTAACCGGAAATGATCGGGTTGCTACTAGTAAAGCCCAAACTGTGACAGATCTAGGAAATATTTGTGGTTTGGCAAATGTTCTAAACGCACGGTAAGCGTCAGGGAAACAGTATAACAAGCTTGTGTGCAGCTGGAGGGGGACGACACCGCAGTGCCCTAAGGGCCACTGAGCACCGCCAGGCTGTCCTATCCCTCCCCCACCCCGAAACCCAAGCACCTCCTCAGACCCATGCTCTGAACTCTGCCCTCTTGGCCAAGAACTGCCAGGAGGTGCCCCCCAGGCCCCCTGAGCACCGTTTGGAATAATCCGCCTCCCCAGTAAAAGACCAGAAGTCAACATCACCGAGTAGCAGGCTTCAACAAAATTTTTTAAAAACTTGTGTTCCAAAGACTGTTTCAAGTATATAAAACAAGCTACAGAGGATATATTTGCAAAACACTTCTTTAATATTTTGGGGGTGGGGGCTATGGCTGGCTGGGCTCAGGGATGGCTCCCAGCAGGGCTCAGGAGGTCCTGTGGGGTTCCAGGCATGGAACTATTCAGCAGCGTGCAAGGCATGTGCTCTACCCTCTGTGCCGTCTTCTGGCCACATCTTATTTTTCACATCTGATATGAAGACCTGAGAGAGACCGTAGAGGAATAGGTGCTTGCTTGCATGCGGCCCACCTTGGTTCTATCCCGGCAACATGTATGTACCCCAGCACAAGTTGTGACCCCCTTAACTCAGGGCTGGGAGTGACAAAACTGTGGGGAATTGATAAGAAACACCACTCTGGCGGGTTGAGCAGTAAGAACTGCCCGCGGATTCCCTGGGGTGAAGTCAGCTCCACCGAACACGACTACTTGCCAAAGATTCTACTTGCCAAAGATTCCTGGAAGCCTGGTGAGCTGGACACCATAGCGCTTTCCATGGCCAGTAACTTCTGCTCAACAGCGGCACCACGTGGCAGTAAGGAAGAAATGCAACTGCCAACCTGGCTGGTGAGAAGTGATGAAAATCAGCTAGGGCAGGAGACTGCAGATTCTTGAAACGTTCTTGATCATCTTGCAACTGAGACTCTGGGTTTCTGTAATCAGATGCCGGTGCCCAAAACTGGAAAAGTGAGAAGAGACTGTATTTGCAGTCAGAATCCGTGCACATCATATGAGACGCTACCAGAAGCAGTTTTGCTATCTATGGCTACTACAGTTTCACTTGCAGAAGAATGATACTCGCTTTCTGTGGCCATCGAGATACATGACCAACGATTGGGAGGCTCAGAGCCATGGTCCAGACTGGGGCAGGTCAGCAGAAATTTCTGATCTTGGTGCTTAATGATTTCCATGCTAGTTTATGAAGTGTGCAGGTGTGAAACAGGCAGACGCTGACGATACACGGACACTAGCAGTTTATACTTATTAAACCACTTTGCAGGCGTGAGCTGCTGTGGACAAACCACGGGCATCAACGTGTCAAACCGTACAAGGTTTATCGTCCCGTCAGCTGGGGGTCTACACATATTTTTGACTCTTTTCCTTCCTGGAGGCCCTAAGAATTCAATTCCTTGCTCACGGGCGTTGCTGGCAAAATTCAGTCCCTTACATTTGTGAACAGAGAGCCCACTTCCTGCCGGCTGCGTCCAGAGCAGGCTCGGTCCTGAGCCGGAAGTCTACCTCAGTCCCAGCTGCTATGACCTCTTCCCCACCTCCTGCACTTCGGAAGATTCATATGACCAGCTTCTAGAATCTTCACGGAAAACTAAGGGCAATTTTACTGTCTCGGGGCTTTCACTTTGATGGTATGTTTTCTTTTTTTTTTTTTTTTGCTTTTTGGGTCACACCCAGTGATGCTCAGGGGTTACTCCTGGCTCTGCACTCAGGAATTACTTCTGGCGGTGCTCGGGGGGACCATATGGGATGCCGGGGATAGAACCGGGCCGGCACAGGCCGGCCGTGTGCAAGGCAAACGCCCTACCCGCTGGGCTATCATCCGGCCCACTTTGATGGTATGTTTGCGCCGATGCTTTCTACCTTTCAGTCACCAGAACTTCATTCATCAAGGAATTAAAAAAAAAAAAATTTGGGACTACTCCAGTTTATCTTTATAAACTTTTTATTTAAAAAATAAAATTATAAACAAAATACAGAAAAATATTGACACCTGTGATAACAAGGAAATAACTCTTTTACGGCAGCTGTTATCCTGGAAGAGCAAAATAATGAGTTTTATAAAGAAATTTTATTGTGCAAAGGAGGAATGTACTTTTAAAGTAATGTATAATAGGCATTTGGTATTGACAAAAAAATACTCTATGTATACATTCAACATTTTGCAGTGTATTTACATTCAAGTTACGTCTCCAAGTTCTATGCCAAATACACTGAGTCACCACCCAAATCTTAAGACATCACAACAACTTTGTCTATTTGGTGGGAGCACAGAATCATTTTATGAGAAAATCATTTTGTTGATTTGGTAGGAATACAGAATAATTTCATCGGAAAATCATTTTTTGTTCCTACTAGATCAATTATATATATATATATATATATATTATATATTTTTAACTAACAAAATTCACCGACCTTTTTATCCTAGTTAGATCAAGATCCTTCTAGACAAATCAAACACTAAATGAACTCTGATCAGGTATGAAGTTCTGTGGTAATTTTTCCCACCTCAGAGACTTTCTTCAAGACGCCAGTGAAGACAGCAGCTCTGATAAATTCTTGTACAGTGGTCAGGGCACACTATGGATGCAAGCTGCGAACTCTTAACTTCTCTTTAAAAGATGACAAGACTATTTCTCCCCTCCAGTGGTCACCAAATTCCTCATGAAAACGGAAGGATGTGAGAACCTCCGACTTTTTTGGCTTCTCCCCTCTTCCCACCCACTCAAGTCACCTACTCATGAGCAGCTTGTGTCCTCCCGGCGGGAACGGGCCTAAATTACACTCACGGCAACTACCCGAGTTTTCTGATACTCCTCCCGTTGCTTTACAGAAACGATTTTGTTAAGAAACGAACACAAAACACAACCAGTGACCATTCTGCCACAGGCCTCAGAGAAATCCACCTTAACTGATGGGCTGCGACTCACAGGGCCTGTGTGCCAGAACTTGGCAAATTTCACGGTCTGAAAATTCTCCTGCCTCCGAAATGTTGCAGGCAAGTCAAATTTACTCAGGACGGAGCAATCGTTTAATTATTTCAAATCTAGTCTGATTTTTTAAATAAGTCTATTAAGAGCACAATGGAGGCGGCTGGGTCTCAGCTGCTTCAGGTCTGACTTCTCCGGAGCACGGTGGCTGGCAGTTGGCAGCAGGCTGTGGAGGTGGCACCACGTCTACCTCAGATTCGCGAACGAAGATCACGGCGTCCCCACTGACATTGATAAGACACTGGGCCTAGGAACACGAGGGACACGCTCAGCCACAATCTCAGCTGCGAACACTCATGTTTTCTCGCACATGGGGGCACTTTATAGCTTGCATGAATCACCAGGAAAGACCCAACTCAAAAGATAAACAAGCAAAAGATGAGGTGATTCAGAGGAGAGGAATTTAAAAACACACTAATGTAGTTACCTGTAAAAGATTCTAACAATTTTAAGCGACAAAACCAATGAAACAGAAACATTCTACAAGTTAACGTAGCTAACACTCTTGTACCCTGGTCAGCAGAACATCACTTATGTGAAATAAGGCAACAGCGGGCCCACGCACCACCGTCAGCCATGCGGCAGTCAGCTGGACGCAACAGCCGCGGCCCTGTAGGCACCATCAGCACTCAGCCAGACTCACCAGGGGACGGTGAAAACTAAAGGAGGGGAAACTCCACACTAGCCTGTCTTCCGGGACGTGGTGGTGGCAATGACCAGCGGGCATCCGCATGGTCAGTAACAGGGTTTTTAGACCACCTTTCCTGCATCTCGAACCCGCAAGCTCCATGGACAACCCTCCCCGGAAGTCCCGTCTCACCTGGTTTTTATTGGGGTTCTCCATGAAGACGCACTGCTTCATGATGTAAGACACCACGGCGTTGCCCCCGAGGGGCAGCCACATGCTGGCGTACCCCATGGCGAAGACTTCAGCGATGAAAGCGTGGAGAAAGCCACTGACTCCTCCCTCCTGCAGCACGGAATGAGAAGCGTCAGCGGCCAGGAAAACAGCCTGCTCCAGGCAGGAACACTCGCCTTCACCTTCTGGTTACCCAGAAGCATCTGTCTGCCTGCCGGTAAGTGACAGCCCTCGGCCAGACTCACAGGTCTCAGATGCTCACGCGGCGTGCAGCTCAGTGCCCGTGGCCGAGGGACTAGGCACACGGCAGCCCACACATTCACTCTTTCTCCACCTTCCACCCCCTATGCCAAGTGGCCTTCCCTCAACGGCCTGCTTCACAGGACAGTGAGCAGAGGGATACAGACGTCCACGACCAGAGCGGCTGCGTGGCAGGAGGGCAGCCTTGCACGTGGCTGGCCCAGGAGTCAATCCCCTGGACCCTGTCTGCCCGTGAGCAGAGTATGCTCTGAGCACCGGGCCTGGTAGGAGGTTGGGACTCACAGGGCATGGATTCAGTGCCAGGCAGCCTGGTGGTCTCCAGCACTACCTGGGAGGCAAAAGAAAAAAGGGAGGGGCAACCAAACAAAAGAGCCTCAACAGTAATTCAAAACCTCTGCTGCGGGCCGGCAGAGCACAGGGGCTAAGGGGTGCCCTGCGCGTGGCCAAGCCTGCCCACTGAGAAACCCTGGCACCAACATGGTAGCACGGAGTCCCACTAGGGACTCAGATGCCTGAGCAGAGCCAGGAATACGCCCGAGCAGCTGATATGCGGCCCCAAAACCAAACAATACAGTTATCGGCCCGTCCCTCACCTCTCCAAAGCTCCTGTTGGCTTCCAAAACACCTTCGTGGGTGCCTTCGCTGGAGGCTCCTCACCCACCTCCCGCCAGAACTTCGCCTGCATTTCTTCAGGCTCCAGCCCCTGGGGATGCCGGCCCTCCACTCCCCGCCTTCCCCATCCCTCTAACTAGAGCCTGTCAGGGGCCTCCCGCAGTGGCCAAGGACGGGCACTGTTCTGCTCACAGCCACCTGCACACACCATGTCCAGTGGGGCCACAGCACTCGGAGCGTGTTTCCTAGCAATGAAATCGAGTCATCTGGGCCAGTGCTGCAGTGCCCCCCCACACGGCGCACACACACACACACACACACACACACGGCACACACACACACACACACGGCACACACACACACACACACACACACACACACACAGAGCACAGCGAGCAGAGGCTGGCCGACAGCGTCCAACAACTCCCCCACCCGAGAGCCTGGCAAGTCCTACCGAGTTATTCAGAGCTAAGAAGAAATTTCCAACTTTGAACTGAAAGTTAAGGGCGAAGCAATTGGCTGCGAGAAGCCCTGAGCAGACGGCCCATCCGAAACTCCCGAGGCTCTGCCTAGCTCTGTAAAGGCCTCTCTCCTTGGACCACGGTGAGTTTTGCGCCGCGTCTGATTCACGGCTCACTACGCGTCTTTTCCCTTTTATCCGCTTCGTTCCTGCCTTGAAAGCTGAACCATCCTGATGCCCGAGTTGCCAGGATTACACAGGGGGTGACTTCTGAGCACCATGAGTGAGGGGGTTACCCCACCCGCTGTCACACCACACAACAGCCCTGCGGTTAAGGGGGCCCCTACTGTGGAGCAGCACTGGGGTGCAGTTTCCACGTGGCAGAGCAGACGCTGAGGAAATCAGACCCCGTGCTGCAGGAGGGCGGCCTGGGGAAGGGACGGAGACGGACACTGCAGAAGCCAGACCCAACCAGGGACAACTTCGGAACTGTGTATCTCACTGGGATTCAATCATCGCCACCATCGTCATCTTGAAAAAAGAAGAGCGCCCACGTGCTCTGACGGAGAGCCGGAGGAAGGGTCAGTTCTCAGATCGACGCCAGCTTCTTTTCTGTTGGCATTTTTTAAATGTTTTGTTTTGTTTTGGGGTCAAACTCAGCCGTGCTCAGGGCTTATTCCCTGGCTCTGCTGTCAGGGATCACTCCTGGTGCTCAGGGAACCATACCTGGTGCCGGGACAGGATGCCGGGTGGCCGGGCGCAAGACAAACGCCCCGACCCGCCGTATTGCTCTGGCCCCAGTGCCTGACTCTCGCCCTCTTCTCTGTCAAACTCGGCGGGCTCCCAGGTAGCACCTGATTCTTGCTGAAAGCCCTCCGAGAGCTCCGAGCTGCCTTTTCCTGTGCCACCGCCTCCTTCGCATGTGATTTAGGAAGTACTGAATCTGTCTGCAGTCATTCAAACACAACACAGTAATACTTATAAAATTACCTCACGAAGAGAAGTCGTTTCCCGGATAAAAAACATGTTAATTATCCCAAGGTATTTAGTTATTTTAGCTCCAGGAATGAAAGAAAGAGGCGTCATCTTAACGACCCGACAGTAGTGTTTGCGCAGGGGAAGTCGAACGGTTCTCGAAATTCCCTTCGCCCATTGGACTTGCTTTTTCCACCGTCACAGCTAAAAATTGGAGAAAGAAGAGAAAGCATCAAAATCGGACGCTGGAAACTGGATTATTCCCTAAGGTTTCCAAATAAGTGGGGACAACATTCAGCTCTCTGAGGCTAAGCCATGTCATGAAAGGAAGAAATTATCATGCAGTGCATGCAATTAGAGAGAGAGAGAGAGAGAGAGAGACACAGAAGAGGGAATGCTGAAATGGAATTCTTTCAGAAGTAATGGCATTCCTGCAAAAGAAAATGTTGATGCGGTGCAGCTACACACAACGATCATATAAAGTGAAGTGAAGGGAAGCGGCAGAGCATTACAAATTATCTGCTTTCATTACAGGTACAAATTATTACGAGAGTGTGAAAGTTGTTCTACTTCCCAGTACAGGTTTTTTCCCATCTTTTCAGATGACTTAATGGTTATCAACTTGTAGATAAACCGTGCATCAATTAGTTCTAGTAGATTTGGGGTTTTGTTTTGTTTTATAACAAACGTCATAAAAACTGAACAAACTCAGTCTTTTCAACTCAACAAATGACCTTGGCTGTCTAAGTTCTTTATAAAATAGCCAGGTAATAAATAACAGCTACCACTTAGGACTCTAAGTCAGAAACAAGTAGGTGATAGTCTTGCCGACAGCCTGCCCATGCAGGCGTTACGTCTAGTCCTGTCGGACTGGTGAGGACACAAAGGCTCAGAGAATGCAGTGACTTGGCCAAGGTCCCCACTATTAAAACGGCACTTCTAGGACTCAGGACCAGAGCTGGCTGGGTCCACAGCCTATCTCCTTTCCCGAAAACATAGATGCTTTCTGGCTGATCGATTATCGACTCTCACTCGATCCATTTACCTCCAATCCCCCAACACCCAGGCACAGGTAATAAAGCCCTTAGTGCCTCTCAGCACTTCCAGCAGCAAGAGGAGAGTTAAGGACCCTTCACTGCCTCTGGAGAATGCCCTTCCACTATGCTGACGGACGCCGGTCCGGGAAGAACGTCTCCTCCACTGGAAACGCATCCTCCCCTTCCTTCCGTGGGAGCGGAAGTGGAGTACCTACTTACATATCTGTCAGAACACCTTCGCCGACAGTGACATTTTTAAGACACAACGTCCCACTCAGGGAAGGGGTCTGGGACTGTCAGAGCCTGCAGCTTTCACACTCTGATCACACACGACTGATTAGTGCTCAGCAGGGGCTGGCCTTCACCACTGGGAAAGCAGAGACACGCTTCTCAGATCAGAATGTGGTAGAAACATCCGCCTACTTGTCTTAATTGATCCGCGCCTTATGGTCTGAGCTTTCAGTTTAATGAGTTCTATCCAGCTGCCGCATCTTGTCTGCAAAGGAACTGTAATCAACTGGCGGTGCTGAAAACACAGACAGGAAACAAAAGAAAAACAAAGAAAAATATGGGTGACGTCTCTTACTCGCCATGACACTCCTTCCGATGACGTAATTGAACTGTAACTTAAAAAAGAACGATCCTTCCCAAGTCAGCTAAGAGAGAAGGCGAAGAGCCAGGCTCTTGACGCTGATTTGTCCAAACCGAAGTTCTCCAGCAGCCAGGCGGAGCCGGCCAGCTAGGTGCCCGCGGTACTCCTCTCCAGAGACCCACATACTGCTTCTCAGACTTTAGCCCCCTTCTTGTGGCTTGACAATGTGTTCAGTTTGTATTTTAAGACGTTACTTGGCAACCCAAACTCTATGAACAATTCCCTTCCTTGTTTTTACCCGAAACCGAAACTGAAAAATGAGGATCAAACGGTGATGAACAGGAACAGAACTAGTTGGCTTGTCTTTTACTAAAATCCCCTCTTCTTACTGTCAGTGAACAGGAAAGGCAAAGAGTGACTTTTCTCAGTGGTGTGCTAGCTTCTGAAGACCTGGGGGTGGGGGCCCAAGATCTCCATTTAAAGAGTAACATTCACAACTGTTAAGCCACAAAATGAAACGGTACTAGAGAGCTGAAGTTTTATGGCAAAAACTGAAAGAGTTCAACCTTCAGTGACATTTCTAAACGCATTCTCGCTACAACACAGCCGCGGCTATGTCTGTAACAGCATCCAGAGCACGCCTGACGCCTGTCTATGCAACACCGCACCAGACTCTCACATCATGGGTAACTGGTGGCTTGTTCAGACACACTCACCTCTCTGTGTAGCTGGTATACCTGAGTTAGAACTTGCACTCTCCAGGTGCTCTAATAAGACATTACGAACACCATTAGCTTGAGGGCTAAGCACAAGCCAGCAGCTCTTCTTTGCTATCTGACAACAGTCTCCGAGTCAGATGGAGAGGAGGACGCCTTTATAACTTCGCTAGAAAAGCAAACCAATGGATGCAGCTCCCGCTGCTCTAAGGAATCTAGCTCCTAGTAAATATCAAGCTGAGGGGGCTACTTATTACCATAAACGCACACCAGGAAACTTTCAGTGAGGAAATACAGAGCAAGAGACTATGGAATGAAAGCATGAAATGAAAAAAGAAAGCCGGGAGAATGCGCTGGGTAGAAAATCAGAGATGAAACATGGCGGGGAATGCCTATGGAGAGGCCAGGGTGACTGAGGTGGGAAACATGGCAGGGAATGCCTATGGAGAGGCCAGGGTGACTGAGGTGGGAAACATGGCAGGGAATGCCTATGGAGAGGCCAGGGTGACTGAGGTGGGAAACATGGCGGGAATGCCTATGGAAAGGCCAGGGTGACTGAGATGGGAAGCATGGCGAGGGATGTCTATGGAAAGGCCAGGGGTGACTGAGGTGGGAAACATGGCGGGGAATGCCTATGGAGAGGCCAGGGTGACTGAGATGGGAAACCACGGACAGGCAGCAACAACTGTCGCACACCGAAGGCGGCTGGCTGGAGCTCCACACGCCACACCAGGGCCCACGAAGCACGGCTGGTGGCTCTCCACACAGCCCCACCACGGCCGGCCACCCTTCCACAGCTGTGCCATGCTAGCAGCACTTCACAGAACGCCAACAGCAGTGCTGCTCTAGAGAAGTGACCAGCGCGAGAATCGCTCACTCCCTTGCAGGAACCTCAAGAAAGCATGGCCAGGGGGCCGGAGCGACGGTACAGCAGGCAGACGTTTGCCTTGCATGCGGCAGACCCAGGTTGGATGCCCGGCATCCCATAAAGCACTGCCAGGAGTAACTCTTGAGCATTACCTGGTGTGACCCCAGACTAAAACAAACACCAAGCACAGCCGACATTTCCCTGTACTTACAGGTTCATTACAAAGGCTGACGATTGGCATACGCTCAAAGACCACTATCGTCCTTCTGACTGTGGCACTAGGTCCCACAGTGAAGACGCACTCGCCACTAAGCCTAGTCCCTGCCCCACGGCTTTTAAAACACACATGGGCATACTTGGATTTTTGCTCTAAAGAGCTGTGTAACAAAGAATAGTTCTGCCAACTTGAAAACGATGCATGAAAAGAAAATCAGTAAGAGGAGTCACTCTGGTTTTCCAAAACTCTATATGCTGCCTATAAACATATTTTTGTCCCTGTAAAATGCAATTAAAAAAAAATATTAAGGTAATGAAAGCTCCACTTTCAAAAATATGATTTAACACAGACTCTCTGCAAATGGTGCAATGCACGAATTAGCGGACTCTCAGGCCCTAGTCTGGAAGGAAGAGAACCACTGGGGGGTCCTGCTCAGGCCCAGTGACTGGAAACCCAATGACAGCGCCACGCTGCTAGATCCGAGGCTGCCGGCGGGCGGCCACAGGTGCTGTTGACAGACCCTGACCACAGCCCTCAGACCTCTCATCAAGGCCAAGAGCGCCCTTCAGAGCAGGTCCTGGGTTACTGGACAGTCAACAGAGCAAGGGAAACAAAAAGCGAAAATTTTCACTGAAGACACACTAAGGAGAGAGAGGAGGGGGGAGAGAGAGAGAGAGAGAGAGAGAGGAGACCACCAATATGATCCCTGAGCACCACCAGGAGTAATTCCTGAGTGTAGAGCCAGGAGTAAGCCCTGAGCACCACCAAATGTATCCCTGAAGCCAAGAATAAATAGATAAATAATAGTTTAAAAAGGAGAGAAGCTAAAGAACATTTAAATAGAATCCCTCTCTACCTCCATGCTATCTGGCAGTGCGGAATCCCGGGCAGCCACCGCCACAGAGTGCTTAAACATGTACCAAGGGTCTGTTCCCATTACTAAATATATGAAAAACAAAGGCACAGAAAGATCTGTGAAAAACCCGTGCCCTAAAAAAAGAAGAAGAAAGGAAACAGTATACCTTAGTAAAGTTATTTCATTAGCCTTCACTGCTTAAAAGTAAGGTTTTACAAAGGGAGGGCCGGGCAGGCCGGGCAAGAGAATACATTTATCCTCCGTCCTCGGTTTCCGACCACACAACCCGGAGAGTCTGACCTTTCCAGGACAGCACATCCACCGCTACACCAGTCTTCCTTTTCTTCCGAGACAAGGCCGAGAACTCGGGGTCAGAGAGTCCCGGCAGCCAAGGGCCTCAGTCCGCCCGTCGCTCTGCAACTTAAAATAACATTCTGGCTTCTCTGGCAGTGACACTTTTAAAACAACTGGTCTCGCTAACAACTGGTCTCGCTACACCGACCAACTATTCATTCTGGCAAAACCAAGCAAATGGAAGAAGCAGGCCACAGTAAAGGGAGCAATAGGGGAGAAAAGCAATTTACTTCATATTCAGGGATGAAAGCCTTATCCACAGTTTGGGTATTGGGGACTGGAGCAATAGCACAGCGGGAGGCCTTGCATGCGGCCAGCCCTGGTTCCACCCCCGCATCCCATATGGTCCCCAGAGCACCGCCAGGAATAATTCCTGAGTGCAGAAACAGGAGTAAACCCCTGCGCATGGCTGGGTGCAACCCAAAAAGCAAAAAGAAACAAGTTTGGGCTTTGTTGTGAAGCTGCGGCCACTGGGGAGAGAGCTGCTTCACTGCTCTGGCTGTCGGGCAAGTCACATCGGGTAGTTTCCTTCCCAATTCTTAGAAAGACGCTGATTTTATAGGTGAAAGAGGGCGAGAAACAACGGCTAACTTGGTGCAAACAGAAAACGTTCTGTCCTTTTCTGGTGCACTCTAACAGTATTTACAGTATCTGAGCTCTAGTATGGGGGCACGAAGGCCGCTTAGCAGCAACGAGCATTCGAGTGATGAAAAGATGGAGGTGAGGACCCTCCGCACTCATCAGACGGCGCCGACGCTTCTCAAGCTGAGACTCCCTGATCTGCACAACAACACCGAGAGTTAGGTTCGCTGGAATCATGTTGAACATCGCTCACTAAATCTGATGACCGTAGCTTATAGGTCAACCTTACCGTAAGTGAATATTTAGAAAATACGAAGAAAATTACCCAAACTGGGCCAGATAGTAAGGTGGGTCAGGCACTTGCCTTGGATGTGATCCCCGGCTTGATCTCTGGCTCTACTTCCCTGAGCACCAAGCCGTGAGCAAGCCCGAACCCCCACCCCCAGGAAATCTTTTCTTCAAATCCTGGGAAGAGGCTATGGAGATGGAAACATAGACAACCTCAAGTCTTTCCAATTCTACGCTTTATTCTGTTTTAAGTACCTGTAATCAAAATACTTGTATATTTGTTTAGGCATTTCCATTTCTCTGCCAGACTCCTGAGCTACGATCTAGAAGCGCAAAATGGACTTAACAGCTGAGCTGGGCTAAGTGGGATGCTTCGTAAACTCTCACTGTCTGAATGGTGTTCATAAACTATGCTCATCTAGGAAGGAGATTGTCGTATTAGCTATGAGTGACTGAGGCGTGAGGGATGAAAACAACGTCAGTTTGGATGGCCCACAAAGGAGACCACGGCTCTCTATAAGCAACTAATCTGAGAGATGGCAACAATTAAACACGATTAGCCCCTCTCTGTAGGTCACGAGAGCGCCCGGCTGATGTGGGCAGCGCCAGCCTCTCCCGCCTCCTCCCACCCTCCTGCCTCCCCTCGCTCCAACCTTTGAACTTTCTTCCCCAGATAATCACATTTTCGGCAAGAACTAGACCATTTCCTAGTCTCCAGCTTCGACTCTCGTCCGACTGCACCTCACGGGCCTCCTGCTGCCGAGAGCAGCGAGATTCCTTTTCTCCACCGCCCTCAGCCCTGCTCCTTTCTCTCTCCCCACGTCACAGACTTTCCTTCTTTGCCCACTCACGACTCTTTCCTCTCAGCCCTCCCGCTGATCGCTGTGACTGTCAGTAACAGACAATTTGAGCGTTTCAGTGTTGCTAGTTATTTGGTCACTGTGACAAAAGTTATTTCTTAAAAGACAAAAAAAAACAAAGACATGCGATGAATTGCTAATAGGTAAAGATATTTTTGTTAGTGCAAAAAGTTATATATGCTTCTAACAATGAAGAATTAGTTGGCAAGAAAAAAAATGAACGCTTTTATAGTCTTTAAAGATTCTATTTCTAACTGCTGGTTTGGAAGAATGGGAGGCAAGTACTTAAAATTTTAGGAGCGATAGTCCAGCGGGTAGGGCGTTTGCCTTGCTTGCTGGCCAGCCTGTGCCGGCCCGGGTTCAGTCCCCGGCATCCCATATGGTCCCCAAGCACCGCCAGGAGTAATTCCTGAGTGCAGAGCCAGGAGTAACCCCTGAGCATTGCTGGGTGTGACCCAAAAAGCAAAAAAAAAAAAAAAAAAAAAAAATTAAAGGAGAAACTTAATCTCTCAAGATTAAATTTGGTTTAACAGAAGCTGCTTATACCCACAATGAATGTGAAGCGAATCCTTCATACGCTGCATTAAGGACACACACATTTTCCTTCCGCAGCAACCGAGACTGCGGCCTCAGCCTGTCACACTGCGCAGGGGCGGCTGATCTTCGGCCGGCCACAGCCTGGGCACCAAACTTGAAGGAATCACCAAGGAAACTAAGGCAGTAACGGTGGGTCTAGAGAACTTGCCTCCCCGGGTTTCACCTAACAGAAGAGGACCGCGCACAGTTCCAAAGCTGCAGCGTCTGAAAACAACTCCCTGTCACACGTTAGGCCTACACCTGGGACCTGCACGGAGCAGTAGCTGAGCCCACGTATCTGTCATTAATAGAAGATCCCCCTTATTTGAGGGGGTCCCCCACTCGTGCTCAGGGGACTCAGGGCCACTCCTAGCAAAGAACTGAGCACAGCTGAGCGGGTGCACGGTGCAGCGCTGGGCCCCAGTAGCACCTGGACGTGGCCAAGGGGCCCCGTGGTCTGAACTCAGGGCCACCCCAGGCCAGTCTACACTAGCCCGAGCCATCTCCCTGCCCTGCTGTGCGTGCTTAAGCCCTACATCGAGGAGTCAAATTTCTCAAGATTTAGTTCTTCACATAAGTATCCCTGACCTGAAATAAAAACTACAGCCTCTGAAAAAACCGTGCTGATTTTTTGACTGTTTACCCAATTCTACAAATTTAGATTCTCATGTTTACTTATCTGCTCTCTATTTATGTATATGTGTGTATATTTTTGGAAGTTTCTTGAAAATCATTTCAGATAAACACAAGTATAGATATTAATGAAGAAGAAAAAAATAATGAAAGTGTAATTTGTCATTCTCCCTAATGAAGCCTTAGGTGCTAAGTCTACGCTCATAGACGTGTCTACCAGCTTTCGTCAAAGAATTGGGATGGCCTTCACATGACAATGTTTTTCAGGGCAGCATGGAAGTTCAGCCCTTATTAATATTTCAAAACAGAAAAATCAAGAAAACTAGTGAGGTAAAATCAGTCCAGTCATAAACTTGAGACATACACAGTTCTGTTACCTTGGGAATTAAGACTCTGGCAAACGGTGGAAGAAAGCACTGGACACGAGACAGTGCCAGCCGCCGGCCCTCTACTCTCTATCCAGGGAGTTAGGACCGTGTAGACCCAGACGGACTCTACTCTCTGTCCAGGGAGTTAGGGCCGTGTAGACCCAGACGGACTCTAGTCTCTGTCCAGGGAGTTAGGGCCGTGTAGACCCAGACGGACTCTAGTCTCTGTCCAGGGAGTTAGGGCCGTGTAGACCCAGGCGGACTCAACTCTCTGTCCAGGGAGTTAGGGCCGTGTAGACCCAGGCGGATTCTACTCTCTGACCAGGGAGTTAGGGCCGTGTAGACCCAGGCGGACTCAACTCTCTGTCCAGGGAGTTAGGGCCGTAGACCCAGGCGGATTCTACTCTCTGTCCAGGGAGTTAGGGCCGTGTAGACCCAGGCGGATTCTACTCTCTGTCCAGGGAGTTAGGGCCGTGTAGACCCAGGCGGACTCAACTCTCTGTCCAGGGAGTTAGGGCCGTGTAGACCCAGGCGGACTCAACTCTCTGTCCAGGGAGTTAGGGCCGTGTAGACCCAGGCGGACTCAACTCTCTGTCCAGGGAGTTAGGGCCGTGTAGACCCAGACGGACTCTAGTCTCTGTCCAGGGAGTTAGGGCCGTGTAGACCCAGACGGACTCTAGTCTCTGTCCAGGGAGTTAGGGCCGGTAGACCCAGGCGGACTCAACTCTCTGTCCAGGGAGTTAGGGCCGTGTAGACCCAGGCGGATTCTACTCTCTGACCAGGGAGTTAGGGCCGTAGACCCAGGCGGACTCAACTCTCTGTCCAGGGAGTTAGGGCCGTGTAGACCCAGGCGGACTCAACTCTCTGTCCAGGGAGTTAGGGCCGTGTAGACCCAGGCGGACTCAACTCTCTGTCCAGGGAGTTAGGGCCGTGTAGACCCAGGCGGATTCTACTCTCTGTCCAGGGAGTTAGGGCCGTGTAGACCCAGACGGATTCTACTCTCTGTCCAGGGAGTTAGGGCCGTGTAGACCCAGGCGGATTCTACTCTCTGTCCAGGGAGTTAGGGCCGTGTAGACCCAGGCGGATTCTACTCTCTGTCCAGGGAGTTAGGGCCGTGTAGACCCAGGCGGACTCAACTCTCTGTCCAGGGAGTTAGGGCCGTGTAGACCCAGGCGGACTCCAACTCTCTGTCCAGGGAGTTAGGGCCGTGTGGACCCAGGCGGATTCTACTCTCTGACCAGGGAGTTAGGGCCATGTAGACCCAGGCGGATTCTACTCTCTGTCCAGGGAGTTAGGGCCATGTAGACCCAGACGGATTCTACTCTCTGTCCAGGGAGTTAGGGCCGTGTAGACCCAGGCGGATTCTACTCTCTGTCCAGGCAGTTAGGGCAGTGTAGACCCAGGCGGACTCTACTCTCTGTCCAGGGAGTTAGGGCCGTGTAGACCCAGGCGGACTCAACTCTCTGTCCAGGGAGTTAGGGCCGTGTAGACCCAGGCGGATTCTACTCTCTGTCCAGGGAGTTAGGGCCGTGTAGACCCAGACGGACTCTACTGTCCAGGGAGTGAGAGCTGTGTAGACCCAGGCGGACTCTACTCTCTGTCCAGGGAGTTAGGACCATGTAGACCCAGGCGGATTCTACTCTCTGTCCAGGGAGTTAGGGCCGTGTAGACCCAGGCGGACTCTACTCTCTGTCCAGGGAGTTAAGGCCGTGTAGACCCAGACGGACTCTACTCTCTGTCCAGGGAGTTAGGGCCGTAGACCCAGGCGGACTCTACTCTCTGTCCAGGGAGTTAGGGCTGTGTAGACCCAGACGGACTCTACCTCTGTCCAGGGAGTTAGGGCCGTGTAGACCCAGGCGAACTCTACTCTGTCCAGGGAGTTAGGGCCGTGTAGACCCAGACAGACTCTACTCTGTCCAGAGAGTTAGGGCCGTGTAGACCAGTGACAGTCTTGAGAGACCACATTTAGAACTGTTAACATTTCAATGGAGAGAAAAAGCCCAATAAGCTGAGCTGACTAGCCTACCCTAACTAGGCATGTACTTGCCGGCATTAGCAGCTGCTTCTACAGCCTCTTGTGGGTACACAGTGGGCTACAAGAAGGGCTTAGCCTGCTGAGAAACGGAGCATTTATGCAGCTCTCGCCTTTGCTATTTCCTCCCCATGGGCCGCGGTGCTGCCGGAGCCCTGTGAGACCTCGCGCCAAGGCCCTGCGCTTCCACCGCTGACACTGTTCTGTGTGCTGCAGCCCGAACAACGTCCTGTCCTCAAGTCTCCCACAGCACTGGGATGTTACCGCTTCCAACTCCAAGTACTTACGCCCTCCTAAGGGCCTCCTAGGAGGCCCTCCTAAGGAGACAATAACTAACCAGGCAACACAAACCACAATTCACAAAAATACTTACAAAAGGGGTAGAGACGAACACTCTAGTGTGACTGACGCATTCAGAGCGTAGCACACAGGTTTTGCAGTGCGACCCTCGGTATGGTTTCACGTACACGTGTGTACTAGATGTGCCTGATACATGTGTTAGTGTTAGATGTGATGAGTCTGGGGAGGAGGAGAACAGTGCAGATACAGAGATGATAAATGCGGCATGGTCTGACTGAAATCCTTTCTTCAAAACAAATCAGAGAAAAAGCTGTTTAAAATCTCACCCCCTCAAAGCTGCTGGAGTCGGGAGCGGGGGACCGGAGGCCGAACCCGAGCCCCCGACATCCAGCCTCGGCTTCCCACCGCCCCCTGCAGCCCGAGTCACCTCCGTGGAAACGGGCTGGCAGGAGCAGAGGGAAAACATCACAGCTTCATGGACTTTTTTTTTTTTGAAGTAAAATAGGTTTTATTGAGGAGGTCTTTGGAAAGGGAAGGAGGAGGAAAGGTAAGAGAGAGGGAGAGTAAAGCGCTCAAGGGAGAACGCGGGCTACTCCAAAGACGGAGAGCGAGTGAAAGAGAGAGGACACATCCCAAGAGGAGAGCGAGTAAAAGAGAGAGTACACATCTCAAGAGGGGAGATGCGGGCAACACACGTGCTCAGGCACCACATGTGCTCGGCCACATGGGCTCAGGCAGCATGTGTGTCCATGCAGCATGTGCACGCAGGCAACGCGGTGCCCAGGCAGCATGTGCGCAGGCAACATGTGTGCCCAGGCAGCATGTGCACGCAGGCAACGTGTGCCCAGGCAGCATAGTGCGCAGGCAACATGTGTGCCCAGGCAGCATGTGCACTTCATGGACGTTTTTAACGTAATTACGGACGCTCAGTATGACTTCAAGCATGACTTAACTTTTGATTTGCATATTTAATAAATGGAACGTGTTATGAATTGAACCATAAATATCAGAAATGCAAGGAACCGGAAAATTCCAAAGCCTAGAGTGAACCTTCAGCCTTTTGAACTGTGGCTGGGAGAGGCCAAGTGCACGTGACGTCTCAGTGGCGTCACCGAGGCCCAGACCAGACAGTCTGACATGGCCCCTGGTGCCTTCCGCTTTCCGGAAAACACGCTGCAATTATTGTAAGGACTGCTCACACATGACTCATCCTGTTACGCTCTTCTGTTCTTTACGTCTCAGAGGGGCACTAGTACAAAATACTAACCCAAGAATTGCTTATTGTATTATCTTTAAAAACACTCGAAGACTGATTACTGGATTTTTAGTCTGGGGTCCTCACATCCGCTGTTAATCTCCTTTATTTCAGAGTAAGGATAAATGAAGTAACTTGAAGTGGTTTGAAATTACATGTTAAAAAAGAAGTTTCAACAGTACACGAGGAGTTTTAAGGAAAGACCTGTGAGTTCTGGGAAGACTAACAGTTCTGGGTATTTTTGAAATTAATTCACTTTTCCAACCAGCTTATAAACCTGAACCCAGATCTTCAGCTGTGCTGTTTGTTCCCTTTAGACTTTCGTGAAAGCTGAAGAATACTAACTAAATTCTCACCCGACTCTAAATTACAATTTTAGTTCAGAAAAAGAGCAAAAAAAAAAAAAAATCTCAGTGGCATTCTAAATTAGAATTTCAATTAAAAAACAAAAAGCAGAAGACATTTTTTGTTTGTGTTTTGGCTTACAGCCGGCAATGCTCAGGCATTACTCCTGGCTCTGCACTCAGGAATTACTCCTGGTGGTGCTCAGAGATGCTGGGGATTGAACCCAGGCCAGCCGCATGCAAGGCGAACGCCCTCCCTGCTGCACTGCTCCATCCCCATGAGCAACGAACATCCGAAGGAGAGAGACGTTTAGACAGTGGCTTAAAGTCGAAGGATGGGCTGGAGAGCGCGCAGGGGCCGAGGTGAACAGTCGCCGGACGCATTAGGGAGCCACATCTGCAGGCTGGACAGAGACTGTCAGCAACGACCAGAAACAAGATGACACAGAACTGATTCGCCCTCAGAACCCTGCCAGCACGCGATTCCAGACTTACAGCCTCCAAAACACTAAAAATAAATTTCTGTTGTTTTAAACCAAAAAAAGGAAAAGAAAAGGAAGAAAGCAAAACAGTTGCCGAATTAGAAAAATCAGAACCTGAAAGCGGCCTATCACTGCACCTTCAAATCGAGCTAGGACTCGCCAGAGCAAGATACAGTGGGCAGGGCACTGGCTTACCCCCGGGCAACCGGGCTCAATCCCTGGCACTCCCTCCAGTCACCCGAACCCACCAGGAGTGACCCCGAGAACGCAGCCAGGGGTGGGCCCCGAGCACAGACGAATGTAACCCTGCAACCGATAAAAAGAAAAAAAAAGATAGGATCCATTAATAATCTCATCTGAGTATAAATGTATGCATACCTCTTTGTCGTTAGTAAAAGAACTCGCCAGCACAAGTGAAAACTAACTGCACTTCTGCCATGAAACCTGACCATCAGGAGCGCCAAGCTGGCGCTCTGTGCGCAGGAAGGTCGCCTCAGTGCAACCAGCACCCCGGGCGCAACCCGTGAGCTCCAGAGTCACAGCCGAGGACCAAGAGCAGCTCCAGGACCAGGTGCGGCCCCAAACCAAACCCAAACAAAGAGCAAACTCTGAGAAAATCCAGGCCCGAGAGACCGGTTCGCCCCAGGGACCAACTGTCCCCACGTGCCCCCGGAATGGCCCCAGAGCGCAAAAAGCCAGGAGGAAGCTGGGAGCACAGCCAGCGCCAAAACAGAAAGAAATCAGAAAAGCCAGTTCGGGTCAATAACTCATGCTTCGTGTCACAGAATTAGGTGAAAGGTTGCTTTATGAAATTTAATGATTCTGAAAACCCTGTGCAATAAAATTTATTTTCCTTTTTTAAAATAAAGATTTTCCAAAATCGGAAGGAAAAATAGAAAATGAACACCTCGCTTTTTCTATTTTCCATTTTTTTAACCAATAAAAGATCTTAGAATCACAAGAAAATGGAAAAGCTACCTCTTTTTTCCCTAAAGGTTGTAAAGATCGAAGCAGGTTCATAGCTACTGCCCGGGGTCAACACCTTCCCCGTGAAGCGGCTGGTTTCTCGCCACACGTGAATGCGCCCCACAAGCCCGACAACGCACTCCCCCCCAAAGCCTCTTATGTGTCGTCAGAAGAAAATACGCTTTCTGTTGTCTATAACATCAGAAATGTTGTGAAGGAGTTTCCTGCTGCTGAAACTAAATCTTACCAAGTGTGAGCCTCGGGTATATCACGCATGAACAGCGACTCTGGGAAATGCAAATAAGACACTTGAGGCTCCGGGAAGCGCGTGGAGAACGTCACCCTGTGACTGGCGGCGAGACAGCTTGTGACGTCAAGAGCACCAGGGCTTTCCGAACTTCATGAACACGCGAAACGCACAAGGAGGGAACGAAGAAACAAACCTTCACCTCAGGACTAAGTGAGCCGCCGAAGGAGGGAGGCCCCCTCACTCAACCAACCTTTCGTGGGCGGGAACGGGTGGGGCGGAGCGGAATCCGCGCAGAGCTCCAGGGGGAACTGCAGGGGCTCTTCGTTATCCGTAGAGGCTGGAGAGGCAAGAGAGGCGGTTACTCAGGCAGCGCCTACCACGGCCCCCCATCCTGCTTCTCCGAGGCCGCCGTGCCCAGGAGGACTGCGGGCCAGCAGAGACAACACAGCGGCGGACACGCAGAGCCTGGTGACAGTCACGGTCCTGTCTACACCTTTTCGCGGTGCCTGGACGGACACGAGAGCAGACGTTATCTGCCCTCTTTGAAGAATGCTTGAACACATCGTTCAATGCATCTACTTCACTAGAACTCAGTGCTGTACACAGAATTCAACCAACCTAAGGTTGAACTGGTCATGAATAGTCCAGTCAGCAGTCAGTCATCTCTCATCCCTCTGCTTTTCCCCTTTCAGACACATAAATGAATATGATAATCTGGACCTCCAGGAATACATGAAAAATGGCACTTCTGTGTTCTCTCTTGAACTTGACTTCCTCTCTTTCTCTCCCTCACATCTCTAAGCTTCTTCCACTAAAAATTATTCTGCCTAGGGTCAGAGCAGTAGTACAGCGGGAGCGCCTGCCTTGCATGCGGCCAACCTAGGTTCGATCCCCGGCATCCCATACGGGGGGACCCCCGCCCGGCCCCTTCTGGCAAAAAGCACTGCCAGGAGTAATTCTTGAGCAGAGCCAGGAGTAACCCGAGTATTGCTGGGTGCATAACCCAAAAGGCCAAAATGCAAAAAGAAGAGAAAGAGTACTTCCTAACTGGAAAGAGACCCTGCCAGACACAGGCACTTTCCTCAGGAAAACACACGGCACGCGACATTAAGACGCCGCCCTAGACATGCGCCCCCTCTGCGGACTGTCCCCTGAGTTACTGTCCATCACCTTTTCCTACGAGAAAAGTCATCAGGTCAGCTGCACGCTGCTCCACAATCAACAGGCGCGCACGAGAGTGAGCGCCACCTCCGTAGGAAACAGTCGCGCAGACCTCGATTCCCACACCTGGATCATGCAGCCAAGACCGGGAGCTCAAGCGCCTCAGACAAGGAGAAGCAGGAGGGCTCGACCCCCAGCGGCAGTGACACGGCTCTAAAGGACAGGAGCCTGTGCTTTGCTACAGAGTGGACAGAACCAGAGGGAAACAGCCGGAGGGCAGCGGCGGGTGGTCCCAGGCAGGCGGGAAGCAGAAAGAAGCCTACCAAGGGGACAGACAACATCCCGTAAGAGTCCGACCACAGCAGCGAGGCTGCCAAGGGCCGTGCGGGGACAGACATCTGGCACTAGTACCATGCCTGCGACCTCCAACGAATGACTCCAGGGAGAAAGGAAAGCAAAGCAACGAGTCCATCTCTTGAAGCTGCCCCTGAACTTTCCCCGTACACAAACACAAACGGCCCTACACAAGTTTACCTCTTTGCGATGACTTTTCAGCGTGTGTTTTGGTGGTCTGTAAAGCCTGGTTTTTGTCAAAGGTTATTGCAACTGCCGTGACCGTGACCTAGAACCAAGAAGGCAAAACAAACAAAAAACTGAAACTGCCAACGCTCACCTCACAAATCCAGGAACAACTTAAGCTGTACATCGAGTCAGAAGCTTCCGTGCAAGACGGGAGTGACTCATGGCCCGGCCCCGGCCCCTTGGAGGAGCGCGCAGGGATGCCGCCCTCAGAGACCCGAGCCAGAAAACTGCGGCACGGTCTGATGGCAGCTACCCGCTGATGATGGTTTGAAGAGTGGCCGAGATGCCATAGTGCCTGGGACGGCCAATCTGCGCTCATGAAGTAGCGGAGCTTTTCTCCGCTTACCTTACGACCAGCCGTCATGCAGGTAAGATCCCGCTTACCTGAATCGCCTCGTCTTCGGGCAGAGAGACCGTGAAGTCGGTGTGGCAGAGGCAACAGGGGCTCATGGAGCGGAGTTTGAAGTACAGGCTCTGGGGACAGAGAGTGGCGAAGCGCCACTGCACCCGGGACGGGGAGGCCGGCTGTGGCTCGCCCGCGGCACAGGACGGGGAGGCCGGCTGTGGCTCGCCCGCGGCACGGACCGGGAGGCCGGCTGTGGCTCGCCAGCGCACGGACCGGGAGGTCGGCTGTGGAGGCCGGGCTGTGGCTCGCCCACTGGCACGGACCGGGAGGCCGGCTGTGGCTCGCCCGCAGCAGCACCTGGAGCTCGGCAGAGCTCGGCGAGAACTAGAACCGGATGCACTCTTTAGATTTCCCCCTTTCCCTATATTTCAAATACATTTTTAACGCCTGTTTAGGGCCATGCCCAGCAGTGTTCAGGGCGTCCCTGGCTCTGCTCTCAGGAATTACTTGCAGGCTCAGGGGACTCTAGGGAGAGCCAGGGATTGAACCCGGGCTGGCTGTGCAAGGCCAGCGCCCTGCCCACTGTACAACTGTTCCAGTTCCTGGAATACATTTTCAACACATAAGAGTCTCGCAAGAAGCCAGAGGAATCCCCGCAGCATGATGGCAGCCATATTCATTTTCAACATCCAGACTCCACAGCTCGTCAGAGCGCCACCCAAGAGAAAAGCTGATTTCTCCATTGTGTGCTGCTGCAAAGTGGCCATGTGGTTTATCAGTAAATGCACGAAATGAGAGCCTAACCAAGTTTCCCATCCACATGGCAGAGCCTGGCAAGCTACCTGTGTTGTATTTGATAAGCCAAAAACCAGTAACAATTATAGACCTCATTTCCATGACCTGAAGGAATAGTTCAGTATTCCTTCTGAACTAATATTGAATTAATAGTTCAACAATTCCTTCAGGTCATTTCCATGACCTGAAGGAATAGCCCATGGGCTATACTAGCAAGCGACAGGATGTATGAAGATGTTACTGGTGCCGGCTCGAGCAAATAGATGAACGGGAAGACAAGTGATACAAGTACAGCAGATAGTAAAACTTAATCCCGCTTATCACTACAACAGAAAAGCAAAGTGATGCAAAGGCTTTTCAAGACTCACACACACGGAGAATGCTTGAAGCTAAGCAGTGACTTAAAATCAGAGTTATGGGGGGGCCGGAGACACAGTCCAGCACAGAGGGCATTTGTCTTGCACGCAGTCAGCCCGGTTCCAGCTACAGCAGCCCATACGGTCGCCCAAGCACCGCCAGGAGTAATTACTGAGTGCAGAGTAACCCCTGAGCATTGCCAGGTGTGAACCAAAGAAAAATCAAATTTATGGTACGGTATCGGCAAAGCCAGCTTGGGCAGATGAGGGCGGGCGTGAGAACCAAAGCAATTCCCTCAGTGACCGGCAAGGGAGTCCACACCATACACCACTGTAAGGGTTCCCCATTTCACGACCGCTGGGAATTTTCACGCACATTGGAGCGAGGAGGTTCCTACCTTGAGCAGATTTTCACAGAGATCGTTAAAGTTCTTGTTGAGCGCTTGATTAGTCAGGATTAAGGCTGCTCAGCCGGATCACTCTCACCGACGTGAACATCTACAGGCGGGGAGACACAACGGGTGCCGCACGGAAGCGTCCGTGATGGGCGGAGGCCCAAGGCACAAATACAGCCAAAGTGGCTGCGAAAGGAGCACACTGACGCGAAGCACACTGACGCCGGCGGCAGGAAGGCCCAGCGCGCGAGTGCCCAGCGGCCGCTACTCTAGCTTAGGGCAACAGTGAGAAGCTTTACCTGGATCTCAGAGGTCCAGTTGTTTATGCCCGGCATGATTTCTGTATTGCAGCTATAAAAGCCTGTTAAAATAAGTCGTAGTTAAAATATGGCACTGGTCCCTTGTTTTCTGGAGATTATCCCCTGAAGTTCCAACTGTGAGACAGATCCCTTCTTTTTCCCTGAAAGCACATGATCTTTCTCCTAACACTCCATGCCCTCAGGAAACTTTCAGATCATTTCATCACTGTATCACTGGATCACTGTCTTCCCGTTCATCGTCGATTTGCTCGAGCGGGCACCAGTAACATCTCCATATGTCCTGTCTCATGCAAGTAGAGCCCAAGGGCACCTGCTTGCTCCAGGAACATAAAGAGCCTCAATCCATTCCATCAGGTCATGGGAATGAGGTCTAAAATTCATTTCATCAACTGACAAAATCTTTTCCTGTGCATAAACACAAAAGGATCCAAAAGTCAACTCCACCTAAGTCCTCAGCAAGTATTAAAAACAAAGAAAGAAACAAACGTATTTTTCAGCCTGAGGAGAGCAAAGCCTAGGAGAGGGGTGTGGCACTGCTTTATTCTCCAGTGCTGCAGGACAGTCAGCCCTGGGGTGAGTGCACGTGGGTCTCCAGCCGTGTCGCGCCACCCGCAGGCGGAGGGACGTCGGTGAGCAGAGAATGGACGTCCTCCACCGCATCCGTGTCGCCGATCTGAAACAAGGCAGAGCACCACTGAGTAGGCAGGACGGAGGCAACCCTCTCCCCACCCCGAAAAGCATTCTTACTAAACAGGCAGCAAGAGTCAAAGAGAAGCAACATTTTCTCCTAAAACAAAAACTTAATGGTTTTTAATACGTAGAGCCTAAAAACGAACAGTCTAAGGCTCTTCATATTCCTGAAGCAAGCAGATGCTATTGGGCTACACTGGCACATGACAGGGTCAAATGGAAACGTTACTGGCGCCCGCTCGAGCAAATCGATGAGTAACGGGATTCAAGTGATCAAGTGGAGTGATCAAGTACACGCCTCCACAACAACCACTGTAGCTTCTAAGTACTATATATATTAAGAGTAGTGAACTGGAACTTTGTATGACTAAAAGCCAACTATGAACAACCTTTAGCTGTGTATCTTAGTGATTCAATTTAAAAATATTTTTTTGAAAAAGAGGAGTGAGTTAAGACAATGAGCCTGTGGGCTGGAGTCGCAGCACAGCCCGTAGGGCACTGGCCTTGCGCACACAGCAATCGGGTTGATCTCCAGAATCCCGTATGGACCCCGAGCCTGCCAGGAGTGATTCCTGAATGCAGAGACAGGAGCATGCCAGACGTGGCCCAAAATCAGACAGACAGAAAGAGTGAAAAAGAAAACAAGCATTTTGGGCTAGATAAGTTGGCAGGGAGCACGTCTGCCTCGCACGCTGCTGACCCAGGTTCCTTTCCCAGCACCCAGCAGGACGGATACCTGAGCACAGCGAGCCCTGACAGAGCGGGTGCAGCCCTTCCCACCGCCGAAAGGAAACGAGCAAAACACTTCCTTAAGGCTGAGGACATGTGTTAGAAACGCCTGCACTCATCTGCGGGCGACACACCTGGTGGGGACACACCTGGCCTGTGGGAAGGGCGCAGCTGTAGTCATGTGGGGGGCTGGCCCGTGCTCATGAGGGCCAGTCGCAGCTTCCCTCACATGAGTCCCTAATGTGACTGGGCCTAACCGCAGCCTACGGGCCCCCAACACCCAGCCCAGAGCTCGGGCATTTGCCGCCCACTTCTCCACCTGAATCCTCGCCCTGGCGCTGCCTTCCCACAGCCCAGAAGCACGGCTTTTCTCTGCTCGCCGGGACCTGGGAGAGCAACAGAGCTCAACCCGGCCCTCCAGACACAGTCCAGCATCGGCACCATCGGGGGAGCCCACTGCTGCTTCCCGGGAGCGCCTCTCCTCGCTTCTCAGAGGAGCCAGAATTCCCTCCTCCAGACACGCGGTCAGTCGCTGTGCTGGGAGTTGCCGCCGGCTAGCCCGAGACATTCAACCTCACCAAGCTGACAGTGTCCTCACAGGGCCCCACTGCTGCCCTCTCGGATCCAGGAAAATGCGAGTCTGGGGATTCTGCGAAAGAACAACCTCCCCTGGGCCCTGTGCACCCACCTGGCCACCTTCCGGGTCAGCTCCAGACTGCCCACTCCCCGCTCCTTCTCGCTCTGTCCCCAAGCACCGGCTCTACAGGGGAGGCACGCGGGCACCTCTGGGGGCCACTCCATCAACTTTCCCTCTAGCAGTTACTCTCCAGGGAAGTGAAGAAAATGTTTTGACTGGGTTTTTGTATCAATGTTTTAATTAGTTTCCAGATTCAGTAAGAAAACTCAGAATTCAGTGCTTGAAAACTATTCTTAACATAAAAATGTTACAGTAACAAGTTAAAACCTATAAAGCAGGAAAAAACACAAAGAAACGAGGGACGCTGTGATAGGAAAGCAGGTAGGGCAAAAGCCTGCTCAGCCGAGCTGGGTTTGATCCCGGCATCCCATATGGTCCCTGGCAATCCCCAGCACCGCCAGAAGTAATTCCTGAGTGCAGAGCCAGGAGTAACCCCTGAGCAATTCCAGATGTGGCCCAAAACAAACAAAAAAGAAAAAAATAAATAAACAATAGCAACTAAAGAAAAAGAATAGCATTTGAATTTATTTAAATCCACCCAAGTTTACAAAAATCAACTCAGTTCTTTAATATTTTAACGCATGTTTTGATTCTTACAGAATTCACTCTATCACTGTCTTCCCGTTCATCATCGATTTGCTCAAGCGGGCACCAGTAACATCTCCATATGTCCTGTCTCATGCTAGTAGAGCCTAAGGGCACCTGCTTGCTCCAGGAACATAAAAGCCTCAAGCCATTCCATCAGGTCATGGGAATGAGGTCTATAATTGTTACTGGTATTTGGCATAACAAATACGACACGGGTAGCTTGCCAGGCTCTGCCGTACGGGTGGCATACTCTTGTAGTCATCTCTAAATCCAGCATTTATTGATGAACCGCAAGAGCCGCTTAAATAAATTTATTTATTTTCTTAAATAAATTCTGTTAAACAAAAACACTATCAAATTCTGGTATTTTTAAGTTTTTCAAGTATAAACTTTCTGGTATTTTAACAGCTGCAATGATCCCTGTGTTACCTGGGTTTTGGATCCAAGCTTCAGTAAAAATACACATCTTGCCGCCCAAACTTTGAAAATTAAGTGTGGTCTATGGGCACACCACCCTGAATGCACCCAACCCCGTCTAAAAGTTAAGTGATATAATAATACCTCCAACACGAAAGCATCCTTTTTCCCGTGAAAGGTCGAGCTCTGTGACTTCATCAGAGCTTTCTGACTGTGATCTTAAGAGTCTTGAGCGCTGCCGAGGCTCTGGAATGGGCGACCCTATAATTTCTTCAGGTACCTCCTAAAACAAAAAGAGCTGGTTCGTATAGCATTCGAGTAAGCAGGGCGAGAAAAGCACAAGTTTAAGGGGTGAGCCTCGGATGTGGCCAAGCATAGCTGGATCTCTGCGAGGCTTACGGTCCCCGAGCCTCACCAAGAGGGGGTCCCGAGCATCACCAGGGGGTCCCGAGCACCACCAGGAGGTCCCAAGCAGAGTCAGTAATAAGCTCTGAGCAGCGATGGATGTGGCCCAAAATCCCAAAAAGGAATAAAAGGTCTGACTCTTTCCGCTTGGTTTAAAAACTTTTGTATGAATAGACAACTACCAGAGAGAATGGGGGCCAAGGAGGTGAGGAAACCTGTCAAATCTGTTCTCAGTCAATGCTCCAGCACGATCCTAAGTCTAAACTTCCACGGAAGATCCACTGACAGTCCACAGAAAACGAGCCAGCCACGCAGACCAGCGCAAATGCACTGACCATGCTGCCACCTAGTGCCCACCCAGGGAACTGGCAGGCCTGCAGCTCCGGTTATTCTCGGCTTTGAAGAGTTACAGGTAAAAAGATTAAAGATTGACATCCCAAATACGATCCTAATCTGCTGCATATTTTCTGTCTGGTTGCAGTTGATTGAATCCTCAGCTAGTAATATGTGAAACAAACACACGTGTATGCTGATCTATGTACTATGAGAGCAACTTCTAGCTAACTGGAAGTTTCTAAATACTTGCTAGCCAGGAGTGTGTATGTGTGTGTGTGTGGGGGGGGGGGGCTGCTGCTGTCACAGAGCTTTTGTTTGCAGACGGGAAACTTTCAGAGTTCTAAACGCTCCTGCGGCCAGCTTGTGCTGCTTACTCGCAGCTCTGATCCACGCTCCATAGTAGCCTGCCTCACATGAGTGGGCGCGGTGCCGGTGAGGCTGACGAGGCCCCCGGCCGGGCACACAGGCGTCTTCCTCCCACTGGCTGCCATCTACAGCCTCTGGATTTCCTTGCTGGACGCAGCCAGGCCCCGTGACTGTCACAGGCTGTCCTGGTGCTCCACTCTTCCAGGCACCTGCTTCGTGCCGGGCTGACTGTCGCGCGGGTGGCGGTGCCTCCCTGTCAAACACTGCCCTGGTTCTGAGAGAGCAGCCACGAAGCAGTGTTCATGCGGCTGCTGGAACTTCCCAGGAAAAGACCCACTCTGAGCTTCACGGCACAGCGAGCTCAGGCAGAACTAGGGAGTTAGTAAGAACCACGCCGCTCTGTGGGACTTAGATTATCATATAATCCTCGAGCTGTATCAGATAATCCTCGAGGTGTAACAGTTCATCTCAGAAGTGATGAACAATATTGGAAGATTCCGCTTGTTTGGAACAGTCATGCTCAATAGGTGAAATGCATTAAGGCCAAACTTTAAAGATCTTAACACATGTATTCTCTTCACTGAGCGGTGATTAGAAAGCAGAAGCTCATGGCTTGGAGCGACAGCACAGCAGGGAGGTGCTTGCCTTGCATGTGGCTGACCGGTCTGATCCCCAGCCTCCCATATGGCCTCCTGATTCCCGCCAGCAGCTTCCTGAAGACACAGCCAGGAATAAGTCCTGAGCAAAGCAGAGTGTGGGCCCCAAAAAGAAAATAAACCAAAGAAGTACAAGTTCAGTAAGTATCGAAGTGATTAAGTATTAATTCATGTTTCCTTTAAGTCTGTCACATCAACAGGAGTTCACAGTACAGCAAAGGAGGACAGAAATGTGAGGGATTCTGTGTTGTGAATCCTCTGTTCAGAGCAGGGACCATGGGCAGGGACACAGGGCCGGGGACAGAGTCAGGCACACACAGGGCCGGGACAGAGTCAGGCACACAGGGCCTAGGCCAGAGTCAGGCACACACAGGGCCGGGCCAGAGTCAGACACACAGGGCCGGGTGCAGAGTCAGGCACACAGGGCCTGGGCCAGAGTCAGGCACACACAGGGCCGGGGGCAGAGTCAGGCACACACAGGGCCAGGGGCAGAGTCAGGCACACACATGGCCGGGCCAGAGTCAGACACACACAGGGCCTGGGCCAGAGTCAGGCACACACAGGGCCAGGGGCAGAGTCAGGCACACACAGGGCCAGGGGCAGAGTCAGGCACACACAGGGCCGGGGGCAGAGTCAGGCACACACATGGCGGGGCCAGAGTCAGACACACACAGGGCCGGGTGCAGAGTCAGGCACACACATGGCCAAGGGCAGAGTCAGGCACAGGGCCGGGGCCAGAGTCAGACACACACAGGCCCGGGGCAGAGTCAGGCACACACAGGGCCGGGCCAGAGTCAGGCACACACAGGGCCAGGGGCAGAATCAGGCACACACAGGGCCAGGGGCAGAGTCAGGCACACACAGGGCCGGGGGCAGAGTCAGACACACACAGGGCCGGGCCAGAGTCAGGCACACACAGGGCCGGGCAGAGTCAGGCACACAGGGCCGGGGGCAGAGTCAGGCACACACAGGGCCGGGCCAGAGTCAGGCACACACAGGGCCAGGGGCAGAGTCAGACACACACAGGGCCGGGCAGAGTCAGGCACACAGGGCCGGGGCAGAGTCAGGCACACACAGGGCCGGGGCAGAGTCAGGCACACACATGGCCGGGGCAGAGTCAGACACACACAGGGCGGGGCAGAGTCAGACACACACAGGGCCAGGGGCAGAGTCAGACACACACAGGGCCGGGCCAGAGTCAGGCACACAGGGCCGGGGCAGAGTCAGGCACACACAGGGCCAGGGGCAGAGTCAGACACACACAGGGCCGGGGGCAGAGTCAGGCACACACAGGGCCGGGCCAGAGTCAGGCACACAGGGCCGGGGCAGAGTCAGACACACACAGGGCCAGGGGCAAAGTCAGGCACACACAGGGCCGGGGGCAGAGTCAGACACACACAGGGCCAGGGGCAGAGTCAGGCACACACAGGGCCGGGGCAGAGTCAGGCACACACAGGGCCAGGGGCAGAGTCAGGCACACACATGGCCGGGGGCAGAGTCAGGCACACACAGGGCCGGGGCAGAGTCAGGCACACACATGGCCGGGGCAGAGTCAGGCACACACAGGGCCGGGGCAGAGTCAGGCACACAGGACCGGGCCAGAGTCAGGCGCACACAGGGCCGTGGCCAGAGTCAGGCACACAGGGCCGGGGCAGAGTCAGACACACACAGGGCCAGGGGCAGAGTCAGGCACACACAGGGCCGGGGCAGAGTCAGACACACACAGGGCCAGGGGCAGAGTCAGGCACACACAGGGCCGGGGCAGAGTCAGGCACACACAGGGCCAGGGGCAGAGTCAGGCACACACATGGTCGGGGGCAGAGTCAGGCACACACAGGGCCGGGGCAGAGTCAGGCACACAGGACCGGGGCCAGAGTCAGGCACACACATGGCCGGGGCAGAGTCAGGCACACACAGGGCCGGGCCAGAGTCAGGCACACAGGGCCGGGCAGAGTCAGGCACACACAGGGCCAGGGGCAGAGTCAGGCACACACATGGCCGGGGCAGAGTCAGGCACACACATGGCCGGGGCAGAGTCAGACACACACAGGACCGGGCCAGAGTCAGGCACACACATGGCCGGGGGCAGAGTCAGGCATACACAGGGCCAGGGCCAGAGTCAGACACACAGGGCCGGGCAGAGTCAGGCACACACATGGCCGGGGGCAGAGTCAGGCACACAGGACTGGGGTCAGAGTCAGACACACACAGGGCCGGGGGCAGAGTCAGACACACACAGGGCCAGGGGCAGAGTCAGACACACACAGGGCCGGGGCAGAGTCAGGCACACACAGGGCCGGAGGCAGAGTCAGGCGCACAGGGCCGTGGCCAGAGTCAGGCACACAAGACCGGGCCAGAGTCAGGCACACACAGGGCCGGGCCAGAGTCAGGCACACAGGACCAGGCCAGAGTCAGGCACACACAGGGCCGGGCAGAGTCAGGCACACAGGGCCGGGCCAGAGTCAGGCACACACAGGGCTGGGGCCAGAGTCAGGCACACACAGGGCCGGGCCAGAGTCAGGCATACACAGGGCCGGGCCAGAGTCAGGCACACAGGGCCGGGCCAGAGTCAGGCACACAGGGCCGGGCCAGAGTCAGGCACACAGGGCCGGGCCAGAGTCAGGCACACAGGGCCGGGGCAGAGTCAGGCACACACAGGGCCAGGGCCAGAGTCAGGCACACACAGGGCCGGGCCAGAGTCAGGCACACAGGGCCGGGGCAGAGTCAGGCACACAGGGCCGGGGCAGAGTCAGGCACACACAGGGCCGGGGCCAGAGTCAGGCACACAGGGCTGGGGCCAGAGTCAGGCACACAGGGCCGGGCCAGAGTCAGGCACACAGGGCCGGGCCAGAGTCAGGCACACAGGGCCGGGGCAGAGTCAGGCACACACAGGGCCGGGCCAGAGTCAGGCACACACAGGGCCGGGCCAGAGTCAGGCACACAGGGCCGGGGCAGAGTCAGGCACACACAGGGCCGGGGCAGAGTCAGGCACACACAGGGCCAGGGGCAGAATCAGGCACACACAGGGCCGGGGCAGAGTCAGGCACACACAGGGCCGGGGCCAGAGTCAGGCACACACAGGGCCGGGGCAGAGTCAGGCACACACAGGGCCAGGGGCAGAATCAGGCACACACAGGGCCGGGCAGAGTCAGGCACACATGGCGGGGGCAGAGTCAGGCACACACAGGGCCGGGCCAGAGTCAGGCACACACAGGGCGGGGCAGAGTCAGACACACAGGGCCGGGGCCAGAGTCCGACACACACAGGGCCGGGACAGAGTCAGGCACACACAGGGCCGGGGCAGAGTCAGGCACACACAGGGCGGGGCCAGAGTCAGGCACACACAGGCCGGGGGCAGAGTCAGGCACACACAGGGCCGGGCCAGAGTCAGGCACACACAGGGCCGGGGGCAGAGTCAGGCACACACAGGGCCAGGGGCCAGAGTCAGGCACACACAGGGCCGGGGGCAGAGTCAGACACACACAGGGCCGGGCCAGAGTCAGGCACACACATGGCCGGGGCAGAGTCAGACACACACAGGGCCGGGGCAGAGTCAGGCACACACAGGGCCAGGGGCAGAGTCAGACACATACAGGGCCAGGGGCAGAGTCAGACACACACAGGGCCGGGGGCAGAGTCAGGCACACACAGGGCCGGGGCAGTGTCAGACACACACAGGGCCGGGCAGAGTCAGGCACACAGAGGGTCGGGGCAGAGTCAGGCGCACAGGACCGGGGCCAGAGTCAGGCACACAGGGCCGGGAGCAGAGTCAGGCATACAGGGCCGGGGCAGAGTCAGACACACACAGGGCCAGGGGCAGAGTCAGGCACACACAGGGGCCGGGGACAGAGTCAGGCACAAGCAGGGCCGGGACAGAGTCAGGCACACACAGGGCCGGGGTCAGAGTCAGGCACACACAGGGCCGGGGCAGAGTCAGGCACACACAGGGCCGGGCCAGAGTCAGGCACACACAGGGCCGGGGCAGAGTCAGGCACACACAGGGGCCAGAGTCAGACACACACAGGGCCGGGGCAGAGTCAGGCACACACAGGGCCGGGGGCAGTGTCAGACACACACAGGGCCAGGGGCAGAGTCAGGCACACAGGACTGGGGCCAGAGTCAGGCACACACATGGCCGGGGCAGAGTCAGGCACACACAGGGCCGGGGGCAGAGTCAGGCGCACACACAGGGCCGGGCAGAGTCAGGCACACACAGGACCGGGGCAGAGTCAGGCACACACAGGGCCAGGGGCAGAGTCAGGCACACACAGGGCCGGGGCAGAGTCAGGCTCACACAGGGCTGGGGGCAGAGTCAGGCACACACAGGGCGGGCCTGAGTCAGGCACACACAGGGCCGGGGCAGAGTCAGGCACACACAGGGCCGGGCCAGAGTCAGGCACACAGGGCCGGGACAGAGTCAGGCACACACAGGGCCGGGGCAGAGTCAGGCGCACACAAGGCCGGGCCAGAGTCAGGCACACACAGGGCCGGGGGCAGAGTCAGGCAAACACAGGGCCGGGCCAGAGTCAGGCACACACAGGGCCGGGGGCAGAGTCAGGCACACAAGGCCGGGCCAGAGTCAGGCACACACAGGGCCGGGCCAGAGTCAGGCACACAGGGCCGGGCCAGAGTCAGGCACACACAGGGCCGGGCAGAGTCAGGCACACACAGGGCGGGGCCAGAGTCAGGCACACACAGGGCCAGGAGCAGCGGCAGGCCCGCACGCACAGGAGCCAGGAATCCCAATCTGTCTTCCAGCTCGGATGAGGGCTGTGAAGAAACGAGGACTACTGAAACACCTGCGGGAAAAGCTAAGGATGGCAGAAAACCCTGCAGTCCTCCCTTTTGGCCATTCGTAAGCACTGTTTCATTTTACTAAAAAACATTTGTTTAGCTGCTCAACACAAATTTCTTGAAAGCTTACTGCCAAGAGAAACACTGTCTCTCCTTATGAATACACACACACACACACACACACACACACACACACAGTACAGACACAGGAGTAACAAAACAACAAAATATAAGGAAAGGGATTAGGAAGCGCTGAACATCTGGCAGGACAATTACAATTTCTACGTGGGAGGGCCAATGTAGCTCCTTACAAAGATGTCCAAGAAGGCACGAAATTGAATCAGGAGAACTGAGCAGTGAAAAATATATTTTGTGTCCAAACAAAGTGACCTAAAACCCAATCCACAGGGGCCGGAGTGATAGGACAGCGGGGAGGGCATCAGCCTTGCACAAAACTGACCTGGGTTTGATTCCCAGTATCCTATAAGGTCTCCCGAGCCCCTGCCGGGAGCAACCCGAGTACAGCTGGGCGTGGCCCCCAAACAAGCAAACAGCGAATAGGGCAGCTGCACTGGCTCCCAAACGGACCGACTTCCCCAGCACCCAGCTGGCCCGGGCCGCGCCTTACCGGGGCTGATCTCATACAGCTCCTTGTTCTTAGCGATCGTGTCGTTGATCTTCTTCTGCATGTGGGAAACGTGCTGCTCGTAGGAGCCGTCGCCGCCGGGCGCCTTCCCAGCAATCTGGATGCCACCAGGCGTGGGTAACGCGCCAGATACACACCTGTGGCTGACTAGGAGAAACCATGGCGACACAATCAGAAAAAGCACCCGAAGGAGATGACTCTCTGCCCCTGCTGATTCGGCAATGCGGAGAGAGGGCGCAGGAGGGGGCAGGGCCGGGCGGCTCTGTGGCGCTCAGCTCTCCACTGCGCCCTAACTCTTGTACACGTCTCACCTCAAGAGCCAAGAGCTGAAGAGCCTGGAGATACAGCTCAGGAAAAGAAGAACAGCTGGTAAGAAAGTGTGTTGGGGAACCAGAGCGTAGCACAGCAGGTAGGGTGTTTGCCTTACGCATGGCCAACCTGGGTTCAATGCCCAACATCCCATATGGTCTCCTGATCCTCACCAGAGCTGAGTGCAGAGCCAGGAGTAAGCCCCTGGCATCGCCCAAAAAAGGAAAAACAAAAAATAAATAAACAAATAAAAAGAAAGAAAAGAAGTAAATTATTGGGCTACAAAGATAGTCCAAATGGTAGGACACAGGCCATGCCCGGTGAGTTCCCAAGTCTGGTCACAGCCGTGACATGCCACCACACTGGACACGAGCACTGAATGCCAGGCCCACACCACCACAGTGGACAATGCAGCATTAAAGGTGGCGATGGTGGGCCAGAGGGCAGGGCCGAGGGTAAGGGGCTTGCACACAGCTGACCCAGGTTCGGTCCCTGGCACCACATACGGTACCCTGAGCCTCGCCACGAGGGATGCCCAAGCTCAGGGCCAGGAATCAGCCCCGAGCACCACCGGGTGTGGCCAACCCTCCGTCACCAAAAAAGTGACAATGTGAAAAAAAATTTACAGTGAAGAAACAGAAGTTCAGAAAGATATGAAATTTATTAGAGATCACAGTCAAAAACTGTTAAAAAGGTCCACCTATCCGTCATCGCTCTGCAACCTAACTTTTCCCTACATTAGACTATATTCAAAATTACCCAGACCACTTCACCTCCTACAGATGTTAAATACTTAAATGATTACTAATTACTGACGTGGCAAGACCCCTAACATGCCAGAATGCCGGGGCAACATTAACCAGATAAATGTATATGTGTATCTGTGCATGTCCCGAGACGCCTTCACGTTCAAACATGCTTCGGAAGTCAGGCAGACTAAGCCCCAGAAGATGGAGCCCGCAGTCAGGGGAGGCTCAGGAGGCGCCCACGGAGGCCACTCCCTGCAGTGCTGGCCCAGGCAGCTCTGTGACCCCGAAGCAACACGAGCCCAGTGACCCTCAGGACCTGAGATCTGACCCGCCAAAGCTACCACATGCTCAAATCTCAGCTGCGGGCACTGCTGTCAGCAGCGACCAGGGCCCCGCACGGATGCGCCCACCGAACACACAGGCCTGGCGACGACTCCTCCAAGGTGGCCTGTGACTACACACTCTAACGTGAAGATTTTCAGGGACGCTGAGGGCAGGGTCAGGGCCAGCACCAGGCTGTTTGAGTCTGGGGAAGTTCCTAGTTCTTAAAGGTCTTTTCCCAGTTTCTCTTCTTGCTTTTGGGTCACACCCGGCGATGCTCAGGGGTTCCTCCTGGCTCTGCACTCAGGAATTCCTCCTGGCGGTGCTCAGGGGACCATACGGGATGCGGGATCAAACCCCTCCCCGCTGTGCTATCACTCTTTCCCCAGTGTCTGCAAGCGCCCAGCAACCAGAGCCCCGCAGGCGGACACTCACGGCCAGGCCCATGAGCATGCTCTCGCCCACGGTGATCTGGATCCTCAGCCCGAAGAGCGCGCTCATGCCCTTGAGCTTGAGCTTGTTCACCAGCTGCGTGTGCACCTCGTACTCCATGAACGGGAGCAGGTTGCTGACGGCCGTGGCGTTGGCTTCGGCCTGCGCCTTCTTCTTCAGGCGACACAACCTGCTCGGACACAGAGACGCAGTTCAGCTCTGAAGACTTTCTCGGCGGGACACCACTGCTCCCAAACGGGCTTCCGCTTCCCGGACCTTTGTTATAAGCCACTTTGATAAGCAAAGAAAATGATCTCAAAATCTCTAGAAATAATGATCAGTCACTGGAAAACATCGTTTACTTGCGGTATGGTGGTTTACGGCAGCTCTGAAGCCGCCGTCACTGCAGGGTGCTTACCGGGCCGCCACCACCTCCCCCGCCCCCGCCCGCCACTCCAGCCCGCCCCCAGTTCTCTAACTGCTGTGATCGGACGATGGGCTGAGAGCGAATTTACAGCAGAGTAAATTTACAGCAGAGTAAATACAGGAGAGTGAATTTACAGCAGAGTAAATACAGGAGAGTGAATTTACAGCAGAGACTGGAAAACCGAGGCTGTGCCCAGCACCGTGTGGGCTTGAGGGAGATGCTTCGTCTCCTATTTGGGGCATCGCTCATGCCACCCAGAGAAGGGAGAGACAGGGACAGAATTCAGGGGCCCGCAAAGGACAGATAGGCCTCGGGCACCGGAAGAGCAGGGAAAGGCCCCAAGCTGCAAGCCAGGCCGCAGAGCTCACATGGGAATGACGCAGGCTTCGTTTAAAAAGAAAAGAAAAAGAAAAGTGACTCTGGGCACTGCACTGCGGGCTTCTCCTCCGCATGCAGCTGACGGGTCCACCCGCCATCCCACGCAGTGCCCCGAGCACCGCCACGAGTGCGGAAGCCCTGAGAAGTGCTGGGTATGTGCCAAAAGCCGAAACACCAGAATAAAACAACAAGAACATATTAAAAAAAGAAGTAAAGGGATGCAAATGGATAAAGAAATAGAAACTATTATTATTTGAAGCATAATTAATCAAGAAAATCCTACGGAAACAAACAGCTATTTCACCACCAATGGCTCACCAGAAGAAATATGAAAGGAAATACTTAGGGGCAAAGAAAACCAATCACGAATGGAAGGTCTAAGAGAGGGACGAACCCAGGGGATCAGCGCTGAGTCTAGCAGGAAACTCCCCACTCTAAGCCCGGTGTGATGCGGGGACAGCGACAGTCACCAGAGAATCTGACACGCGGTATGGAGAAATGGACCATACACGTATCGTTACTAAAACAGAGAAGACTAAGAAGATTAGAGAAGAAGATTAGAGAAAATCAAGCAAGACAGAATTTTCTATGACACATCAAAACAGCGTGGAGCAGAGAGCAGAAGGGGCGTGACGTTCAAAGCCAGTTGGATGTTTCTGAGGGGACTACGCCCCGCCACGGGGAGGACGGGGAGAGCGAGAGGCCAGTGTGGGCCCAGGGGCTTGCGCGTGAAAGGTCCCACCCATATTTTGGCTCAAGCCCAGTGCAGAGTTCGAGGCTAGAGTTACAAGGGGGCGACTCAGACAGACAGACAGACAGGCAGGCAGGCAGGCAGGCAGACAGACAGACAGACAGACAGACAGCAGTCGCTAAGTGCGACCAGGAATGAGAACTGAGACCCAAGGCACCCGGGACTGGGAAACACACCCAGAGGGAGGCCGAGACAGCTTCAGGCGGGAGAAAGCGGCAGAGGCACTGGGAAGTCAAAGGCGTATCAGAGGAGAAAACCAGCAACCGTGCGAGGCGCCTTGTGAGGAGAACAGAGTGGCCCGATGGCTCCAGGGTCCTGGCAGCGTCGGGGGCCGGGACGGTGCTGCTCCAACCCTCCCGACTACCACTTCCTGCCACAGCCCATGTTCAGAGGAGCCCGTAACCACTCAGGGGAATAAAAGGAACACCACACAGCAGTGTTCTTTAGGAGGAAAAACTGGTTTCCAGACTGCCCTGCACTCACTTTCCTGGAAGCAGACTGCTTACACTGCTTCACTGACAGTCACAAGAAGAAAACTTGCACGGAACCTGACTGAGGATTTTTTCTTTCTCTGCATATACATATACTGCAATTTCATAATGTACTTTTCCGCAATCAGGGGCGTGGTTTGAGTTTATGAGGCCCTGAGGAGAAGGAGAGGAGAGGGGATGGGGTAGAGGTATAGAGGGGGAGAGAGGGGATAGAAGGAATGGAGGGAAGGAAGAACGGAGAAGGGGCGGGATAATCTGCCCCCAGGCTAACGGAATAAAATACAAGGCTCAGACAAACTGGGCCTGCTCCCAAGCCCACTACGGACGGGACGGACTGATGTTTCTGGCACAGTGTTTGAGGCCGTTGGCCTCCAGCCTGAACGGGGACACACCTGGCCTGAATGAGGCAGCCCTTCCCAACGACCGCGGCGCCCACGGGGAGGTCGATGGTGGTGAAGAGCACATCCGGCACCTTCTGCTTCCTGCAGTTGTAGCAGTAGGCGAGGTGAGCTGGAAAGGGCATGTTGAGCTCGTCGTGCGGTATATGGCAGAATCCGCAGCCCGCAGGCAGGTTTTCTTCTAGCCTGTATGAGAAAGACATGAGGCACGCGTGACAAGTCTGTGCATCTCCAGAAACACGTACACACAAACACCAGCAGTCCTTGGGACCACCCTGAGTGAGTCACAAAGGGCGCAGGACGAGCAGCTTCTGGGCCCAGGGGACACGGTTCTAGCACTGGGTTATCCTTAATTCATCGAGTCACAGGATGAGAGAAACCTAGACTGTCCCCAGTTCTTGACCCAGGACACAGAACAAGAGGCTTGGACGCTGAGGGTGACATTTCCCGAAAGATAAACGAAACACAAAATAACAAAATAAAATTTCCAAAATTTTAGGGAAAAATGTTTTAATCTAAAACTTGCAAAAACTGACTTTAAAAAACTATATACATACATACATACATACATACATACATACATACATACATACATACATACATACATAAATCAAAAATTAGGCAAACTCCAATTTTTCTGACTTCTGATGACTGTTGGGGACCCCTGAAGCCTGGCCCCACTTCCTGAATATCACATATCCCTTGCATCACTGTCTTCCCGTTGTTCATCGGTCTGCTTGAGCGGGCACCAGTAACATCTCCATACGTCCTGTCACATGCCAGCAGCCACAAATGCACCACACGCACGCTGCAACTGCCCCCACTGGACAGCGCGTCTCAGAGTTCCACTGGAGAATGACTAAGTGTGTTTTCACATGTTAAATCTGAGGGGAAGCAGGAAACAGGAAGGGAGTGAGGGGAGCCGAGAAGGAACTCTGGGTTCAGCGTCCAACGACACAGCAACCCCTTCCGCAGACGTGAGGAAAACGAGCCAAGAAGCCACAGCTTCCGGGACGCGGGCCGGGCAGGTGCCCAATGTGCTGCCTCTCCTCGCGGCCCTGCTGGCCCCCAGGATCACCCTCAGAGCCACGCAGGAAGAGCAGCAACTCTGACCGAGACGGAGCTCACAGGCTCATCCAGCAGGAAGTGTATCCTGGGGGCACCGCTGCTGGGGTCATCGGCAGCAGGAACCAGAGGGTGAAGCTGGACGGGAACACAGCGTCCGGGAATGAAGCCAGGGACTCCCAAGGCAACGGACAGCTGTCACAAGAGCCCCCTGCAGGCTCAATGGCTTCTAACACACACACACACACACACACACACGGACAGCTGTCACAAGAGCCCCCTGCAGGCTCAATGGCTTCTAACACACACACACACACACACACACGGACAGCTGTCACAAGAGCCCCCTGCAGGCTCAATGGCTTCTAACACACACACACAGACACACACAGACACACTGAGACACAGACACACAGAGACAGATACACACAGACACACACAGACACACACACAGAGACACACAGACACACAGAGACACACAGACACACACACTCACTGAGACACAGACACACAGAGACAGACACACACAGACACACACAGACACACACACAGAGACACACAGACACACACAGACACACACAGACACACACAGACACACACACTGAGACACAGACACACAGAGACAGATACACACAGACACACAGACACACACAGAGACACACAGACACACACACACAGACACACACACACACCCGTCATGGTTCCTAAGATTAAGCCAGTACACCTGAACTACACACCCACATCCTCCCAAGAAAGAGTCGCAGCTTCACTTACCTAATACTTTCACTCACATTACAGGGACACTTGGACTCCCCATGAGGCTTTTACCCCGGAGGCCCGTCCCACCAGCCAGATGAAGAGACCCCTATTTTTAAAAAGTTCCGGGGCGGCTGCTGGCTCAAAGGGATGAGCGTGCGGCTGATGCGGCTTCCGCGCTGGAGGCCCACGTTCGACCCCGGCACACTACATGGCTCCCCAGACACGGGCGCCTCCACCTGGCGGTCACACTGGCGCCTCGGCCCTCTGGCGGGCTCTACACAAGCTCTCCTGAGCAGCTGTTAGCTCCCCACCACCCATATTCCTCGTGACGCTCACTCTTTGCTTACTTGCTCACTTTTGTGAAATTATCATTTTATGTACTAAAAAAAAAAACAAAAACCTAAAAATGTTAAAGGACAGTGCCGGCCCGGGTTCGATCCCCAGCATCCCATATGGTCCCCCAAGCACCGCCAGGAGTAATTCCTGAGTGCAAAGCCAGGAGTAACCCCTGAGCATCGCTGGGTGTGACCCAAAAAAGCAAAAAAAAAAAAAAAAAAAAATTTAAAGGACAGAAAATGCTTCTTGACCTCAGTGTTCTGGAGGGGAGACAGAGGAAAAGAGGGAAAAACAAAAGCCCGAGTGAAAGAAATCGCTGACGTTGACAAATCGCGGTGCGTACCTGCAGGTCTTCACTGGGTAGCGCAGGTCACGCACCAAGAGACAGCGAGAGGTGCCACAGGGCACAGACCCGCGTCCACACTGGCCCGCTGCCACCCACCCTCCCACGGCGCCGGCCACCTCTCCCCTCTCTGCCCGCAGCCATGACCACCTCAGTTCCAAACAGCCCTCCACGGTGCCATCCTGCAGAAATCTAGGGTTCAGGACAGCTGCTGTACCAGACGCAGATAAAATACAGACCTCTTCACTGGAAAAGAGAAACACAAGACAGGCAAACGTTTGAGGAAACGGTAACTTTCAAGGCAGCAATTCAAATTCAAGTTAGCCACTGCTAAAGATGGAATACCATCAAAGGATTATCCCACTGACCCATGAGAGAAACGGTGACACTGTCCTGTACCACTGAAACAGCAGGGCAAGAACTCTTTATAACTTAAAATTACTTAAAATTTCATAAACTCTTTTTCCTTAAAATTTTCCTTAAAATTTCTAGGGCTAATGTATAATATTAATGAATTATGCATCTTTTTAAAATGTGGTAAAGATGAAGACTAGATAGAATGTTTCAAAATAAATACTGGTGAATTCAATAATCCACTAAATTTAGTAAACCCTTTAAATGTAATTTGAATTTTATTAAAGTTATTCTGAGCCCACAACCACACAAATATCTGTATTACTGCAATTTAACTTAAAAAATTGTAAAGTATCTGAAACAAATAACATCCCAAACAAACGGTTTTAGGGAAAAAATTGATTTTCAAAAGACTTCTTTGTAACTGTGACAAATGCTTCCTGAAGCCAGAAAGTCACAAAGGATCGAACAGACCACCACGGAAAACGAGAAGAGCAGCTCTGTAAGGGACAAACCCGGGACACGAAGTGTAAATGGTCCAGAAGGCCTTCTAGGAGGACACTGAAAGAACAAGGAAGGCCATTTAACGTGTGAGGAGAGCTGTTGCAGGACTCCTCTAAGAGCCTCTGCATCTGCCCTGGATTGCCTCCTGCAGGTCACTTCGTAGATAGGGGGGTAGTTTAGATGTGGCAGTTTATCTGACCATGTATTCTGTACTGGCTGGTATAAATATTCTCTCATGCTACCACAATCATCGTGGGACTAGCTAGATCTTACCAGCACATTTGCCTGGCCACGTTGGATCTCTAAGCCAATTAGACCAGAGAGAAATGCTGTTTGCCTCCAAGCAAGCAAGCATGGCTCTCTGATAACTCAAAGGCAACTAAAATACAAAACTACCATGAAGTAGACGAGACTCTGGTGAAGGCTTGGAGAAATATTTAACTGGCATTAATATTAGTCTTTGGTACAGAGACATGCCATCTCAGAAACCCCCTTCTCTACCCTGTAAGGCATTTCCAGGCAGATCTTGGCTCAAAACATTAGCATATAATAGGGTGTAGGTGAGGTGCTGGGAGAAATTACCTAAGGACATTTGACCCTTCCTGCTTCCCATAATAGTGGGAGAGAGGTCTGAGTTGCAGGGGTATAAAACCAGCCTGCTTCATATCTCTCTCTCTCTCTCTCTCTCTTCACTCCTCTCTCTTTCTCTGTCTCTCTGTCTCTCTGTCTCTCTCTCTCTCTCTCTCTCTCTCTCTCTCTCTCTCTCTCTCTCTCTCTCTCTCTCTCTCTTTCGGCTCTCTCTTTGTGAGCTCGCACCCTTCTTGGGAGTCTTGTCTTTGTCTCCTCTTTACAGGGCCTTAACACGTGGTGGCCGCCATCTTGGCCTACACATGGCTGGGGTTTTAGCCGGGAATCCTAAGCACAAGGTTTTTCTAATTGCTGACTTGTATGCCTGAACCTGTGATAAGTAAAGCCTTTTAAAACTGCATGAGATTCCTGAGTCTTCATCCATTCCCTGCCAGCTTCGGAGGTAGAAGAAAACTCGCTTCCCAGCAAAAAAATGCATAATGATGAAACAGAAAAAAAAACATATATGTATGTATATATATATATATATATATGTGTGTGTGTGTGTGTGTGTGTGTGTGTGTGTGTGTGTGTGTGTATATATATATATATATATATATTTTTTTTTTTTTTTTTTGCTTTTTTGGGTCACACCCGGCAATGCTCAGGGGTTATTCCTGGTTCTGCACTAGGAATTACTCCTGGTGGTGCTCGGGGACCATATGGGATGCTGGGGATCGAACCCAGGTCGGCCATGTGCAAGACAAATGCCCTCCCTTCTGTACTATCATTCCGGGCCCAAACTTTCTGAGCCTTAAAGGGGAGGGAAAATTAGGAGCTTCTAAGAGATGAAAAGGAACCGACTCTGCTGCAGATGCCTGTTGGGGCCTGATCTCCTGCACGAGATACCGCTTCTCCTCGGCCAACTCCCTGCCCTCACGCCCAGACTCGAGTCAAGAGATCCAGTGGCTTCCCTGACACTCTGCCAACCTCCTGCAGGCTCCGAAGACATCCAGAGCACATTAGCGGGCATTACCTCTCTGTCAACTGCCCACACGGATGCCTGTCCATGGCAGAAACCCGCTCACGCAGGGGCGGACTCACTAGCCCTGACCAGGTTCAACACCTCACTGCAGAGCAGAGACTGCGGGCTGGGACTCGGGTGGGGGAACCCCACAGAGCTACGGACCACCATGGGACACCATGGAGCCAAGGGGCCACCATGGGACAGTCCCAGAACACAAGACAGAGTCCGTGAAGGAGGAGAGGAAGTGAGCAGGAGTCTCCTACTGATGAAGCATTTCTAGCTGACGAAGCATTTCTTTCTAAGAATAACGATTTCTGTTAGTGCTAGCAAAAAGGATCATTTAAAAAAACTGGAAGGTGAAAAAACAGTAAGATGCCAGTTTGTCTAAGTATCAGAAACGTTAATCAGCTTGAAGTAGGGTCAGAGCAAGTAAAGCGAGACTCTGAAGACACCGGCAGGACTCAGCTCAAGGCTCCGCCAAGGTCAGAACAAAGCAGAGGAGTAGCCAAAAAGGGAGCGGGAACCCTCAGCATGAGCCAGAGCGGACGGAGCACAGAGCAACAGTGCTGCGCACAGAAGGAGCAGGCAGAGAGCAGGGAGCCAGGGGTAAGGATCAGTGTAGAGCACACTCACGAGGGCCTGGCTCTGACCACGTGCCCCGGGTACCACTAAGCATGTCCCTGGGGCGGCAGAGTAGACACTGCGACAGCGAAAACAGACTTGGACGTGCACAGCCAGGTGTGAGACGGTGCTTAAGACGAGACCCCAGGTGTAACCAAGGACGTTCTGAGGCTTAAAACAAAAACAAGCTGGGGCCAGAGAGACCGTCCAGTGGGGTGAGGCACTGCCCTTGCATGCGGTGGACCTGGGTTTCACCCCTGGGACCCATTATGGTCCCCTGAGTGCCGCCAGGAGAGATCTCTGAGCGCCAGGAGACATTAGACAGGAGACATTAGCCCTGAGCACCATGGTGGGGGGCTCTCCCCCCCACCACCTCTGCACCCCAAGATAAGATTCAACTGTGGAATGGTACAGAGTTGAGAAGGGGAAAGATGTTCCAGTGATAGGCCAGAGGAAAAGGAATCAGGCAGGAGGTTTCTAACGTGCCAGTCAGGAAACACGCTCCACAGAGCAGCAGGGACAGGAGTGTGCAGGTAATCCCAAGACACAGGGAGTTCGTGCAGAGCATGCAGGTAACCCCGAGACATGGGGGAGCTGGTGCGGAGTGTGCAGGCAACCCCGAGACACGGGCAGTTCATGCCCAACAGAGCGAGGCTTCTACAGACCCCAGAGCAAGAAGCCAGCAGAGTCGCTGGCCGGGAGCCATGTGGGCCCCAGGGGGCTCCTTCCTGGGGCAGTATTATATTCTCTCTCAACGACTCACAACTTTCCTCAACAGGCGACTATTATCTCAATTTCAACAATAAAGCCCGGCTGGGTGGAGTGAAGCAACTTTCCCAAAGATTCAAAGCAACGGCACGGCACAATGGCCTGTCCCTCTGCGATGCGCCCGGGCGCTGGCTCCTGGATCGCTTCCCCAGGCCGCTCTCCCGGCTCCTGCCCTCCCAGACAGCCTAGGACAGCACACGCCACCACCATTTACCAGATGCTAGTCGACTCGCTGTAGCCGACTACAGCGGGCAGCCCAATGCTTTGGCGTGCGATTTTATTTCTTGTCGGATTTCTGCCCACCATGCATCTCGAGTTTCGGGCTCATCTGAAAAATAAAGTTTAAATCAGTTCATGCTACTCAAAAAGCACATTGTCTATATGAACAAGAAATGTTTAAACATTCTCTGGAAAGCAAAGGCATATTGCTCTAGAACAGATTTTCAAACTGGCATCACTAGAATGCTACTTCCCCAAACACTTAATAACACTTAAATTTAATGCTACATTTTTTTACTCCGACAGCTGGAATACAAACCACCTAGCTCTATTTTGTCACCATAAGGGGCATTTATAGGAATGTATCCTATTAGATACAACTTAATCTTTATTTTGTGCCTATTCCATTTGGGAGTATTTTGAAATGGGGGAAACCTAAGAGGTTAAGTTCATACTGTACATTTTCCACAGGAAAGGCACCACTAGAACTGGAGGGGCCGGAGCCATAGCTCAGCAGGGAGGGCACCTGCCTTGAATGCGGCCGATCCAGGTTAGATCCCCAGCACCCTAGAGGGCCCTCGAGCCTGCCAGGAGTGATACCTGACTGCAGAACCAGGAGTAAGCCCTGAGCGCTGCTGGTGTGACCCAAAAACAGAACAAAAATGATCGAAACAAAAACAACGAGCCCCCTAGAAATACGCAACCCAATCTCCGTTTCTGTCAACAAATATGCAGTGCCCAGAAAGGTCCTCATAGTAAGGAGAGTAAGAAAAAGCTTCTCATAGCAAGGGAGAGTAAGAAAAAGCTTCTCATAGCAAGGAGAGTAAGAAAAAGCTCCTCATAGCAAGGAGAGTAAGAAAAAGCTCCTCATAGCAAGGAGAGTAAGAAAAAGCTCCTCATAGCAAGGAGAGTAAGAAAAAGCTCCTCATAGCAAGGAGAGTAAGAAAAAGCTCCTCATAGCAAGGAGAGTAAGAAAAAGCTCCTCATAGCAAGGAGAGTAAGAAAAAGCTCCTCATAGCAAGGAGAGTAAGAAAAAGCTTCTCATAGCAAGGAGAGTAAGAAAAGCTCCTCATAGCAAGGAGAGTAAGAAAAAGCTCCTCATAGCAAGGAGAGTAAGAAAAAGCTCCTCATAGCAAGGAGAGTAAGAAAAAGCTCCTCATAGCAAGGAGAGTAAGAAAAGCTCCTCATAGCAAGGAGAGTAAGAAAAAGCTCCTCATAGCAAGGAGAGTAAGAAAAAGCTCCTCATAGCAAGGAGAGTAAGAAAAAGCTCCTCATAGCAAGGGAGAGTAAGAAAAGCTCCTCATAGCAAGGAGAGTAAGAAAAAGCTTCTCATAGCAAGGAGAGTAAGAAAAAGCTTCTCATAGCAAGGAGAGTAAGAAAAAGCTTCTCATAGCAAGGAGAGTAAGAAAAAGCTCCCTCATAGCAAGGAGAGTAAGAAAAAGCTCCTCATAGCAAGGAGAGTAAGAAAAAGCTCCTCATAGCAAGGAGAGTAAGAAAAAGCTCCTCATAGCAAGGAGAGTAAGAAAAAGCTCCTCATAGCAAGGAGAGTAAGAAAAAGCTCCTCATAGCAAGGAGAGTAAGAAAAAGCTCCTCATAGCAAGGAGAGTAAGAAAAGCTTCTCATAGTAAGGAGAGTAAGAAAAAGCTTCTCATAGCAAGGAGAGTAAGAAAAAGCTCCTCATAGCAAGGAGAGTAAGAAAAAGCTTCTCATAGCAAGGTGAGTAAGAAAAAGCTTCTCATAGCAAGGAGAGTAAGAAAAAGCTCCTCATAGTAAGGAGAGTAAGAAAAGCTTCTCATAGCAAGGAGAGTAAGAAAAAGCTCCTCATAGTAAGGAGAGTAAGAAAAAGCTTCTCATAGTAAGGAGAGTAAGAAATAGCTTCTCATAGTAAGGAGAGTAAGAAAAAGCTCCTCATAGTAAGGAGAGTAAGAAAAAGCTTCTCATAGCAAGGAGAGTAAGAAAAAGCTTCTCATAGCAAGGAGAGTAAGAAAAAGCTCCTCATAGCAAGGAGAGTAAGAAAAAGCTCCTCATAGTAAGGAGAGTAAGAAAAAGCTTCTCATAGTAAGAAGAGTAAGAAAAAGCTCCTCATAGCAAGGAGAGTAAGAAAAAGCTTCTCATAGCAAGGAGAGTAAGAAAAAGCTTCTCATAGCAAGGAGAGTAAGAAAAAGCTTCTCATAGCAAGGAGAGTAAGAAAAAGCTCCTCATAGTAAGGAGAGTAAGAAAAAGCTCCTCATAGCAAGGAGAGTAAGAAAAAGCTCCTCATAGCAAGGAGAGTAAGAAAAAGCTCCTCATAGCAAGGAGAGTAAGAAAAAGCTCCTCATAGCAAGGAGAGTAAGAAAAAGCTCCTCATAGTAAGGAGAGTAAGAAAAAGCTTCTCATAGCAAGGAGAGTAAGAAAAAGCTTCCTCATAGCAAGGAGAGTAAGAAAAAGCTTCTCATAGCAAGGAGAGTAAGAAAAAGCTTCTCATAGCAAGGAGAGTAAGAAAAAGCTCCTCATAGTAAGGAGAGTAAGAAAAAGCTTCTCATAGTAAGGAGAGTAAGAAAAAGCTTCTCATAGTAAGGAGAGTAAGAAAAAGCTCCTCATAGTAAGGAGAGTAAGAAAAAGCTCCTCAGGGGCCGGAGCGATAGCCCAGCGGGTAGGGTGTTTGCCTTGCACACAGCCGGCCTGTGCCAGTCTGGGTTCGATCCCGGCATCCCATATGGTCCCTCGAGCACCGCCAGGAGTAATTCCTGAGTGTAGAGCCAGGAGTAGCCCCTGAGCATCGCCGGGAGAGACCCAAAAAGCAAAAAAAAAAAAAAAAAAAAGCTCCTCATAGCAAGGAGAGTAAGAAAAAGCTTCTCATAGTAAGGAGAGTAAGAAAAAGCTCCTCATAGCAAGGAGAGTAAGAAAAGCTCCTCATAGCAAGGAGAGTAAGAAAAAGCTTCTCATAGCAAGGAGAGTAAGAAAAAGCTTCTCATAGCAAGGAGAGTAAGAAAAAGCTTCTCATAGTAAGGAGAGTAAGAAAAAGCTCCTCATAGCAAGGAGAGTAAGAAAAAGCTCCTCATAGCAAGGAGAGTAAGAAAAAACTCCTCATAGCAAGGAGAGTAAGAAAAAGCTTCTCATAGTAAGGAGAGTAAGAAAAGCTTCTCATAGCAAGGGAGAGTAAGAAAAAGCTTCTCATAGCAAGGAGAGTAAGAAAAAGCTTCTCATAGCAAGGAGAGTAAGAAAAAGCTCCTCATAGCAAGGAGAGTAAGAAAAAGCTTCTCATAGTAAGGAGAGTAAGAAAAAAGCTTCTCATAGCAAGGAGAGTAAGAAAAAGCTTCTCATAGCAAGGAGAGTAAGAAAAAGCTTCTCATAGCAAGGAGAGTAAGAAAAAGCTTCTCATAGTAAGGAGAGTAAGAAAAAGCTCCTCATAGCAAGGGAGAGTAAGAAAAAACTCCTCATAGCAAGGAGAGTAAGAAAAAGCTTCTCATAGTAAGGAGAGTAAGAAAAAGCTTCTCATAGCAAGGAGAGTAAGAAAAAGCTTCTCATAGCAAGGAGAGTAAGAAAAAGCTTCTCATAGTAAGGAGAGTAAGAAAAGCTTCTCATAGCAAGGAGAGTAAGTAAAACGATACTCACTAGTAGGGTACTGAAGACAAGGTAAAGGCCTTTTACTGCTCAAAATCCTACAGCATCAGTCTGCTTCCTCCACAAGGAGGGAAAAGGGGTGGGGGGGACAGAAGACAAAGCTGCAACTGCAAGTGATGAAGCCAGTTCTCGAGTTACCGTTGGGGTCCCAGCCAGAGCTACCCTAAAGCTTCCTTTCAGAAGGAAAGAATCGCAGACTCGGGGCACTGAGGCTGCAATGCCCTGTCCAGACACAAGACACAATGAAGAAGGGAAAGAAATCGAGACTCAACCCAGGGCTGAGCAGCCAGGAGCAGTGACCCTAATCTGCACGTACTCCGTGGCAGAGAAGGTCTTCACTATACAACTACCTCGTCAGAGACAGTACAGCAGGTAGGGCGCTTGCTGCGCATGGCACGCTGGGTTGGATGCCCGCAGGCCGAGTGCAGAGCCTTGAGAAAGCCCTGAGCACCAAAATCAAAATCAGCTAAGTACCCTTCCAGGTCCATATCACCTTCCTTCAAGACGTGCATGTTTCTAGACAAACCAAACCGGAATATCTGCTTCGGGAGACACACAAGAGCCCAGGCCGCTGCTCTACTCCAGCGCAATTACTTGAGTCCATAAAACAAGCATTGTAAATAGTCAAAAAATAGGATTAGAGAACATTTTCCTAAAATTGCATGAAGTTGAAAGCCTAACTTCTCTTGCACTGCTAACTGGAGAGTCTGTCATTTGCTATTTAGACCATTCTGGGAGGCTTAACGTGATCCTTGCTAAGGTAAGCAACTACAAACTGTAGAGCTGAAAACACCAAATTTGCTCCCATTAGATTTGCCTGTCTGTGCTACAGATTACCCAGAAGAGATTTTTCTCTCTTCTAAAAAAAAGTTCACTGATAACAATCTATAACATTGCTTTTATTTTTAAGTGAATAAAAAATTATGCTAGCGACTTATTTTAAATCAAAATAAGTTCAGAAATGGTCAGCATGTATAAATGGAAAAATACATACTAATTAATATGAGATACATGTAACCACATAGAGTACAAAGTTCATTCATGTGAAACTTACCTTGGCATAACACTTTAAAAAAATAGCCAGATAATTAAATCAAATACTCTGAAAGAATAAGCAGCTGACTGGAAGGAAAGGAAAGAAAGCTGAATGCAGCACAGTGGAGCACCCGAACTCTGACAAGCCACAGGCAGCCTGGGTTTGGACACATGAGCCACGCAAGTGCACGGGGCCACTGTGGTGCTGAAGTACTTACAAGCTCCATAACGCCAGAGAGCTACAGAGCAAGGGAGCTACAGAAGCAAATGGCAGGATGTCCACACTCCAGGAAAGTTCTTACGTTTGGGTTTCGGCTAAAGCAAAAGCTTAAGGAACGAAGGAGTTTGCAAAGCAGAGTCAGCAGACAGGAGCCAGAAAACAGTGGGCATTATGGCGCATGCTCGGATCAGGTGACAATACAGACCGGAAACTATGGCAGCTCACTGAAATGGTCACAGAAGAAATGGCCCTAGGCTCTAGGAGAAAGCCAGGCAAGCGTGCAGTAGAAGCACTTGGCCACAATCTAGTCACCCAATCAACGATATTTATCTACAACTGTAAGCAAGAAGCCAAGAGATGATCTTTTTAAAATGTTTTGGCTCCTTAATTTAGGGGTGGTTTAAAATAAAATTAAGATTAAACTTATTTAAAATTAAGGAAAAGTTCTATCTTTAAAAGTCACATTATGCAAGAGATGAGTCAGAGAATGTTCAAATAATAATTACAATTCAACCTTACTTTATCTACTGGGAAATTCAGAAGTACCAGAGGGTTTAAGCCCTAGAGGGTTTAAGCCCTAGCATGGAATTTTGAAAGCTAAAAACACTAACTCTCTTCTCCTGTTCATCAGGAAGCACACTAGTGAGTTAGAATGGTTCTACACCCTACGGCATTATGAAGCTAAAAACCCTGCCTTACTCATGTAAAACACGGCCTGAAAATACAAGCAAGTAGCTGCGCCATCAGCGGGAGCACAGCTCAGACGTGAGGGGTCACAGCGAGCGTTCAGACCTGCCGAGAAAAAAGACCTCTACGAACACTCGAGCTTCTCAATCGTCTACACAATCACTGATCTCTGTAAGCAGATCTCTTTGAGATATTAAAAATTAATTCTTGCACACATTATTGTATCCTATTCACGGCTTTCTCTACAGGTCCAAACTCTACAAAGTATTACAGGCCTCCTCTGAACTGCAGGCCGGAACTGAGGTCGGAGCGGCTCCTCCGGAGGCCATTGGGAGGCGCTGTCCTCACTCGCATTTGCAGTCTGCTTAACTCGGTTTCTCTTGCCCAGCCTGGTATCTTGCCATCTTAGCAGCATTTCACCTGTTCATAAAGAGCAGGTGAAACTGGGGAGACTCCGAAAATGACACTAGCAATTTATAGCTCACAAAGTGAAGGCAACAGCCCGATATGCCCTTATTAAACTCGGCCCTTCCAGACCTCAGGCCATCAGACACTTAGGACTCAGAAACTCCAACTACCTACGGTGTGGCTCTGTCAGCTCTAAAGCGGAGGAACTCTGCCCTTGAGGACGTCAACTGCTTGAGCTGGGAATCAAAGAAAATGAATACTGTTTGGTCTGATTTTTTTAAAAACAAACAGGAGGAAATAAAATGTTACAATGAAATGAAGGTTCTTGATACATAATCGCTTGTCTTTTTAATGGACAGAACAAATATTACATTCCCAAATAGCTAAACTAATATCTCAGTTGAAGATAACCTTTAAAAAGAAGATAAATTTCCCATAATGAAATGAAAATTAGGAGTTCCAATTTCAAGGAAATATACAACTTCAAAATGGGCAGGGTTTGGGATCAGGAAGAAAAAGACTTCGCAGAGAGGAAGTAACGTGCAGACTCAGAAAGTCAAGGGGGCGGCCTGGGGTGTGGAGCAGCAGGGAGGGAAGAATCCCTAGACCTATTGGTGTGGAGCAGCAGGGAGGGAAGAATCCGTTAGACCTATTGGTGTGGAGCAGCAGGGAGGGAAGAATCCGTTAGACCTATTGGTGTGGAGGCGGCAGGGAGGGAAGAATCCCGTTAGACCTATTGGTGTGGAGCAGCAGGGAGGGAAGAATCCCATTAGACCTATTGGTGTGGAGCAGCAGGGAGGGAAGAATCCCATTAGACCTATTGGTGTGGAGCAGCAGGGAGGGAAGAATCCGTTAGACCTATTGGTGTGGAGCGGCAGGGAGGGAAGAATCCCGTTAGACCTATTGGTGTGGAGCAGCAGAGAGGGAAGAATCCCTAGACCTATTGGTGTGGAGCAGCAGGGAGGGAAGAATCCCTAGACCTATTGGTGTGGAGCAGCAGGGAGGGAAGAATCCCATTAGACCTATTGGTGTGGAGCAGCAGGGAGGGAAGAATCCCTAGACCTATTGGTGGGGGAGCAGCAGGGAGGGAAGAATCCCTAGACCTATTGGTGTGGAGCAGCAGGGAGGGAAGAATCCCTAGACCTATTGGTGTGGAGCGGCAGGGAGGGAAGAATCCGTTAGACCTATTGGTCTTTAATACCCTTTAAAATGGGACGTAAAATTGACTCTTTAATTGTGAGATTTCTCTTTAATGTATAGTTTGACTGGACACCATCTGCCTAACGAGAAATCTTCTATTACATTAATATCATACATTATAACAATGCAGTGAATACCCACTGCACCACAGGCACAGAATCAACGTTCACGATGAAGGAGATCACATATCTGACTTTCTTTACGGTTAAGGATGAGGATAGTCAGGTCTATCAAAAAGTATAGCTAAAATCATATATTCATCTGCGTGGTTTACTATGTTCAAAAGAGCTATTATCCATCCGTGCTATATTTATGCCACCTTGAATGCCGTCTCTTTCCTGAAAACCTTGAAAGGCTGCCAACCAAAAGCTGCTCCTCCACACTCTGCTGTGTGTGTCTACGCACGAGCTGCTCTCGGGTATAATAAAACAGAGCAAAAATAATGGCTGGGGTCATCAGTGGAATCATGAGTAGAGGTGGATTTTCCTGAACATGATTCCACTGATGATCCCAGGGGGTCAAGGTGCTGGAGCTCAGTGGGGACGGGGACGTCAGTCAAGAGGCTGCCCCGCGGCCGGTGAGGGAGCAGGGGGTCGGTCAAGGGGCCGGGACTCAGTGGGCTCCAGCCCCACAGCCGAGCACAGCACGAGGTAAGCCCAGCGACCTCCGCCCAGGGCAGGGGACACCGCCACGAGGAGGACTGTGTACCTGGCCGCACGGTTTCCTCTTGTGTCAACTGACTCCGCTGTTAAAATGAACATTTTAAAACACTTTTCTAGGTTTTAATTTACATTTCCCCCTCCTCAACAAGCAACGTGAACTACAGAGATAACTGTAATTCTGACTAGAAAAGAAAGAAATCAAAAAGCAAGGCTTCCCTAATGCAGACCGCTGAGCTAAAGTGTGTCTTATGAGTAAAACTTTATAAGACTGAGAAACTCGAAGTACAATTTGCCAAAAAATCTACAGACCATCTAAAACATTTTTAGAATGTATTTCAAGAGATGTATTTTAAAAGTTTTCTGGAAGATGAAAGAAAAGTTATCTTGCTCTAACTCGGGACTTAAACATTCTTTAAAATATTTAAGCCAGAGACCCAGCTCCAGGGCGAAGCACATACTCTGCGTAACGGGAGCGGGGGTCTGGGTCCAATCCCCAGGGCCACTGGGAGCGGCCCATGAGCAGAGGCAGGAGCGGCCCTGGCACTGTGAGGTAGAGCTCAAAAACACGTCCGTGACGTGCGTAACAGAATATAGATTTAGTTTATGTAACAGAGGGGCAGAAATGTCCCCTTAGGTTCAGAGAGGATCTGGCCAGCAATTAGACCCAGGGGGCTTACCAAGGCCATCACAGGTACATGCTGGCGGCTTTGGAGAGGAGTGTGGGGGGTCCCTGTCCCCAGGGCGTGTGGGGTCCAGCCCTCCCTGAGCACATTCTCCATCCCACAGCAGCGTGGGCACACTGACACAGGCTATTCATTGGTTCTTTATCTGGTAGCAAAGGCCAGGAGGAGGAGCCGCCCCAAGGATAAGGCCCCAGTGATCACTCTCAAGACTTCAGTTCAAACAGACCCATTCCACCATTAGAGGAAAAAGGTGTCTAAGGGGCCAGAGCGACAGCACAGTGGGGAGGGCATTTGCCTTGCACACAGCTGACCCGGTTCGATCCCTGGCATCCCATATGGTCCCCCAGCACTGCCAGGAGTAACCCCTGAGCATCGCTGGGTGTGACCCAAAAAAAAAAAAAAAAAAAAAGGTGTCTATGTAAGGCGTGCACATCCATATGAGAAACTCAGGTATGCTTTCAGTGGTAAACCGAGAAGAAACAAGATTACAGTCATTTGAAAATACAGAGAAGCAGGACTATGAAAATGGCCTCTACTTCAACCTTCATAAAGAAGAGTTGCCAAGGGCGGGCTCTCCCCCTGCAGCCACTCTGCCCAGCCACGCAGCGCTGGCTCACTGCAGGCTTCTCCTCTGAGCTCTGAGCACTGGGCAAGTCCCTGTGCTTTGCAATCTAACTCTCCGGTCCCCCAACAACCCAGGGACACTGAACTGCCCCAGGCAGGAACTACGACCTGCGCTGCCCTTCAATCCACTGTGCATCCCCCGTTAATTCCTGGCGCCACCAGGAGGCGACCCGAGCCGCCAGCGCAGGACGGGAGGCGCCTGAGCCCTGCCTTCCCCTGGTGCCTGTCCTATCCCGGCCCAACGGCTCAGGGAAACCACTTCCGCAGCTTCCCGCCTCCCCTTCCACTCGGTCTTCCTAGGAAAGCCGGGATTACGGTTTCTGCAGCCGATCACCTGGTTTCCAGCCGCAAACCGGGGACGAACAAAGACTGTTTCGTGCCTGAACGAACCACCCCACTTTATGAAAAGCACTGTGTGATATAAAAAGCTTTCCTGGATCTCTCCACATCTCACTGCTTCTAAGTAAGACTGCCCAGTGATAAATATGCTGACTAAAACCATTTTCCCTCCTCTTCTCTTGGAAGACGATTACTAAGCTGATAGCACAGTAGACTGTAACACCTTGTGGCAAACAACCTTGAAAACACAAAACAGATTAACATTTCTTGGCTCAATTAAAAGCATTAGAAATTAGTTTTTCTCAATGACAGTCAATTCTTGATTTTCTATGGTTACAAAATATAGGATTAGCTAAACATTCTCGAATTACAGAGAATACATAAATGATTTCAACATACTTTCTTGATGGGTCACTTTTCCCACCCTAATTATGAAGTCATTTTCGCAAACTAATATCAAAATCTGCAGAGCTACAAAGACGAACCGGCAATGACCCGATTCCAACACTCCGACCAAAACCACACTATTTAAATGCAGTGCAGAGTGGCTGACACTCGCTTCGCACTCTAACTTAAAGCCATCCCTTTCCCCCTCCATCTTGTCGAGACTGGTGGCCCCCCCCAGGAGCTGCCCCGGGCGACCAGCCATAGCATGCAGGCCTCGGAAGTGCCTGGGGAAGATGGAACTCCGATTCCCAACCCCCCCGCCCCCTCAGCTAAGCTGACCATGGGGCTCTCGGGAGGGCAGATGGGTTTTGGGAGTGGGCCCATCGCCTCCGGGGGTCCCGGAAGCAGCTGGATGAGACTCGCCCACCACACTAGCCACCACCTTTGCTGTCCAGATGCTTAAACACTGCCTCACGACCGGATTGACAGAGCAAAACCAGTTCGAGCCCAGGTCACATGGCCACATGGAAATAGGGATGTCCTTTAATCCACTGCATTCCACGATGTGCAGGAAATTTTGGCGGGAGGGAGAGATAGGGAGGAGAGAGAGGACATGCAGAACCCGCCAAGTAGCTGAGGTGAGGGAGCAGGGAGGGAGGTGGGGACATTGGTGATGGGAGATGGGTTAGGGTGGAGGGTTGGGTGTTGGAATGCTGTGGAACCAGTACTCTGCATGAGCATCTTGCAATTGTATGTCTACAATGGTGTAATAAAATTTGGGGGGAAAAAATAAAAATAAAAAATAAAAAAAATAAAAAAAAGCCATCCCTTTCATACGCTGGTCACCTGGCAAGGTAACGCGCTTCGTCAGCCACATTCCTCCTTGCCGAGCCCTACAACTAACTCCCTTGGATGAGACCAAGTCTTGGCTGTGGCTGTAAGGTTTTCCTGTGCTTCCTACTTGTTAGAGTGTTCCATCAGATACAGTGTTCGCATCCGACTCTGACCAGCGTGGCCCGGATAAGGTTTCAACTCCTAAAATTACGAAGGATGAATCCGCTCTCGATCTTCTTTTCTTACAAAGCTGGGCATTTTGGTCTTCCCTCTAAATTAACAGGCCTGTTCCAAATGCACATTTCTCATTTTTATTAAATTAAGCATGTGTTCTTAATTTCCTACTAAAAGTACACACCAAAAATAGATGTTTTTTTTTTCTATTCTAACTGGTATGATAACATGGTAGCAAAAACTTAGATAGGAAACATAAGTAATTTCCCTAAAGATTTACCAATTAATGTCAGTCCAAATCTGCAAAGGCCAGACCTGGTCAGATTGTTTACTGGACTGAACCGAGGCAAATCTGCAGGGTGGACACGAGCTGCTTCAGAGCCGGACATGCATTACTTACATCAGAACTTACACCTCGGGCTCCTAAGAACAAAAGAGTTCATGATATTGAAAAGATTATGGGATAGTAACTAAGCACTAAGCCTCCTGGTGTTTCTGTTCCTCGTTTATTTGTAACTACAGACGCTTTCTGACACAGGTAACTATAATTGTTCTTTAAGATACCAGCTTCTGGTACTGAATTAAAAGGTCTTCTACTTCATTTAATTCCAATATAAGCAACAGAATCTAGAAAGTTGTACTATTCAAAAAAATATTTTTGTAAAGTTTTTTTGACTTTGACTCTAAAGCACGCCATCAGCTGTAAAGTTTAGTTTAATTCAAAGCTATAAATTAAACTCATATGCAAAACTACTGCAAAAGAAAAAAATTCTCACACAGAAGGGAAAGCTGATAATCCTCCCAAATCTGCTCTTACTTACCAAACTTTGGTAGGATTAAAGGATTTGCTAGGATTATAAATAAAAATGTTATTACACTTTTATAATAATGGAACAAAAACATATTCAAAATAAAGTCTAAGCATACTTTAAGATTATCAAGCTAATCATTTATACTTAAATAACATCTCATTGACTGTAAAGCTAGTGCCTGTCATTTACCTAGCATGAATTAACTGTCCAAAATAATCCATGATAATTTAAAGTTAATATTCTGAAAGCTAGTTAGTAACAAAAGCTATTTGCAGTTAACGGTATTTCTACTAAAAATTGTTATTCTACGACTACTATTTGTAATTGATAATTGATATTTCGACAATTTTATTTTAGTAACTCATTTTTAGGTTTGTACTTCCAAGTGCAATACACATCGCAGAATGGCTCTGTATGATTCAAATGACATCACACCTATTTAATCTACAACATTTCTAAAAACTTCACTGAGCTGCCATAATTTTTGTCAGCATATGTAGTACTGAATGACCATTAAAATACCTGAATTGAAACTATTCCAGTCTAGCAGTTTGTAAGGTCTTGTGTTACCCATAATTCCGACAAAGGCTGAGTTCAAAACAGCAAATTAGTAGATCAGTTTTAGGTGCAGAATAGTAGAAATAAAACAAAAACACTATCAACAAGAACACAATCGACATCACGCGACAGGAACTGGAAGACACAGACAGAGAGTTAATAGAAGTCGAGTAGAGGAAGGGGAGCGCACGGACACAACCGAGGGCAACTCAAGGCTCATCACTTACGTCGTTACCTGCATTTTAAAACCACCCGATTTTCTCCTTATTATATGACTTTATTTGCTTAAGTTTAACACAGAAGTTCGAAAAAAGGAATCCCAAAATAATCACCCACAGGCTCGGCATGTAACTATGGTTTTGTCCTACACTTGGTGTGAAATAACAATTTTCCGTCTTCACTAGTCAAAACCCAGCTGCGATATTTCAGAGTGCGAGAACAGCACTTACAACAGTGCGGCCGCCTGCGTCCACAGCGCCTCTAGGAAGGGGGCTCGGGCCACAGAACCCAACAGTCACGTCCTAAACACCAACTTACTGTTGTGTTTTGCAATTAAGCTTCTGCAACAAATTACTTTTGATTCTTAATTATTTAAAAAAAAACATAGATTAAGAAAATGTCCCATTTTAGTGCAAAAATACAACTCTAAGATAATCCAAAGAATTGTAGTTATAACAAAACTTATTATCTGTCAAAAATGATTGCTATATCAAGATAGTATATAGAGTCATTAGAATTTATGGGTAATTTATATTTAAGATAAAATGAAAAAATGTAATTCATATGCCATTATATTTATTGTATATATGCCCATAACCTTTTGGGAAATAGACTTTGTAACTGAGAAATTCTACATGTAAACAGAAAAAAAAATCTGTACAAGGAGAAGGGATTAGAATGATCCAACAGTGAATGTGATCAATACACAAACTGTCAGTAATAAGGATCCTAAGTCCCTTTAGTAATAAGGATCCTGACTGTCTCCCTTCAGTAATAAGGATCCTGACTGTCTCCTTCAGTAATAAGGATCCTGACTGTCTCCTTCAGTAATAAGGATCCTGACTGTCTCCTTCAGTAATAAGGATCCTGACTATGTCCCTTTAGTAATAAGGATCCTGACTGTCTCCCTTCAGTAATAAGGATACTGACTGTCTCCTTCAGTAATAAGGATCCTGACTGTCTCCTTCAGTAATAAGGATCCTGAGTGTCTCCTTCAGTAATAAGGATCCTGACTGTCTCCTTCAGTAATAAGGATCCTGACTGTCTCCTTCAGTAATAAGGATCCTGACTGTCTCCTTCAGTAATAAGGATCCTGACTATGTCCCTTTAGTAATAAGGATCCTGACTGTCTCCCTTCAGTAATAAGGATCCTGACTGTCTCCTTCAGTAATAAGGATCCTGACTGTCTCCTTCAGTAATAAGGATCCTGACTGTCTCCTTCAGTAATAAGGATCCTGACTGTCTCCCTGCAGTAATAAGGATCCTGACTGTCTCCTTCAGTAATAAGGATCCTGACTGTCTCCTTCAGTAATAAGGATACTGACTGTCTCCCTTCAGTAATAAGGATCCTGACAGTCTCCTTCAGTAATAAGGATCCTGACTGTCTCCTTCAGTCATAAGGATCCTGACTGTCTCCTTCAGTCATAAGGATCCTGACTGTCTCCTTCAGTCATAAGGATCCTGACTGTCTCCCTTCAGTCATAAGGATCCTGACTGTCTCCTTCAGTCATAAGGATCCTGACTGTCTCCTTCAGTCATAAGGATCCTGACTGTCTCCTTCAGTAATAAGGATCCTGACTGTCTCCTTCAGTAATAAGGATCCTGACTGTCTCCTTCAGTCATAAGGATCCTGACTGTCTCCTTCAGTGATAAGGATCCTGACTTGTTCCCTTCAGTAATAAGGATCCTGACTGTCTCCTTCAGTAAGAAGGATCCTGACTATCTCCTTCAGTAATAAGGATACTGTCTGTCTCCTTCAGTAATAAGGATCCTGACTGTCTCCTTCAGTAATAAGGATCCTGACTTGTTCCCTTCAGTAATAAGGATCTTGACTGTCTCCTTCAGTAATAAGTATCCTGACTGTCTCCTTCAGTAATAAGGATCCTGACTGTCTCCCTTCAGTAATAAGGATCCTGACTTGTTCCCTTCAGTAATAAGGATCCTGACTGTCTCCTTCAGTAATAAGGATCCTGATTGTCTCCTTCAGTAATAAGGATCCTGACTGTCTCCTTCAGTATTAAGGATCCTGACTGTCTCCCTTCAGTAATAAAGATCCTGACTGTCTCCCTTCAGTAATAAGGATCCTGACAGTCTCCTTCAGTAATAAGGATCCTGACTGTCTCCCTGCAGTAATAAGGATCCTGACTGTCTCCCTTCAGTAATAAGGATCCTGACTGTCTCCTTCAGTGATAAGGATCCTGACTTGTTCCCTTCAGTAATAAGGATCCTGACTGTCTCCTTCAGTAATAAGGATCCTGACTGTCTCCTTCAGTAATAAGGATCCTGACTGTCTCCTTCAGTAATAAGGATCCTGACTTGTTCCCTTCAGTAATAAGGATCCTGACTGTCTCCTTCAGTAATAAGGATCCTGACTATCTCCTTCAGTAATAAGGATACTGTCTGTCTCCTTCAGTAATAAGGATCCTGACTGTCTCCTTCAGTAATAAGGATCCTGACTTGTTCCCTTCAGTAATAAGGATCTTGACTGTCTCCTTCAGTAATAAGGATCTTGACTGTCTCCCTGCAGTAATAAGGATCCTGACTGTCTCCCTTCAGTAATAAGGATCCTGACTTGTTCCCTTCAGTAATAAGGATCCTGACTGTCTCCTTCAGTAATAAGGATCCTGACTGTCTCCTTCAGTAATAAGGATCCTGACTGTCTCCTTCAGTAATAAGGATCCTGACTGTCTCCTTCAGTAATAAGGATACTGACTGTCTCCCTTCAGTAATAAGGATCCTGACAGTCTCCTTCAGTAATAAGGATCCTGACTGTCTCCTTCAGTCATAAGGATCCTGACTGTCTCCTTCAGTCATAAGGATCCTGACTGTCTCCTTCAGTCATAAGGATCCTGACTGTCTCCTTCAGTCATAAGGATCCTGACTGTCTCCTTCAGTCATAAGGATCCTGACTGTCTCCTTCAGTCATAAGGATCCTGACTGTCTCCTTCAGTAATAAGGATCCTGACTGTCTCCTTCAGTAATAAGGATCCTGACTGTCTCCTTCAGTCATAAGGATCCTGACTGTCTCCTTCAGTAATAAGGATCCTGACTGTCTCCTTCAGTAAGAAGGATCCTGACTATCTCCTTCAGTCATAAGGATCCTGTCTCCTTCAGTCATAAGGATCTTGACTGTCTCCCTTCAGTAATAAGGATCCTGACTGTCTCCTTCAGTAATAAGGATCCTGACTTGTTCCCTTCAGTAATAAGGATCTTGACTGTCTCCTTCAGTGATAAGGATCCTGACTGTCTCCTTCAGTAATAAGGATCCTGACTTGTTCCCTTCAGTAATAAGGATCTTGACTGTCTCCTTCAGTAATAAGGATCCTGACTGTCTCCTTCAGTAATAAGGATCCTGACTGTCTCCTTCAGTAATAAGGATCCTGACTTGTTCCCTTCAGTAATAAGGATCTTGACTGTCTCCTTCAGTAATAAGGATCCTGACTGTCTCCTTCAGTAATAAGGATCCTGACTGTCTCCTTCAGTAATAAGGATCCTGACTGTCTCCCTTCAGTAATAAGGATCTTGATTGTCTCCTTCAGTAATAAGGATCCTGACTGTCTCCTTCAGTCATAAGGATCCTGACTGTCTCCTTCAGTCATAAGGATCCTGACTGTCTCCTTCAGTCATAAGGATCCTGACTGTCTCCTTCAGTCATAAGGATCCTGACTGTCTCCTTCAGTAAGAAGGATCCTGACTGTCTCCTTCAGTCATAAGGATCCTGACTGTCTCCTTCAGTCATAAGGATCCTGACTCTCTCCTTCAGTAATAAGGATCCTGACTGTCTCCTTCAGTCATAAGGATCCTGTCTCCTTCAGTCATAAGGATCTTGACTGTCCCCTTCAGTAATAAGGATCCTGACTGTCTCCTTCAGTAATAAGGATCCTGACTGTCTCCTTCAGTAATAAGGATCCTGACTTGTTCCCTTCAGTAATAAGGATCCTGACTGTCTCCTTCAGTAATAAGGATCCTGACTGTCTCCTTCAGTAATAAGGATCCTGACTGTCTCCTTCAGTAATAAGGATCCTGACTGTCTCCCTTCAGTAATAAGGATCCTGACTGTCTCCTTCAGTAATAAGGATCCTGACTGTCTCCTTCAGTAATAAGGATCCTGACTGTCTCCCTTCAGTAATAAGGATCCTGACTGTCTCCCCTTCAGTAATAAGGATCCTGACTGTCTCCTTCAGTAATAAGGATCCTGACTGTCTCCCTTTAGTAATAAGGATCTTGACTATCTCCCTTCAGTAATAAGGATCCTGACTGTCTCCTTCAGTAATAAGGATCCTGACTGTCTCCCCTTCAGTAATATGATCCTGACTGTCTCCTTCAGTAATAAGGAACCTGACTGTCTCCCTTTAGTAATAATGATCTTGACTGTCTCCTTCAGTAATAAGGATCCTGACTGTCTCCCTTCAGTAATAAGGATCCTGACTGTCTCCCTTCAGTAATAAGGATCCTGACTGTCTCCCCTTCAGTAATAAGGATCCTGACTGTCTCCTTCAGTAAGAAGGATCCTGACTGTCTCCTTCAGTAATAAGGATACTGTCTGTCTCCTTCAGTAATAAGGATCCTGACTGTCTCCTTCAGTAATAAGGATCCTGTCTCCCTTTAGTAATAAGGATCTTGACTATCTCCCTTCAGTAATAAGGATCCTGACTGTCTCCTTCAGTAATAAGGATCCTGACTGTCTCCCCTTCAGTAATATGATCCTGACTGTCTCCTTCAGTAATAAGGAACCTGACTGTCTCCCTTTAGTAATAATGATCTTGACTGTCTCCTTCAGTAATAAGGATCCTGACTGTCTCCTTCAGTAATAAGGATCCTGACTGTCTCCTTCAGTAATAAGGATTGTGACTTGTTCCCTTCAGTAATAAGGATCCTGACTGTCTCCCCTTCAGTAATATGATCCTGACTGTCTCCTTCAGTAATAAGGATCCTGACTGTCTCCTTCAGTAATAAGGATCGTGACTTGTTCCCTTCAGTAATAAGGATCCTGACTGTCTCCTTCAGTAATAAGGATCCTGACTGCTTCCCCTGAGGCTGGATCCCTTCATTTGTTCCTAAAACAGTAAACTTTAAAGTAGTTTTTTTGTAGAAAAGAAATTAATGCAATTGTAAATAACAGCTCTCTATTTAAGCTTGGGGAAACTCCATTTTACTACCCCAGGCTCTACAGTTAACTACAGTTCACTCGCAGTACATGAGAAACAAGAGTTAGTTCAAGATGTGTTCAGTAAGTAGGAGGTATCAGTTTAAGATATTGCTGAAGTCACTTTGGGGCTCTCATGTTTATAACATCTATTTGAGTGAGTCCATACACCAAATAAATCAAAGGAAATAGTTATCTGTCACACAATTAGTGTCAGACCTCTTAGCTCAAACCTTCCTCTTTCCATATGACTCAAGTTTCTAAATTCAAAATAAGAAAGTGGGCAGGAAGGCGGAGGGCGGGAAAGGGCAGAGAGTGCAGAGGTTAAGGGACTTGCCTTGCGTCCCACTGAGCCTGGCAAATCCCCAAGACGCATATGGTCCCCTAAGCGTCTCCAGAGAGTACTCCTGAGCACAGAACCCGGACCGTCCCTGAGCACAACTGGGTGTCCAGACTCTGCCCTATCTCCCTCCCAAATGAGGAACAGTCTTCAAGACTCAATGTGTTAATTAAATTGGCATCAATATAAATTTTCAACTAATTATAATAAAATATATACATATTACAATGAAGAAAAGATTTTAAGTTCACCAGAAAAAGAATCAGGGGAAGCCAAATAAACCAGAAGACAAAAAGAAGACCCGTGCTTAAAAGATGCCATCCACCCAGAATCTGCACTCAATAGTCATAATGAGCATTGCTTTTCTGAAAGCTTACTCAAGGTCTAAAACCTCCATTCTATTTCTCCGTAAATACTAACTCTAGTGGCATCAAATAACAGAGCAAACATTTAAATGTTTTTTTTCTAAATTTTAAGTTCGTTAAAATTTTTTGCTCTATAGACTCAAAATCACTATGCACAAGTGTTTTTGCATACCATGATTTCAAAGCAATCACTTTCTGTTCAGAAGAGCACTTTTTATTCAACCTAGGAAGAGGTTACTGGAAGGGATCATTTAAAATTTTCAAAAACAGACATGTATGTGATAACAGGAGTACTGATGTAACTCCGACTCGGGTACAGACGTGTATGTGATAACAGGGGCACTGATGTAACTCCGGTCTCGGGTACAGACGTGTATGTTATAACAGGGGCACTGCTGTAACTCCGGTCTCGGTACAGACGTGTATGTGATAACAGAAGTACTGATGTAACTCCGGTCTCGGGTACAGACGTGTATGTGATAACAGGAGTACTGATGTAACTCCGGTCTCGGTACAGACGTGTATGTTATAACAGGGGCACTGCTGTAACTCCGGTCTCGGGTACAGACGTGTATGTGATAACAGGAGTACTGATGTAACTCCGGTCTCGGGTACAGACGTGTATGTGATAACAGGAGTACTGATGTAACTCTGGTCTCGGTACAGACGTGTATGTTATAACAGGGGCACTGCTGTAACTCCGGTCTCGGTACAGACATGTATGCGATAACAGGAGTACTGATGTAACTCCGGACTCGGGTACAGACGTGTATGTGATAACAGGGGCACTGATGTAACTCCGACTCGGGTACAGACGTGTATGTGATAACAGGGGCACTGATTTAACTCCGGTCTCCGGTACAGACGTGTATGTGATAACAGGAGTACTGATGTAACTCCGGACTCGGGTACAGACGTGTATGTGATAACAGGGGTACTGCTGTAACTCCGGCCTCGGGTATAGACGTGTATGTGATAACAGGAGTACTGATGTAACTCCGACTCGGGTACAGACGTGTATGTGATAACAGGAGTACTGATGTAACTCCGGACTCGGGTACAGACGTGTATGTGATAACAGGAGTACTGATGTAACTCAGGACTCGGGTAGAGATGTGTATGTGATAACGGGGGCACTGATACAACTCCGGACTTGGGTATGGCAAGGACATGATAAACAACTCAGGCCAATTATGAGCCTCCCAGCCAAGGAGGTGCGAGAACAGATTCCAGGCAGAAAGTTCCCACAAGTAGTACTTTTATTTTTGATGGAGAAAACTTCCACAGCATTTCTAATGCATGCGAGGGCCCGAATTATTGTATGTTGATGTCTAGCTTCTTTCATAACCGTGCCTCAGGATTTAATGAAGTGAGCTATTATTATTATTACTCGTTTATATATAATAAATTGCTGTGTGAGAGAAACCAAGGAATCAGCCAGGGGCTCTCTACAATACTTACAATTAAATTTCAAAAGACTGCTTCTTTTTTAGAAACAAGCAAAATACTCAAATTATCCATTAAGCTACTGCTAGTGAAGAAATTAACATCTCAAATTAGTGTCTTTAGTGATTATATTATAAAAATTTGTTATCTGGTTGGGTCAAAGAAAAAAGCTGACTCAAAAATTAATCTAAGTAACTACAGGAAAAAACATAGCAGTGTTTTGTTTGTTCTCTATGAAAAGAATGAACTAAAATATACTTCTGCTTTATTTTTCATGCAGGTTACTGCAAATATTTTAAAGCAGCGTGGACCACTTTACACTTTTCTCATTTATGTTCTCAGATAGATTTACTTTTTAAAATTTATGAAAAACATTGTAAGAATTTTAACCATCACAACTCAAGTACATAAAGACACTGAAAAGGCTAAAGAACATACCAGGATTGTGAATGCGGTCCAACAGCTTGACGGAGCGGCGCACTCACGACGCCCCCGACGTGCACAAGGAATCCAGGAGGAAAGGCCGTCAGCGTGAAAAACGGGAATTCCTAGAGGGAAGGACGAAGGAAAGAGCCATTGACTGTGGGTCAAGTATTTTCTTCTTGAATTTCCCTCAGGGGCTAAATGTTTCCTCATGAAAATTGATTCAGGCCCCCAGCAAGAGACCCCCCAATGATCCCTTACGCAGCTTCCGCAGCCAAGTTCCCTTGGACAGTTACCAAGCCAACACTTGCGACCTAGGTCCTGCAGTCGAGAGAGAACTCCAACACCGCTCCTGTCCCTAGGTCCTGCAGCTCCAACACCGCCCTGTCCCTCCGCAGAAGGCAGTCTGCGGCAGGCGGAGAGCTGCCTTCACCTGCTCCTCCGAAGAATGTTCCCCAGCGGGAGACCCCCGCAGCCCCATCCACACCCAATTCCAGGCCATGGCTAAGACTGGAGGGCTGGGAGAGCTAAAGGACGGGCCGAGGGAAGTGGGGGGCGCTGGGCAGTCGCTGACGGGAGAAGACGGGACAGTTCATGCTGGCCGGCAATTCTGGGAACCCGGAGAAAACACTTCAGCAGGTGAACTAGTCCAGTGAGAAGGGGGTAGGCCGCAGGGTGGACGGGGGCCATGACACTCGGCAAAACCCTCCAAGGCCCGTTCGTGCTTCTCGCCCAGACACGAAACCCCTCAACGCAGAGCCGGGAAACATGAAGAGAAACGGAGATGCTGTGGCCTCCGCAGACAGAGGGTCTGCAAACACAAACGGGGTTTGGGGGAGGGATGTCTCTGTCTTGCCTGTCTGCAGAGGGGAGGCGGCGCCACCTCCTCCACTATCGAAACTGGAACAGAAGCAGGAAGGGGGGACAGCGCCGCTCTCCCTAAATGCGGACGTGGGGTCTCTGAATACAGGACTCTAGGAACACGCTCAAATACTTCCCTGGACCACCGCAGATTAAATGCAGCAGATGAAAGCTAGGAAAGGCACACAGGCCACTCGAAGCAAGCACATTCCAGACAGCAGCTAACCGAGGGCTACAAACTCGCCAGATGGGGAGTCAGACAGCAATGCAGAGCTCTGCGCAGCGCGGACAGCCACAAAGCTACGGCGCAAACACGGAGCGTGACGGTGATGTGTGCGGGTGCAGAGGCTACGGCAGAGGATGAGGGTGAGGGAGGGTGTGTGTGTGTGTGCGCGTGTGCAGAGGCTATGGCTGAGGATGAGGGGGTGTGTGCGTGAGCAGAGGCTACGGCAGAGGATGAGGGTGTGTGTGTGTGTGTGTGTGTGTGCAGAGGCTACGGCAGAGGGTGAGGGTGAGGGTGTGTGTGTGTGTGTGTGTGCAGAGGCTACAGCAGAGGATGAGGGTGAGGGTGTGTGTGTGTGTGTGCAGAGGCTACAGCAGAGGATGAGGGTGAGGGTGTGTGTGTGTGCGCTGTGTGTATAAAAGTGCAGAGGCTACAGCAGAGGATGAGGGTGAGGGTGTGTGCGCGAGCGCATGTGTGTGTGCAGAGGCTATGGCTGAGGGTGAGGGTGTGTGTGTGCGGCGTGTGTGCAGAGGCTACGGCAGAGGATGAGGGTGTAAGCGCATGTGTGTGCGCATGTGTGTAAGCGCATGTGTGTGCAGAAGCTACGGCAGAGGATGAGGGTGAGGGTGTGTGTGCGTGCGCGGTGTGTGTGCATAGGCTATGGCTGAGGATGAGGGGTGTGTGCGTGTGCAGAGGCTACGGCAGAGGATGAGGGGTTGTGTGTGTGTGTGTGCAGAGGCTATGGCAGAGGGTGTGTGTGTGTGTGTGTGCAGAGGCTACGGCAGAGGATGAGGGGTGTGTGTGTGCATGTGTGCAGAGGCTATGGCAGAGGGTGTGTGTGTGTGTGCGTGGTGTGCAGAGGCTACGGCAGAGGATGAGGGTGTGTGTGTTGCAGAGGCTACAGCAGAGGGTGTGTGTGTGCGCGCGTGTGCAGAGGCTACGGCAGAGGATGAGGGGGGTGTGTGTGCGGCGTGTGCAGAGGCTACGGCAGATGAGGGGTTGTGTGTGTGCGTGTGCAGGGGCTACGGCAGAGGGTGTGCGTGTGTGCAGAGGCTACGGCAGAGGATGAGGGTGTGTGCGGCGTGTGCAGGGGCTACGGCAGAGGATGAGGGTGTGTGTGCGCTGTGCAGAGGCTACGGCAGAGGATGAGGGTGTGTGTGCGTGTGCAGAGGCTACGGCAGAGGATGAGGGGGGTGTGTGCGTGTAAAGAGACTGCGATAGAATACGGGATGTGTGTGTGCAGAAACTAAGGTGAGTATCCCAAGAAGTCCGAGTAAATTTTTTAGAAGTAACTCCATGCCAGATCCCTGTTTGGATTATATAATTTTGCTGCCATTTTTGAGAACAGAAAATTAAAAACCCGCTTTAGATCATTATCTATAAAAATGTGGTTTTTCCCTAGTATTTTACGGACAAGTTCCATGGTGAAATACATTTTGGAGATACTGTACTAATCCAAGTAAATATTTTCTTTCTTTTTTTTTTTTTTTTTGGGTCACACCCGGCGATGCTCAGGGGTTACTCCTGGCTCTGCACTCAGGAATTACTCCTGAGGTCCTCAGGGCACCACCTCAGCACCTACGGGATGCTGGGAATCAAACCAGGTTCGGCTGCATGCAAGACAAAAATCCTCCCCGCTGTTGCTCTGGCCCCATCAACTACATTTCTTAAAAAAAAAATAAAAAAATAATAATAATTAAAAAAAAAATATATATATATATATATATATCTAATGGGGGCTGGGTGCGATAGCACAGCGGGAAGGGCATTTGCCTTGCAGGTGGCTGACCTGGGTTTGATCCCAGCATCCTTTATGGTCCCCTGAGAACTGCAGGAGTAATTCCTGAGTGCAGAGCCAGAAGCAACCCTTGAGCATCACCAGGTGTGACCCAAAGCAATATATATAAAAAAAAATTTAAATTTATATATAACTCGAAAAAAGGACTTCATTTTCCTCATTGATGTAAGAAAAATCTTAGTGAAAAATAAATTTTCTTTACATCAAATAGCAGTGCTCAACAGGCCATGGGGGTACCAGGGATTAACTGGGTCAGCCACATGCAAGGCAAGAGCCTATCCTCAGTATTATCATTCTAGACCCTCTAAAAAATCTTTCCATCTATCATCTCTCAATATATTACCAAAATTTCTCGACTTATTTTTAACGTTTTTATGAGTCAAAAAATAACTTTTTTTGAGAACTGCTTCAGAATAATCCATTAAATAGAAAATGTTGGGCAAATGCTTCTCTTTCCTCAAGAAAAATGTCAAAGCTACATAACTTACTAAGTGTACCAAGGGATGGTAATAAGTATTTCTCAAATGAATACAGAAAGTGCTGTGAGTAAGCCATGCACTGCTCAATTTGGCAATGAGTTAAGCTCATCTGAACACATAAGGGGGAAATCTTCATACTTCGGTACTTATTCCCGTCACAAAGGCAATGGCAGATGAAGGGAAAGCTAAAGAGGTAGTAAACTTTCTAGCGATTATGTGCATAAGGCTATGGAAAGCAGTCTCAGAAATCAGATACCCGCGACTGTAAGTCAGGCAACAAACATACTGCCCACTTGGCTTTTGCAAAGTGATAAATAAAAATTATAGTCACACGCTTACTCTTAAGTCCATGAAGATTACCTAACAATGTAAACCCATTGTATTAATGCATCCAAATTTTTAAGAATGCTTCAGAGCATATTTGAAAACACAAATTTTATCCAAAAAACTTTTTAACTGATCATCACTTTTTATCCTTGGAAGATAAATCTTTTATACATTCTTCCTAAGTAAAGTCACAGGCACGATACACAGGCAAAATTCTCACTCTGTCCTGTTTTCCCGCTCATCATCGATTTGTTCGAGCAGGCACCAGTAACATCTCCATATGTCCTGTCCATGCAAGTAGAGCCCAAGGGCACCTGCTTGCTCCAGGACATAAAGAGCCTCAAACCATTCCATCAGGTCATGGGAATGAGGTCTATAATTGTTACTGGTATTTGGCATATCAAAACGACACGGGTAGCTTGCCAGGCTCTGCCGTGCGGGGTAGCATACTCTTGTAGTCACCTCTGTCTTCCCGTTCATCATCGATTTGCTCAAGCGGGCCCCAGTAACATCTCCATATGTCCTGTCTCATGCTAGTAGAGCCCAAGGGCATCTGCTTACTCCAGGAACATAAAGAGCCTCAATCCACTCTGGAATGAGGTCTATAATTATTACTGGTATTCGCACATGAAATACAACACGGGTAGCTTGCCAGGCTCTGCCGTGCAGGTAGCATACTCTTGTAGTCACCTCTAAGCCCAGCATTTATTGATGAACCATGCAGCCACTTGCGGCCTCGCAAGCAGGGGCTGTGATAGGCTGGTCTGCAGGATGGAGTTCTGAGGAGAGGGAAGTCCAGATGTGGAAAATGGAGGCCCCTCATGGAATCGGGGGTCGCCTGGCTTGTTGTGAGGCTCTGGGCCGGATTAAAAAAAGACTGCTGCAGGGTGCATCTCAATGAGCCAGGCTGTGATAGGCTGCTCTGCTGGGTGGAGTTCTGACCAGAGAGACGTCCGGATGTGGAAAATGGAGGCCCTCATGGAGTGGGGGTCGTCTGGCTTGTTGCGAGGCTCTGCTGGGGTGGCGGGCCAGGACTAGAACCCGCCATCCCTCCTGGGCACCTCGTGAGTGGCTGGGCACAGGGAGAGCCAGTAGCAGCTCTGCCCCATGTCTGTGAGTCTCTGGACCGGCATACCTGAGCCGGATTTAAAAAAGACTGCTGCATGGTGTAACTCAATGAGCCAGGCTGTGATAGGCTGGTCTGCTGGGTGGAGTTCTGACGAGAGAGAAGTCCGGATGTGGAAAATGGAGGCCCTCATGGAGTGGGGGGGTCGTCTGGCTTTTTGCAAGGCTCTGCTGGGGTGGCGGGCCAGGGCTAGAACCCGCCATCCCTCCTGGGCGCCTCGTGAGCGGCTGGGCACAGGGAGAGCCAGTAGCAGCTCTGTCCTAGCTCAAGGCAATTCGAGCATGGCAGAGAAGATCACAGGAAATCCACCCTCGAATAGGGTCTCGAGAGAGAGCATAAAGGTGCTTTATATAAAGACTACTTCAAGGGAGGGAGTAAAGTAACAGCATTCTGGAGGCGGGAAATGCTACGTGGACACACACAGCATGGCTCTAGCCTCTTGATGTTTTCCCTTCGCCTGTGGCTGGCTTCCCAGGCTGGAATGTGGCGGTTTTTAATACGGGAGCTGATACACTGGCAAATGCCAGGAATGACTGCAAGGAAGGGAAGAGCTGTGTGATGGCAGAGAACTAGTGCAGACGGTCACATCACTACGCTCCCTCGGCTCTGTGGGAAAATGATGGTATATTTTTACAGATAATTTTAGCGTAAGAAAATCTAAAAGAGGGGTCAGAGCGATAGCACTGCTGGGAGGACGTCACCCTGCACACGGCCAGCCCAGGTTCGATCTCCGGCACCCCGAGCACCGCCAGGAGTAATTCCTGACTGCAGAGCCAGGAGTAACCCCTCACCATCACTGGGTGTGACCCCAAAAAAAGCAAAAAAAGAAAAAAAAACTAAAAGAAATTAATTGTATTAGTTGTAATAACAGGACCCAAAAAACACTATTCTCAAAAATCAACCTTTAGGAAAAAAAAAAGTTTTGTCTTTATGGGGCTGGAGTGATAGCCCAGCGGGTAGGGCGTTTGCCTTGCACGCGGCAGGCCCATGCCGCCCGGGTTCGATCCCCGGCATCCCATATGGTCCCCCGAGCACCGCCAGGAGTAATTCCTGAGTGCAGAGCCAGGAGTAACCCCTGAGCATTGCCGGGTGTGACCCAAAAAAAGGAAAAAAAATATACCTCTTGGGCCTGGAGCAATAGCACCGCAGGTAGGGTGTTTCCCTTGCACGGGCAGACCTTCCCGGCATCCCATATGACCGCCCCAGCACCGCCAGGAAGAATTCCTGAGTGCAGAGCCAGGAGTAACCCCCGAGAGTTGCTGGGTGTGACCCAAAAAAGAAAAATAAATAAAATAGAATGCATCTCTTAACGGTTATTTACCATTTCATCTCCTAGATTTTAACTGCTAGTATAAAATGGAACGTGTGAGAGAAAATAGCTGCGCACACAACTCTGAAAGAAGACAGGATGACAGCCATGGAGCTTGCCTTAACAGAGCTACACGACACAGAAACCATGCACTGCATGTATTATGTATGTAGAAGAACAAAGGCGAGAGTCATGGACCTCATGGCGCTATTAAAAATGATTTTTATAAGAAAAAAAAAGCCGGCAACATTTGTTTAAAGCGTAAAGCAAACTCAAAAGACAAAATGAGAAGTAGGAAAGCTACCAATACAAGAAAGGAACGTCACACGCACAGAAACATACCCGCCTCCTACAGAACCTATGGGGGCGGTCCTCCCTGAGCAAGGACGTTTATACGGAAAACGAAAAGAAAGAGAAAAATCATCCAAAAATGGTATTCATTTTTCCACTTAACATCTTTAAGTATTAAACTTCTAATAATTAGGCTAGAGGAACATACTGAATAAAATCACAGTTTCTATTAATAGAGATACAATCTATGTGTCTTCTACACCAAGACATTAGCTGGTGAATAGATAAGCACAGAAAACAGATGTGTAACTATTTTAAATATAATTCAACTCAACAATTCAATCGTAATATAGTTTGATATATGTTCATATCATTGAATTCAGCACCGCATTTTCTGGGAAAGTGTCCACACTACCCTTTGATGTTGTATTCCTAACAACATTAGAACGCATTCTTCGTGCACAGATTCCCATGAATGCTCTTCATAAGACGGAAGATGAAACGTGAAGCCTTAGAACATCCCATTAAAAACAGTCATTTATCAGCCAATTACTCTGATGCCTTCAACACATTCTGGACTTCCACACCACAAATTAAAATCCAAGGAAATAACATCTAACGGAAGCAGGGTAATCAAACCCTTCGCGGTGTGAGGTGAGAGTGAGGCGCGCGAGCTCACTTACCCTCTGCTCCAAGGCCGACTGCGTCTGCTGGCGGAGCAGCGCCTTGAACGGGCCCCCTTCCTTGCCGGCACTGCCGCTGCCCATGCCTAGGGAACATTGGCACAGAAAGAACAAGCAAAAGAACACTACAGATATAGAAGGCGAATCACACGCATATTCATAAACATCTGAGTCAAACCTGCTCAAACACCGCGGACATTTACCGCACTGGGGACGACTAGAACATAATTGACTTGACGAAGTTTCCCTCAGAACCACGGTTTTGAAAGTGCTACTGATCGCAGCTGACTTTACAATCTGCTCTCCAGTTTATCTTCTAAATTAGGTTACAGTGATGAATTTTTTGTATCATACTTAAAATCTGAGTAATGAAAGTAACACCAGTCGCTAACAATCTTATGGTTAAATAAGAGAAACACTGAATGTTTTGCTTTTAAAGTCTATAGAGAAATGCACTAGTTGTGCTCATCAGAAATATGAAATACTTGAAAGGATATTTAAGGCAATTTAAAGAGTCAAGTCTATTTTCTAGTGAGTGACTTCCTATTTCTGAACATCATTGTTACTAGTCAAACTTGTCAACACCCATTTTTAAAAATCAACATAAATTTTTAAAACTAAAAATCACAAACATATAATAAACACATCACAAATGTACATAGTATGGATGAAAGAATTATATTTCCCAAATCTCATATGTATCTTTGAAGGCTTAACTTTAAATTGTTTCCGTAGTTTACTTTTTTGTTAATACCAACAGACAATTATAGCCAAAGAATTACAGAAAACATGGCACAGGGAAGTCCCTCGAGAGACCACGAGGAGCCCGAGTCCCACCCTTAGTGATGTTTAAAAAGGGCGAATTTACTTTTACATTTTTAGCTGTTCTTGGATAAGGAAACAAAGGTTAGCATGTGTATAGTCCCAGTCTGGATCTTTAATTTTTTTTTAAGTAGTTCATTTCACTTGAAATAACCTACACGTGACTGTTAGAGACTATACAATACTAAACCTAGAAATGAAATTTGGGTCTTTGAAGCATCTTGAGAGCCACAAAATAAAATGCAATTTTGCAGATAAATTAAATATCAGAATAATTTGATAATTCATATAATGGACAGGAAAATAAAAGTAAGAAAGACTTCACCAAAAACAAATGTAAACCGACTCAAACAGAATAATTCATTCAAGGCTCGGCAACACGATGGCACAGGTCCAACAGGAACGGAGTGGGTGGGTGTGAGGGAGCATGGAAACTGCGACAGAGCCTCGTTAAGAACAGGCAGGTCAATGTCCTTAGACAGGAACGGTTTTATTTTTAATACGCAAAAAGATATTTTGCAGGATGTTAACAATTTCCTACCAAAATAACGCTCAATCACCCCTCGACTCGCATTCCCTCTCGAGGTAAGAAGCATTAGGACAGCCTGTGCAAAACACCCAGTAATTCTTTAGAGCATGAAATAAATTTTCTTTTCAGAACTGATTTGAAATAAAGGGTTTAGAAAAGCTGACATAATGTGATCCTACCAGAAGCAGCCAGGAACAGCTCTTCACTGAAAGAAACACTTTTCCTCAGAACGGGGCTGACAGGGCTAGGAGGATGAGGGCTAAGGCTAGAGTCCGAGAGGAGGAGACAGGAGTGACTGAGGTGGAGGGAAGCGCGAGAGAGGGGCTGGGGCTCAGGTGTGTCCTAGGCCCCGTGGGGAAGGTGCTGTGGAGGAAAGTAGCAGAGAAAGGTGCAGATTCAGAAGATGGTCAGAAAATGCAAGATAAGGAAAGCAACGATGAAGCAAAACAGAACAGTAAAAATGAGTTTTAAAATATATACACAGATTACACTGAGCATACGGAATCATTAGCGAGACCATCTATGCAACATCAGAGAAATGACAGGCACAGCCCGAAACATAACAAAAACCCTTGCAAGCTCGGGAGTATAAAGTTTTCTATCACAACCTGGGGTGGCAGACCATTCACCTTCAGCTGAGCTCTTCAATTAAATTTCCTGCCTGCTTTTAAGAATGTGGCGGGCAGGGCCCGAGGGACAGGGACAGCAGGTAGGCACTTGCCTTGCACATGCCTGGCCGAGGTTTGAGCCCCATTACCCCAGGTGGTCCCCAAGCCCGCCAGGAGTGGTTCCTGAGCACAAAACCAGGAATAAGGCCTGAGCACCTTGACTGTGGCCCAAAAACAAAAACAAAAAAAGAAGAATGTGGAGAATGAAAGGTTAAACCGTCCATTAAAAATCCTTCAAGCCAGAGACAGGAGTCAGAACTATAGGACTCAAACCCAATCATGAACAACTTCGCAACTGTGTATCTCACTGTGATGCACTTAAAAAAGAAACTCAACTAAAAACAAAAATCCTTCAAGTCAGAAATACAGCCTCAGACGTAAACACTGAGTGGCCAGGAAGAGTTAACTTCACGTGTTACAATCCACCTTTCTGAGTATTATAGTTGAATATTCACTTTTAAAAAAAGTCCTTTTTAGGAGGAGAGATGCCATGACTAATTTCAAATCAAACATCAACTTCTGTCCAGCTAACCAGTGCTGGGGCGGAGGGGCTGGACCGCAGCTCTCCGTGGACAGGGCCCCAAGGGGCTGGACTGCGGCTCTCCATGAACAGGGTCTCAAGGGGCTGGACCGCGGCTCTCCGTGGACAGGGCCCCAAGGGGCTGGACCGAGGCTCTCCGTGGACAGGGCCCCAAGGGGCTGGACCGCGGCTCTCCGTGGACAGGGCCCCAAGGGGCTGGACCGCGCTCTCCGTGGACAGGGACCCAAGTTCTAGCCCCAACAAAAAGGCCTCAATTAGCCCCTGAGCACTACATGGGAGGCCAAAAACTGCTAAGTAAAAGTTTCAATTATGCATGAAACCCATATCCTAACACTAGCATTCTAAGATTCCTCCCCCAATACTTGAGTACTTGGGGAGAAAATAAGAGAACAAAGCCTTGTGCACAAAATCAGACCCTTCCAAAAACATGTCTCTTGAAACAACATCTATCTGAAAAGCAGCAGAAAGATTCAACTGCAAAAAGGAAAAGCAACTTTGGGGCCTGAGCTCTTGGGCCTTTATTCGCTCTGCTCCCCACTTTCCTTACTTTCGTCATAACCAGCATACGCGTCCTACTGCTAAGACTGGTTTTGTATGTAGGCAAATCAAGAAAAAAAAAAAAATCTTTTTTTTAAATGAGGAATTATAGAGCAATCATATCTTTGCCATTTTAAATCTCCACAAAACATAGGCACAGTCCTCATGAGCCTGGAGTCGTTGGGAACCCAGAGAAAGGGCCAAGTACCGAGTACTGCTGACGTCCTAAACGTGCTGTCAAGGCAGTGAATTCTATGGCAAACCACGTAACTGAGAGGAAGTTTAGAAATATAGAAACCCATGAAAATAATACCTGTCGTACATGAAAATTTTCAAACTACAAATGTGGAGCTAGGAAATCAAAGCCAGTGCGTTTTCAGTGAGAACACAGCACTGCCGGCCTAGGGGGGGCTAAAACACTGAAATATGTAATAATAAGTTAACAATATGTAACCTGGAACGTAAAAACATACTATTTGAAATCAAGAAACACCATTTGTAACAGTGGTGCTCTGGGAAACAAGAGGAGCTGTAGCAAAACCAAATGATTTTTTTGAAAGAAATTAATACAGATAGGGGTATCTAATTAACCACTTCAGTTCTTCTAAAGGCCTTTTCTTTTCTAATGAAATCTCATCATTAAATTCCAAAATAACTGAAAACATGAATCAGAGAAAACTCTGCTGGAGAGGAACCAGATTCCAAGCTGCTACTGCCGCCTCCACCAGGCGCTTGCAGCCCGTTCCTCTTATGCGGGCCATGAAATGAAAAGTCCCAGCCGTTACTGGGACTCGGCCAGCAGGAGCCAAGCCCGCTGAGCGTCAGCACCGTCCTGCCCTGCGGGACCAACGCAGCTCTGCGTTCACTTTCTGTCTGAACCTTAATGCTGAAAGGAAGAGAGGCTTGGATGGGAAGCTCGGAGGGAACAGAAACAAAATTTTCCAAACAAAACTAAACCAAACCAGAAAGGAGTAAAAGGGGCAGTGGCACCTTACCCGTCTTAGGTGTCAGACTCAAGTCTGTGTCCGAAGAGGACTGTCGGCTGTAGGCCTTGGAAGGTGAAAAGGAATAAGTTTGGTTTTTCAGAGGGGTGGAGGGTCCGGATGAGTGAGTATTGGGGTTGGGGTCTTCACTGAAGGGAAGCCTGCCAGAAGAAGGTGGAGAAACATTAAGTCCTCGTGCACCCAGACCCTGGCGGGAGGCGGCCGGTGCAAACACCAGGCGGGGCTGGGGCAGGGCCCGCGGTGACTCCTTATTCGGAGTGTGGATTCGGGAATGAGGTCAAGGAGAACCAACAGCCGCTTAACCATTCATCACTCTCGGAAAAACCATCATCTGCATCGAAACAGTTCATAAGCCAAGTAAAAAAAAAGCAAAAAAAGCGTGAAATGATAGACTTAGGGGGTAAAAATATATTAAAGGGAGAAATAAAAAGAATAAATACATGACTGAAAATATTTTCAAATAAACAATGTTTTTTTTAAGTTCCAAAAGAAATAAAACGATGACTGCAAATGGTGTGTGTAAATATTCGTCAACGTTTTCATATTTGCACACACAGTCACTGTCAAAGGAAGATGTTTCCTTATCCTACGGCATCAGAGTGCCACAGCTAAAAACACATCAGAGGGCAGGGCCAGAGCTATGGAGAAACACTGCCTTTGTTCCCTGCAGAATCGTTGCTTACCTGTTTTCCAATAGGTCTCTTCCACAGAATGAAACAAACCCTACGTATGAAACAGGTTTTGTACATGGAGAAAAGCCAATGGGCAGCTTTGGCAGGAAGCTCGTTTCCAATCCAATCAGCAGTTTCCCTTCCGGCCCGAGAGAAGCGTGGCCGGAAACCCACGGCCACACAGCGAGGGTGCTCGAGCTCTGTGGAAGAGACCTTGGAGCTGGCGGGGCGCCGCACGGCCGCCCCTCACTGCGGCTGCACTCGAGCAAGAGCGGGAGAAGCAGAGCCTCGGGGAGGTGCCTAGCTCCCTGCCTGCCTGCCCGGCTCTGCAGTCTGAGCGGTCTCGTACCAGTGTAGATGAGAGTGGGAACAGACACAGAGAAGTTCTGAGTAAGCCGTGAGCCAGCAGCAGTGTGAACTGGGCTGTTGTGAGTCGAGCGGCATCCATGACTTGGAGGGTGGACCAGCGGAGACCTGGGGGGTTTGCGGTGGCCACAGTGGGAGAAAAGAAAACAATACATACAACAGAGCAAAGTCAGGTCACAACTACTCCAAGGGAGCGTGAGTTAGGGGAGGAATTCTTTCTGAATCCCGAGCATGCAGAAAGCAAGGCGGAATTTAGAAGGAACAGCTCAACATGCATGCCAAGCTACAGTTTTACGGATCTGGTTAATAACCTGAGCACTCAAAAGCGGCTGCTCAAAACTAAGGCTCGGATTTTACGTTGCTTTCAAATGTCTGCGGTTACCTGATTGCCACAGGGCTTGCTACACAGTATTCCGGGGAGAAAACACACATAAAAGTGAAGCGCAAGCGCTTATCCTGACCTCTAGGTTTATAGGAATCGTGGCTGATGCAATCGGTGATTTTCTATAGGAATCTACCTGTGCCGCTTTCTGGTTAGATTCTCAAGATAGGAATCCTTGAGGAATATGAAAATGACAGCACTCGGAGAGATGAGTAAATCGAATGGAACAAAGCAGAGAGCAGAATAAGGGAATTCCAACACAAATACACAGTTTGAAACCGGTTTATGCTAGGAATAAAGCGAGGGGTCAAGGAGCTGAAGAGAGGCCTCAAGGCATGAGGGTCCCGAGCCTGATCCGGGCCCCCACACCTGCCCCCAGCTACCAGCACTGCCGGCTTGGCCTGATGTCCTCAGCAGTGCCGGCACAAGCAGGCTCGCGCACATGTTCCAGCACTGCCGGGGGACCCCTCCACCTGCCTCTACCACAGAAGTAACTGAAACGTAAACAGAATTTCCTGGACTGCATGCCGAACTGAAAATGCGCTGTGGATGAACCTCTGTGCTTTAGCAGGCCACAGCTGTGAGCTGCTGCGATGGATCTGCACAGACTCACGTGTGCTCCTGGAAATCTTCACGAAGAGACTCAGGCAGGTGGGAGCCCACGGGGCGGGCGCCCGGACTCCACTACCTACTGCTGCTCTATGAGCTGCTGCTTCGGATGCACAAGTCACTCGCTCAAAGACTCGGTTATTAAAAGCTCTCAGATCCCGTTTTCAGAAGTTAAGTAATAAGTAGGCTAAGAATCAAGTATTCCTGGGCTTTCCATCACCCAGTGGATAGTCCCCGAAATCACAATTCTCAAGGCTAAAATATTAGCTACTATTAGTTGGCAATAATTATCTTTAGTGGCTGAGAGATGAATTTCTAAAAACACTGCTCCTTTTATTAACAGGGCAAGCATTTCTGCTTTTGCTGCTAGTTTAAATTAAACTGTGCTTTACTATTTAAACAAAACCCCCAAACATCTCACTGGTATTCAATTCTTTTATATAAACTACTAAGATTTGGCTTGTTTTTTCTTTCTTTGTTATAGTGACTAACAGGCTTTAATGCCTAAAAGTCAGTATCATATGGAGAAATGGGAGCTAACCTCTCTTTAAAAGTAATTAATTTTTTGGGGCGGAGGCGATAGCCCAGCGGGTAGGGTGTTTGCCTTGCATGCGGCCGGCCTGTGCCAGCCAGGGTTCGATCCCGGCATCCCATATGGTCCCCTGAGCACCACCAGGAGTGATTCCTGAGTGCAGAGCCAGGAGAAAACCCCGAGCATTGCGGGTGTGACCCAAAAAAGCAAATAATAATAATAATAATAATATAAAAAAATAAATAAAATCCAAATACTCTAAGTCATAAAACATATTCTTGAAGTTCTATTTCTTACCAGTCTCCTTGAATGAAAGGTTGCCTCATTAAACATAATGGTATTTCTAAATTAAATACACTCGAGACAGAAACATAATCCAAACTACCTTTCATCAAATTCCTGTCCAGAATCAACATTACTGCAATCAAATACTAGAATAACTATGATCAGCTGAATCGTAAGCTAATCTTAAACTAGTACGCCAACAGATTATCAAAAATACAAAGAAAGTGACTGCAAAAAATCCATCTACATTTCATTTGTTTGGTTATTTTTAATCACTTGACAAGCAATCATTAATATTTCAGAAAATATTAATGAAGCAAACTAAATTCCCGGGACATGAATACCTGAATATTTAAAGCAAATGGCTACAACAAAAATAGAAAAGAAATTTACAGTCACAAAAAGCTGTTTTCCTGAGCCCCTGCTGAACACAAGCCAAACGTACTCTTCTACTCTCCACACACAATTCCAAGATACCAACAGGTAATCCAGTTCTCTTCCTCATCAAGTAAGTCAGTGAACAAGAACAAACTTCAAACAACAGACGCAGAGTCCACGCCCCTTGAACAGGACGAAGAGAGCCGCAGGGTGAAGAGGAGGGGCGCAACCTTCCCGTAAGCTTTGTGGGGAAAGAGAACGAACCCGAGTCCTCCAAGGGGACTCTCCTCTGACTTCCCCTGCGCAAACATGCACTCGGTGTGCTGAGGCATTCCGGGGCCGAGAGACAGCAGGGGCGGGAGCCTGGCAGCACACAGCCAACCGGGTTCAATCCCAGCACCCCACTTCGGTCCGCAGGAGTGGTCCCTAAGCACACAGCCAGAGGAAGCCCTCAGCGACACAGCAGGTGGCCCCGAAAGAAACAACAAAAAAGGTATTTTAAATGAAACATAAACAACTAAGTCTTTATTTAAATCGCTTCAGTGTTTCCTAATAAAATTAAGCAAGCCTCCTCTGTGATTAAAAGTTAACTAGGGGCCATTAATTTTTTTAAAAGTAAAATTAAGGGGCCGGAGCGATAGCCCAGCGGGTAGGGCGTTTGCCTTGCACGCGGCCGGCCCATGTCGGCCCGGGTTCGATCCCGGCATCCCATATGGTCCCCTGAGCACTGCCAGGAGTAATTCCTGAGTGCAGAGCCAGGAGTAACCCCTGAGCGTCGCCGGGTGTGACCCAAAAAAGCAAAAAAAAAAAAAAAATTAAATTAAATTAAATTAAAAGGAAAATTCATAATAATCGCCATTGCTTTTGACTCAATCTCCTGTGAGCACTGCTAAACTGGGAAGTGTTTCTGAATCTCTGAAGAACCGAATTCTGACTACTTGCTGGTACAGGAAAGATCAGAAAGCTACAGACGGCCAGGGGCACCCGGGGCTCTGGGCTGAGCCCCCACCCAACGCCCATGGACATGTCTGGCATAGGCCAAGTTCTACCTGAATACGTCCACTGGTGTGGCTCCGTGGTTGCTCCCGTGCTGTGAGTGATACTGCTGACCCGAGCCTCCCGGTCACTTAACATTCTTTCACACACAAGAACTCCTAGATTAAGGGTTTCAGGACCGAACAGGTCCTTGCAGTTCTGACTGACCCTGGCTCGGTCAGCCGTTCAAGGCCCCAACAAGAGAGGCCTCTTTCCCATCCACTGACAAAAAACACAAAAACATCCCCTACCGACATACAGACAATAGGAACAGCAAGTCCCGCATCTGGTCAGCCAAGGGAGAAGCAAGAAACATGACAAGTGCCTCGATACTGACTACTTGCCTTTTGAGAGAAAAAGCTTGCAATGTCTGCTTCGCACCATCGCCCCTATTCCCTGTTGCACACAGTGATCCATATAAACACCGTGGCCTCCCAGACCCTGGAGGCTGGGACGCAGATGTAATGTAAGCGGACTGTCAGCTCGGGAGCTAAGCACTCCCAGAGGCAGCCAAGCTCTCAACGAGAAACTGTAGTGGTCTAAAGATCCAGGGTGAGTCTGACTCTGCAGAGCTCAACTCGGCATGACGAGAGGGCGAATAAAACATCAGGCACAGTGAAGAGCTTTAAGCTTCAAACCGTGGGAGTCATCTCTTGTCACTGGCATAGAACAAAGTCAACTCACACGTCTGAAACAAAAGGAAAACGGGTAAAAGGTAACGAGCGCCAGAGAGCGCCCCACCAGCCATACTTACTCCTTGGCGTCCCTGGCCGGGGAGTGGCAGGCGGGGAAGGCAGGGCGCCGGGTTGCTCAGCTTATCCAGCGTGCAGGCCGTCCCTATGGCGCGGACCACTAGCCCCGACTCGCCTTCCAGATCGAAGCACTGCAAGTAGCCCACAACCGCGTTGCCTCGCATCTCCAGCACCTTCAGGCCGATCTTCCTCTGCAACTCACCTACAGCGGAAAGAAGCGGGGCCTGCTCTGCTCTCCGGCATGACAGTGTAGAGCCGGGCACGCAGGGACAGGGGAGACACCCTCAAAAAAATCAGTTTTCAAATTGGAAAAGAACCGAAAAAGGTTTTCTGGCATCGCCCCTACTCCGAGGAAGTCTATTAGTAGCTACGCCAACAAGGGCGCCGAGCAAGGGTCACTTGCTGACGCTTCACGCGCGGGAACCACTGTGTGTTCTGGCGGCTGGCGGGAGCCAGCTTCTAGTGCTCGAGACAGTGCTGAGCGTAGGAAATAAAGTCCCAGTCAGGACAGCTGGCCGGGTGGTGGGGGAAGGACCAAAGAGTCAACTGCGGGCCGGCGCCACGACACAGGGCGGACCAGGTGCAGGGCGGGGCCACGTCACGGGGCGGACCAGGTGCAGGGCCGGGGCCACGTCACGGGGCGGACCAGGTGCAGGGCCGGGGCCACGTCACGGGCGGACCAGGTGCAGGGCGGGGGCCACGTCACGGGGCGGACCAGGTGCAGGGCGGGGCCCACGTCACGGGGCGGACCAGGTGCAGGGCCGGGGCCACGCCACGGGGCGGACCAGGTGCAGGCGGGGGCCACGTCACGGGGCGGACCAGGTGCAGGGCGGGGCCCACGTCACGGGGCGGACCAGGTGCAGGGCGGGGGCCACGTCACGGGGCGGACCAGGTGCAGGGCCGGGCCACGTCACGGGGCGGACCAGGTGCAGGGCCGGGCCACGTCCACGGGGCTGACCAGGTGCAGGGCGGGGGCCACGTCCACGGGGCGGACCAGGTGCAGGGCCGGGCCACGTCCACGGAGCTGACCAGGTGCAGGGCGGGGCCACGTCACGGGGCGGACCAGGTACAGGGCCGGCGCCACGTCACGGGGTGGACCAGGTACGAGCCATGGGCTGGCTCCCCGCCCCTGCAGGACCCCTGAGCACTGCTGGGATGGACCCAGGAGCACCAGGCAGGGAGCAGCCTGCAGGCACCACCAGACTTGCCCCCCCCCAACGAAACAACAAAAACAGCAGCTTTCGAAAGGAAAAGATGACCTAGACGGCATAGCATCTAAGCATATTCAGGCTATGTGGCACAAATCTAAGACATAGCATTACAAATAATAAATATAACATCTATAAATATTGACTTATACTAATACGTTAACATATTTATTTACATATAAGACAATTCTATCATACTAATAATCTGTGGCTATCCTATTCTCATGGGCCAACAAGTCCAAGGCCACTGTTGCTTTCACTTCCCAAAGAAATCGCCCCTAAAGCCTGCTTCCTCAAGATACCCCAGTCTTCACTGTTTCCAGTGGAGAGTCTCAACATTATGTCCTTTGCAGGTCCTGATATTTTCCCAGTGTAATGAAAATTTGAAGGTCTGCTATGTACTTCTCTGGTCTCTATTTCAGGTCTTTTATTCCTCCCTCACCATTTTTGGGGGGTTGTTTTTGTTTTGGCCACATCCAGTTGTGCTCAGGTTTTACTCTTGGCTCTGTGCTCAGGGATCACTCTTGGAGGACCCTATGTAGTACCAGGGATCAAACCTGGGCTGACTGCATAATGCCAAGCGCCCTACCTGCCGTGTTGTCTCTCTGCCCTTCATTTCAGGTTTTAAGGAACATTTCTGCTTACTACAGCTTTATTTCCCCTATTGTGCAATGTAATCATGGAATTCCTGAACCTGCAACTCTTCTGCTATTCCTTTCAGAAAGGCTCACTTAGTTCCTCACCGATTCACTGCTTTTAAAATTATATCCCACTCTTCTGTAGGGGAATTCAAAATTGAGCGCACTTGCAAATTCTAGAATTTTTACGTTTGTTCTTAATTCTTCTTTCTTCCCCACCCCTTGTTTGTTTTCTTACGCAGAGTTTGTTCCGTGGAGTCATCTACTCTAAGAGACACAAGTTACTAAGCGACAGAGCTACTAAAATCATTGCCTGCTGAAACAAAATTCATCCACTGCCAACCTTTAAAACGGGCTAATCTGATACAGGGGGGATTTTTTCTATTCAACAGACTCTAGTGTTTGAGGTGACTACAAGAGTATCCCACCTGCACGGCAGAGCCCGGCGAGCTACCCATGTTGTATTTGACATGCCAAATACCAGTAACAATTATAGACCTCATTCCCATGACTTGATGGAACGGTTTGAGGCTCTTTATGTTCCTGGAGTGGCAGATGCCGTTGGGCTATCTCACATGTGACAGGACATATTGAGATGTTACTGGTGCCCGCTCGAGTAAATTGATGATCTACGGGAAGTCAAGTGATCAAGTGATCAAGTGATGTTTTTTAAACCCATCACTTTGCTGCCTGTAAGTTAATATCTGGGAGGCCAGAGAGAAGGTGCAGCAGGCAGGGCACTTGTGTTGCAAATGGCAGACCCAAGTTTGATTCCCGGCACCCCAAATGGTCTCCCCAAGACCCGCCAGGAATAATGTCTGAGTGCAGAGACAGTAGTAGGTCCTGAACACTGCCAGGTGTAGCCCCAAGACAATCAAAACTTGTTCTATATAAGTATACTTACTCTTATTTTCTTATACAGACCATTAACATATCTATACACAGATATAATGTGTAGATGATAAACAGGTTCTTCAAAGAAATATAAAGTAACAAGAGGTTAGAGGACTACTGAAAGCGATCTCTGAACGAAACAGAGCTACTTCCTGACTCAGACTAGAAATAAATGCGAGAGGGAAACCTAGACCCCAGCTCCTGCCTCCCGAGCCAAACTTTCCTCTCACCACCCAATTATGAAGGGACTGTAAGCTTCCGAGTCAGACATAAACAGAGGCTGCAGAAATAGCCGAAGTCTAACCCACTAGCCCAGCACACGGCTGTGGCCTCCCCTCACTCAAGTCCTGACCCCAGCGCACCACAGGGTATGGCCCCAAACAAGAAAAAAAAATCCCCAAAGCAAAAAAAGTGATTTTAAGAAGTGCCACGACGGAACCAGAGGCGCAGTACAGCAGCCAGGGCGTCTGGCCTGTGTGCAGCCACCGGGTTCAATCCGCAGCACCCTGTAGGGTTCCCTCAGCTCTCATGATTCCAGAGCGCAACTCAGGAGTCAGCCCTGAGCACCGCTGGGTGTGGCCCCACGAAAAGCAGAACAAAAGGCAGGTACTAAGATAAAAAGGCACGTATATTCAGAAGCCAGGGGCAGGCCACATTCATAAGTCATAATCTTCATTCTCGGGCTTTAGCTAGCATGTCAGAAAGAAATGGAAGACTTGCGCATTGAGTCAGTGAGTTGTCGACACTGTTTTCCAAATACCTGACATTAAGGAAATGAGTCTCTGCCTGGCCTCGTTGGATGCCCGCGGTGTGCGAATCCGATCAATCCACTGATACTCTGGGTCCTCGTTGACCACAAGCTCTTCCACAAACCCATGAATCAACACAGCTCTATAGCACTTTGGAATAGACGTAGCTGCAGAGAGAAAGTTTCAATCAAACTTCAATTGCCACAAGTCCAGACCAATTTTACAAAACATAAAACTAAGTTCTTACCTCCTGGATAAATAATACAAAAACATCTTTTACTTGTGATCATCTCTAAGCAACTGTGATAACATCATTTTTGCTTGGTCTTCTGAGAGTCCTCTATTCTTAGAAATAATCAATCTCTTGCAAAGCAAAATAACAATAAGGTATCATCACCAAAAGGGCTTCAATGACAAATGCCGGAACCAAGTGCTAGCAGAGATGTGGAGACAAAGAGACCCTAGCTGAGGGCTGGAGCAACAGGGCGCAGGTGAGGCCTGGCCTGGCGTGCAGCTGCCTCTGGCTCAATCCACAGCACATAGCTGCCCCCCCAGCATGGCCACGGGTCACGCCTGAGCCCCTGAGACAGGCCCTGCACACACCAGGTGGGACCCCGAGAAAGAAACTCTCATTCACTGGTGATGGGAATGTGAACAGGTTCTGTTTCTGTGGGGAGAAGGACGGAGATTTCCTGAAATCATTGCAACAGAGAATCCATCTATTCCACTCCTAGGAATTTTCCAAGGAGCACAAGAACACGAATCCAGAAATAACGGACAACTAAGTTCGCTGTGCAGTGCTGCAGGGCCAAGCTCTGGAAACATCCCAGGGTCCAGGGACAGATGAGGGGCTGGAGGAATCTTGGTCCATACACACAATGGGTCACTACAGAGCTGGAAGAACAGATGGTGTCTTCTTTGGCTACAACACTGACGGAAACACTGGGGGGCTATGCTAGAGGAAACAGAAAGAGCAACAAATACTGGATGACCCAAGTCAGGCAAGCTAGAGAATAAGGCCAGGGAGGAGGAACCGGCCAATGTAAACCAGGCCACAGGCGGACGGCAAACCAGGGGTGCAGAGGCGGGCGGAGGGGAGGCAACGGTCCCATCAACCACAGTGCAGGGGCACAAGCGCTTTGGTGGAACAGTAACCTAACATCCTAAAATACTTACTTATACCACTTGAACTCTTATAAACTAGATACATATATAAAAGGTGGCCGGAGTGATAACACAGCAGGGGGGCGTTTGCCTTGCACATGGCTGACCTAGGTCCAACCCCCTGCGTCCCATATACTCCCGAGCACCACCAGGAGTAATTCCTGAGTGCAGATACAGGAGTAACCCCTGAGCATTGCTGAGAGTGACCCAAAGAGCAGAAATAAAAAAAGAATCCATTTCTTTTGTGAGATCTTAAATCTTTCTCAAGTACATAGAATTATTTTTTATTAGACAGTAGATTACAAAGTTGCTTTTTCAAAAGAAGATAATAGTGAGCTGGTATACTTCAGAGAGGGCAGCCTGAAAACCAAGGCCCTTCCCTGCTGGTCAGAGTTCTCTGCTACTCCCCAGCCAGACGCCAATGGCAGCAGTCACTGGATGCCACCAGACTCAGGCGTGGACACCCAATGTCACCAGACTTTTTAAAGCAGAGGACAAGAGGACACCCGGGTTAGGAGTCTCTGAAACTGGATGCTGGAGTATTGCAGCTAAGTCCGTGACTTAAGAGTTTCCAAAGCTATTAATCCAGGCTGGGCTCAAAGTGCCCAGATACGTCCAAATCTGATCCACACTGGGAGTGGCTTGTTCCCTCAGGAGCCTGTGTCACTCTGGACGCCACCACTGCCTGCCGGCAGTGCCCTATGCACTCAACTGCATGGAAGGAAACACTCAACTGTTTGCTTTACTTTCTTATTTTTCCTTTTGTCGTTGTTGTGTGTGGGTGCTGGGAATCAAACAGGAGTGAGCTACACTCTTTACACTGAGCTGCAACCTAACTCCGGGGGTGGGGGGGTCCAGGGTCCACTTTCTTCATCCTCTCCCTCTTCGTCCTCTCCCTCTTCATCTCTCTCCCTCGCCCTCCTTCTCCCTCCCATTCTCTTTTTCAGACAGAAAACAGAAATAAAATTCAATCTGTAATAGTAGTCAATAATTAAGTGAAATTGTTGAAGGACAGGTTTAGCTATTCTGGGAGTTTTGTTGTTTTGCCCACTCCCAGCTTAATCTACTTAAATCAAGGTTCATTCTAATGAGACCTCTCTTCTATGTAAACACTGCTAGAGGGTGTGGCAGTTACAGAAGTCACCTTGACTGAATAACTTCTGACTTATACATCTACTAAGACTTCTATGTTTTCTAGATTGGGTACAGCTCCTCTTTATACCCACTGCACCCATCGTGGGACAGTTAGAATTTACCAGGAGACTACCATCCTGGCTACGTTGAGACTATAGGAAGACTATAGGAAGGATCATACTAGTTTGCTCTAAGCAGGCAAGTGTGACCCTTTCAGTACACAAGAACAAGATACTCAGAATCACCCTGGTGCAGATAATAATAAGAAGGACCTTGTGGGTACCATCTAGATTACATGAATCTCATGAAGTTAAGATGTATTACTTGATACCAGCCCTCTCTCCAGTGTTTTACATAAGAGATAATCTTAGTAGAAAGGATTAGACCTTGGCATAACCTTTGTTTATACCTGCAATAGGGTGTGCCACTGCCCTTCTACATTTCTTTAGGGTTCTTTGTTGACATGACCCTCCTGGTTGGATTACTTTGGTGTATATAAGGGGCTGACTTGAGGCCCCTTCACCTTTTGCCTTTTGGGCCTTTTAGCTTTCGGCTTTTGGCTCCTCGGCCTCAGCTTTTGGCCTTTTGCTCTTTCTTCTGGGTAGGACTCAGCTTGGGTGAGATCCCTCTCTCTTTGGTGGGAGACTTAGGCTCTTTTGTATGGTCTAAGTTCAGTCCAGAGCTAAAGTTTGTTCATTATATTGGAGTGCTGTGGAAGAGCTTTTGTACTATTAAAAGCCATTTTTGGAACTGCACCAGACTCGTGAGTTTTCATCTGTTCTCCCGGAGTCCTCGGAGGTAGAAGACAACCTCTGTCCTGACACTGTCGGGGGACCCTGGCGGCCTTCCCCAACAGAAATCACTTCAGAACTTGTTTTTTGGAGGCATTTAGCTCCTGATCTGCAAGAGTAACCCTGCTCTAGATGAATGGCCAGGGGCTTGTCACGTGAGTGTCCACTAATAATTTCCAAGCTTGCATGTCCCTCCATCACAAAGGGCTGGGCAGACACCTATTCCTATACCGGGCAGATGCCTGTACCAGCAGGGTCCAACAGTCCGATGGAATCGCAGCCCGATGTGCAGGATGCGGGGCTCAGCGAGTTGTTTCGCAGAGTATCAGAGAGTGGCTCCGTTTCCACCGCCTGCAAGTGCCACACAGGCGAAGCTGTCTCTGGACAAGACTGATAAAGCTGGCACAGGCGACCGTGCGGAACAGCGCGGGCCCTGCGTGGCGCCACTTCAGAGCGTGCTGACCCAGGAGAGGTTCCGTGGGGAGTGTGGGTGAGCGTGGGCGCCACTTCAGAGCGTGCTGACCCAGGAGAGGTTCCGTGGGGAGTGTGGGTGAGTGTGGGCGCCACTTCAGAGCGTGCTGACCCAGGAGAGGTTCCGTGGGGAGTGTGGGTGAGCGTGGGCTCACCCCAGGCACACACAGCCCAGGACGCTCGGGCGTTGGGAGAAGGACTGGAGGAGAATGTGACTGCGTCCCCGGACACCAGCACCGGGTCCTGATCTAAGATCCCCTAAGGATGAGCTGATCGGAGAAGTGCAGCAGGAAGTCCCTCCCACCCTCCCCCATTCTCCACCTTGTCTCCGCACACCCTGGGGAGTTTCAGTCACACACAGGAAGTTCTCTTGGTTCAGGCTTCATAACCGGACATTTCGGCAACTGAGCCTGCTTGTTTCCATGAACCTATGGATTTTTCCCTAGAATCTGGGCCAGGCGTCAGGCAGGACCTTCCCCTGCTACCCTCCTCTCAGCACTGAGGGAGCCACCCACCCGGAGACCCCAGCCAAGGCTGGAGGGGACGGGAGCCACCTCAGCCCGAGACCCCAGCCAAGGCTGGAGGGGACGGGAGCCACCTCAGTCTGGAGACCCCAGCCAGGGCTGGAGGGGATGGGAGGCACCTCAGCCCGAGACCCCAGCCAAGGCTGGAGGGGCGGGAGCCACCTCAGTCTGGAGATCCCAGCCAGGGCTGGAGGGGACGGGAGGCACCCACCCAGGAGACCCCAGTCAAGGCTGGAGGGGACAGGAGCCACCTCAGCCCGGAGACCCCAGCCAGGGCTAGAGGGGATGGGAGACACCTCAGCCCGAGACCCCAGCCAAGGCTGGAGGGAACAGGAGCCGCCTCAGCCCGAGACCCCAGCCAGGGCTAGAGGGGATGGGAGACACCTCAGCCCCGAGACCCCAGCCAAGGCTGGAGGGACGGGAGCCACCTCAGCCCCTGAGACCCAGCGAAGGCTGGAGGGGGGGGGAGCCACCTCAGCCCTGGAGACCCAGCCAAGGCTGGAGGGGATGGAGCCACCTCGGCCCCGTGACCCAGCCAAGGCTGGAGGGGAGGGGAGCCACCTCAGCCCTGGTCCTGGCCCTGGGCCACCCCAGGGCTGTTGCATGATGACAGACCCACTGGAGTTCTTCTAGCCAAGTCTATGAACTTCTAAGAAACGAGATGCCTTTGACTTCAAAAGGAAAGATAGTCCCCGAGGTACAGCCAGTATGTCAGAAACACTTTTCTCTTTGGCATCAGCACCACAGTATAATAGGTTTTCCATTAGCCTTCTGAATTATTAATCTGATTCCCCAGATTTAAAGAATGATTAAATTTCCGCTTTGAAACGAGTAATAAAATGTTTCACTTACTGCAAAAAGAACTTGACTCCACATGATGACTGCCTAAATCGATTTAAATCGTTGAAGAGGTCAACTTTAACGACCACGTTGATTTCCCCACGGATACCTGGAATTTCAAAAGGAAAATCAAGCTGCTATGTTGAAAAAAATAAAACAATTAAATAATCAAGCAAATAAATGCCAATGGCCCCTAAATAACGTAACAGCAGCGCTCACTTTGCTCCCTAATCCTTCACCTCTAAGCAGCTTCTGGACTATATTTTCTGAAGAAAAATTTGTACTTGAGATGAATAATTGTTTTCATTTTTTCTTCTTTTTTGTTCTTTGGTTTTGGGCCACACCCAGTGATACTTAGGGTTTACTCCTGGTTCTGGGCTCAGGGACCCTCCTTAGGGCCATGCATGGTGGCAGGGACCGACCCCAGGCACAACCACATTCAAGTAAGTGCCTTACCCACTCTACTATCTCTCCAACACCGAATCATTTTAATTTTTACTACTTCTCACTTGTTTCAACCAAGACTATTAGAGAGAAGTGCCATTTGAACAATAATTATTTGATGACAACATTCTTGAATATCAGATGTCTTCTAAATATTTGATGCAGAGTCTCTCAAAGTGTTTACACCTACCAGGGAACGTCTATCCATAGTATTTTTACCCCCATTTTACAGAGGAAGAAACAGAAGTTTAAATAAAAGTTAAAAAAAATTTGTAAGGTGTTAGTGAGGTGATATGTTGTTACTGAGTGGACCTTGTGGCTACACATTCCGTTACTGGGCGCCTTATGTTTACATGTGTAACCTGTAATGCAACATTGGCTTAACAGTGCTCTCAGCTTGGCATGTCCCCAGGAATCAGAGACTGTAACTGACTTTGGGTCAGTTACAGTACATGAAACAGCCAAGACTAAAAGTCAGACTTTCAGGACCCAAAGTAAATGCTCTGAACTACTAAGAATCTCATGAAACACAAATGAATATAGAGTCAAATAAACTAAGAAATGTCAACAAGAGTTTTTCAGCAGTGTCACAATACAGAGGAATGATGGGATCCTTCTCTGACTGCCTGGAGGGCCGAAGAGAGACCAGGAACCGAGGCCCCTGCCTTGCACTCGGCAGACCCCAGGGTCCAGCACAGCGTGTGGTTCCCCAAGACAGCCAGGAGTAAGCCCTAAGCACCAAGGTTTTTTTAGGAAACCAATAAAATTAGACATGCTTCCAGTTCTCCCCACACCAGGCTGAACACAGGGGCAACTAGGAGGAGGCGCGGGTTGGGGACGGCCCAACTCAACAGAGACGCCGGCAGCCTCGACTCCCACACTTGACAATCGCTGACATGCTTCAGGTCGGAACCCACTGCTCGAACGAGCCCCACCCGTGACTGCACCCGCTGAGGACTCCAGGTACGCGGGTTCTGTGGCTGAACTCTGCAGGCTTCCAGGGAGCCGGAGATGGGCCCCCTCCCCCATCTCCGTGTGCCCCGGAAGGTGCGGTGGTCACTCCCACGAACTGCCTCTTTAGCCATGATCCAGAGACTTCTCTCTAAATCTCCAAAGAGACCCTGGTTGAGTAAGTCAGTTACAGTCTCTGATTCCGGGGACATGCCAAGCTGAGAGCACCGTTAACAGTGCCAATGTTGCATTACAGGTTACAGATGTAAACATAAGGCGCCCAGTAACGGAATGTGTAGCCACAAGGTCCACTCAGTAACAACATATCACCTCACTAATTTCTTATGCAAAGGGCTCAATGGCCGTTTGGGAGACTGAACAATCCTTATTAACCTTCTAAAGAAATATTTTTCTACCATCTATCAGCAGACTGTATAACGAACAACACAAAATTAATGACTGAGTATCTGCTTAGGACAGGCATAAGCAGAGCCAGGGAAAATATGAAATAATTGTTATCCGTAGTTGCAATGGTGGTGGGTTAGATTACCGAACATTTATAAGATATTCATTTGACCTTCTTTGCTAAAAAACTGAGAAGTCCACTCCACTTAATAAGTTCCCAAGTGAAACAATAACACGGATTGCCCAACTCGCATGTAACAACCCAGTAAAAAAATCCTAACTTTAGCAATTCCATGCTGATATATTTTCTACTAAGCAATACAATTAGCGCCTGCTAAGGGAGCAGGCTTGGGGATGGGGCTAGATCGCGAAACAAGGGGCTTGGTGGTAAGGGCACGTTGGTGGTGGGACTGGAGTTGGAATAGCGAACAACGGAAACAACTGTACTGTGAACAACTTTGTAAATCATGGTGTTTAAGTAAAATTAATTTAAAAAATGTTTTAAATCAATAAAATTGACTGTCCAGACTTCAGACCCAATTCCAATTTGTAGAGGAAGGCATCCAAGGAGAACGCTTTGCTCATGTGCCCAATTAAATAATAAAAGATTATGTTGCCAAGGAAGGGGGCTATAGACGTAATAAACCAGCTACAGGCAATACACAAGATAAAATGTGTGGAAGTTCCTACAGCTGTTCCTCTCAGGCCAGTGCAGATGAGCTCTCAGCACGGGGCAGAGAGCCAAGATCTGCACAGCACACGGTCCCCGGAGCACTGCTGGGCATCACTCTGGAGCAGAGCCAGGGTAAAAGCACGGCAGGTAGGGGTGCTTGGTGCCAGATGCGGCTCCACGCACGGTGCCCAAGCCACACCAGGAGTGATCCTTGAGCACAGTCAGGAGTAAGCCCTGACCACTGCGTATAGAACAAAAAACTAAAAAGTTATGGAGGATCTCAGAGCTTTTGTGTGAGTCATATCTATGAATATTTGCCATAATTATAAATATATTTTAAAATTTTAACTCATGACTTCACTTAAATAGCTGCTCACTTTTATAAAAATAACTATTTGAAGAAAAAAGTCACTTTTCTGGAACCTCGCTATACTATCTGGCTACTGGAAGAGTCGGGTCCTCTTCTACCCTGCACTCGGTGTGTGCTAGCACTGCACGTCAGAAAACCTCTAGGAAACTCCATGTACACTCAGTAAGAGTGTGGTCATAAAAATGGTAGATGATACGTGTGGCTCCCATTTTCAAAAACATAAAAGAAGTAGCAAAGACCAAAAGTATTCCTCTGGAAACGGTTCTCATCTGACCCACAGATGTGCAAAGTGTTGCAGGGCCCCGACAATGCCAGACACTTGGGAACTCTGTATCCGGAAAGAGAAAACGCTGAAAAAAATTTTAAGCAGAAAAATGTCCATATTGTCTACCTGAGAAATTTTGGAAGAATACCAACAGCTTTTTAAAAAATGCATTAGGTAACTCAGAACACAAATTCGGCTTGTTCAGAAAGCATCCTTCATAGGCATATAAGTACTGGGACTTTAACCTTTCTGCCAGTGAGGGCAGATCTCAGAGGCTCCGATTCATTTCTTACCATGTATCCGTGTCATAGATGGGAAACCAGCCAGAAATGACGGTGGCAGCCTCGCTGTAGAGCAAAGGGTCGATATCAATGTACACCTTGCCAATGGCGCCGTTGGCGCTGTAAGTGTCATGGTCGAGAACGGTGATCTGCAGAGGCTCGTCCCTGCAGGTCCTCATCATCCACCTAGAAGGATACCTTCAGGTCACATCGCAGAGCTTAAAATTCCTCACTTGGGCTAGAGAATAGGACAGCAGGGAGGGCGTATGCCTTGCACGAGGCCGAGACCCAGGTTCAATCCCGGCATCCCCTACGGTCCCCTGTACCACCAGGAGTAATTCCTGAGTGCAGAGCCAAGAGTAACCCCTGGGCACTGCTGGGTGTGACCCAGAAAGCAAAATATATAAACAGTCCTTATTTCTAAGGAATAACAAAACCTGAAGGGTTCGTCTTACAGCAGAAAGCAGGAACCTTAGGCTCAGCAGCAAAATCCCTGCCTTGGGGTCAGAGATAGCCCAAGGGCTGGAGCACACAACTGACTCGGGAAGGCCCAGGTTTGAGCCTGACACCCCATGGGAGCAAGCCTGGAGCCCAGAGCTGGGGACAGGCTCCCGGCATGACCAGGCTCCTGGCATGACCATCCTCACAGGAACATCTAGTGCCTGCCCAGCAAGCCTGGCTGCCGGGCCACAAGCTCACTCACTGGCATCACCTCTAGTGCCTGAGTCCGACCCCCAGGCTCTGCTCTTGGGTGTCCGAGCTGAGATGAAACGTGCCATCTGCAGCACACCCAGCCCAGCGTGTGGGCACCGGAGGCCACACAACAGAGACAACGGGAGGGAAGGGGATTTCTGTTCACAAGGCACAAAGGTAAACCGCAACTTTCTATGTGAGATGCCAATGCCGTCAGTTAAAATACAGAGAACGGTTTACGCCACCAGAGGTAGGATGAGCAGCCTGCCCGCCCGGAGACCGAGTGCCTTCTCATCAGCTGCACTTCCTGCTCCAGAGGTCTCTGACGAACCTGCTCAGCAAACGCCCCCCTGGAGTCTGCAGACCCCCGCCCACCAGAGGATCCACAGTCCCGAAGGACAGTCCACGGGACCCAACCACAGGTCGGAGGAACACAGCTCTTGCCCTCAGGCTCATGAGTAAGAAGCAGCCACGCTCTAGCTCCTGCGCCTCTCACTGACACACACTCAAGCAGGCGTCGTGCAGGCACCGCCAGAGCAGGGGCTGAGGGAAACCGCTGCGGGGGTGCAGATTCCTCCCGGGTTCAGACACCGGTGGGACACAGCAGCAGACAGGGCCGGGCGGAATGCGGCCGGGGTCTCTCTGTCCCCACCAGGTAAGGATGGACACAAGGCGGCGCGCAGGACAGAGAGAGAGTGCCCTCGCCAGAACCCAACCGCTGGTCTGGGCGGGGCCGAGAGACAGGCTAAGGCAGTCTCCTCAGGGGGACTCACTCCTTCAGGCTAAGGCAGTCTCCTCAGGGGGACTCACTCCTTCGTTCTAAATGCCCCTTGCTCTTCCCAGGGGCACTGTGCGCGTCCTCGTGTGAGCCTACTAATGGACAGGGCCGTGCCAGAGCCCTGGCTTGGCTGCGGGTTCTGAGCCCACACGGATCTGGACTTGGTCAGAAAGGCCGCACAGCACCCGCTGACCCGCCTCGTGCCCAACGCACCCAGCGGTGAGGGCGCGTCAGCTGGCTCCGGGAAGTGACGAAGTGTGCGCTACGAACCGCATCCTGCCTTCGTTATGCCGAGAACACCCGCCCGGCACAGGCGGCGGGGAAACTGCTGAGAAAGGCTCTCGAAACAGCAGCAGAAACGGCAAGACTCGGCGGGTCCTAAAGGGCTCTTTCCTGTGACTGAAACGGCTTTAAACGGCCTCCCGGCACACCATACAACCACGGGGAAGACCCAATCTCTGAACGTTTGTCACCACAGTAAACCTGGGAGCTCATTAAATCTGATAGCTCTGCAGTTGCTACTTTGTTCAAATCCTTAAAACTTAATTATAAAAGATTATGCCTGACTCCACTACCTGTTCAGCTTCCTGCTGCTCTTGGGCTAGCAGTCGACCCTCTGAAGATTAAGAATCAAAGCACACAAAGGATTACTGTGCCCATCACAGAGGTGTTGGCCTGCCCTGAAAAGGGTCAGGGAGAGATCTCAGGGGCAGGGCACATGCTTCCCATGCATCACGCCCTGGGTTTGATGGCCACAGAATAAAGCAAAACTGATACCGGGCCTTTCTTAGGCCATGAACATGGCTCCAAGGGGCGGAACACAAGCCTTGCGTGCCCGGAGACTGACTGTGCTCCCCAGCACGCAGCAATCACCCAAAACCAGCAGCACTCGCCGAGCCCAGTGCTGTCAAGAATGTCCCAGTACCGTCAAAGGGAGAGAGGCCTGTCTCCGAGAGAGTGGACTAATTAAAATCTACACACGCAACTACACAGTGCCTTGATTGTGCCTTGAACATCCCAGAAGTGGGAGCGGGGCAACAAGCAACAAGCGCAACAGAGCGCGGACAACTCTGATAGGCAAAGGCAGGAGACGGTAGCTCAGTATTCGAATATACTGTGTGCAGGTTTGAATTTTTCCTTAATGTTAAAAACAACATATAGTTTAAAATAACTGTTAAACTTAGACAAAGGATAAGTGACAGTAATGTTACTTTTAACATTTCTGAAACCTAAGACAAGTGAAAACTGGGAGACCCAATTCAGACCCAGGATACTGAGGCCACTGTGTCGCTGCTGCGTTATCTGACATTTAACCAAGGAAGCTGCATACTCGTCACCAGCTGCCCCCAAGACACCCCTCCACGTCCTAACCCATCAGTGGGGCGTGCGGGCGCGGAGGGGCGACACCAAGGCGCCGAGGCTCTCCAGCGTGCAGGTGGGGGGTACAGACTCATACAGCCGCCACAAACAATCCCCTGAGCGAGAGCTGAGACCGGGCTCCCTGCGACCACAGAGCCACGACGGGCCAGGTCAAGCCTCAGAGAAGTGGACGAAGCAGACGAGATGCGTATACCCCACGGAGGATCGACCGGCCAGAAGAAACTCTGACACTGGCTACAACAGGAAGAGCCTGGCGACCCTCCGCCACGTGAAAGGAGGCAGACACGAGAAGACAAGCGTGTGTGATTCACAGAAAACAGGCCAGGGGTGACCGGGGAGGGCCTGCACAGACCGGGATGGGAGTTCCTGCTGAAAGGGCACTTTCCGCTCAGTGGCGGAGTCGGACAGTGTGAGGCTGCGCAGCAGGGCCCTCAACTTATGAGTACCATGGCGTTAACACTTAATACGGCCAAATCAGGACATTGCCATGCATGTCCTACCACATTTTAATCTGGGCTGAATGACTGCTTTCCACTCACAGGCATGCTCACCGTGCGGGTCAAGCCCACGGTCCCTCACGCCCCTGGACCACACCCTTCAGCAATTCCTGCTGATATACTAAAAGTCCAGTATCACAGTTCAATCCCCAGTGTCATAAAAATGAGCAACTAAGGCAGAAATTTTTCATTCTTTCAGTTCAATGTACCTATCGAGTTTTAATTTTTAATTTCCTAAAATTTCCAAGTTTTCTTCTAAATTTCTAAAACCTTGACTTAGGTTTTAGAAATGTTGCGTGAAACTAACATTACTGTCACTTATTCTTTAGCAGTCGCCTGAGCTTAACAGATATTTTAAGCTATAGTACAGTGGCAGGCGCTTACCTTGCATGTGGCCCCTCCAGGCTCTAGCCTCACATCCCACACGGTCCCCCTTTACATGCCGGAGCTATCCTGCAGCGCAGAGCCAGGAGCAAGCCCTGCACACTGCCCGGTGAGGCCCCAAACCAAGAACAAAGACGCACTGTAAGAGCAACACAGCATCTTTAAGGAATTGTTTCGTCTATGCTCTTTCTCAGTGTCCTATCATATACGGTGATTTATCTGTACCAAAACTTTGAAAAACAGTATTTCTAATTAGGCAGAACTTTTATGGTGCAGGAAAACTACTATACCTAAAATAAAGGTATTCTCAACATTTCTGGGGCAAAAGGATTTACTCCAAAACAGATACTAAAAGAAATTTTGTACATTTTTATACTAAATAGCTGAAATTAAAAAATTACTTCATGGGGCGGAGGCGATAGCCCAGCGGTAGGGCGTTTGCCTTGCCTGCGGCCGGCCTCTGCCGGCCCGGGTTCGATCCCCGGCATCCCATATAGTCCCCGAGCACCGCCAGGAGTGATTCCTGAGTGCAGAGCCAGGAGAAACCCCTGAGCATCGCGGGTGTGACCCCCCAAAAAAAATTACTTCATAAAGGGATACATATGAAAACCTTTCAGTACCTGTATTGTAAAACGTAATGCCCAAAAGAGAAAGAAAGAGAGACAGAGAGACAGAGACAGAGACAGAGAGACAGAGAGGAAAAGTACCTGCCACAGAGGAAGGCTGGGGGTGGGGCTGGCGGGGACACTGGTGCCGGGACACGTGCAGCGTGGGGTGACGGGAGCTGAAACCGTGACTGAAACCCATCCCGAACAACCTTCTAACCATGTATTCCACATGTATCTAAAAAGGGGAGGGATTTTACAAAACTGTTTTAGAAACTTACCTCAAATTTAAACCACTCTGAGTTCCACTGAGGGTTGAGGGACTTGAGGTACACGTCTGTCTTGAAGGTGGTATTACCAAATTTTACCTAAAAACAAGTGAGAGATAATACAGGAGTGAATACCGAAAACTGCTGAGTATCAGTTTACCAAGCAATGGGAGAAGCGCCTAGGGGAGCAGCAGAGGCGACCGGAGTGGGTGGGCCTTTATTAAACATTTCCCCCAGACCGGGGCGGAGGCGATAGCCCAGAGGGTAGGGCGTTTGCCTTGCACGCAGCCAGCCTGTGCCAGCCCGGGTTTGATCCCGGCATCCCATATGGTCCCCGAGCACCGCCAGTAGTGATTCCTGAGTGCAGAGCCAGGAGAAACCCCTGAGCATCGCTGGGTGTGACCCAAAAAGCAAAAAAAAAAAAAACATTTCCCCAGACCAAAGAGAACGGAAGAGCGCCAGAGAGGGAAACCAGCAGCTACGGGGAGCTGACCGGCAGGCTGCTAAGGAGCGACTAATACATTTTGCATCTTATGACCTCCGATAGTTTTAATTCCCAACCTGTCACACCCTGCCACCAGCAATAACCTACTGTCATTAGGGTTTTATGATCCTATCTTCAGGGACAGTGAAAAGGGTTGGCAGGGAAACCATCTGACTTCACGGCCATCTCGGCAGGCACTAACTCACAAAGGTCCAAAGTAAGGAAGTGAGGAAGCTAGAAGCACGCTGGAGGCCGAGGACCTGCCCTGGACAGAGCGGAGACGTGGAACCGCCAGACGGGACCGAGCAGAGGGACGCGCAAGAGACAAACACCTACGAGCTTGCCTCATCTTCCCTAAACTCTCCCAGCTTTTGCCTACTTCTGTCAGTTACCATCGTGAAGTCTTTTTCCTAACCTCGAGATCCACTGGAGTCTTGCATCCCGAGAGACGGGACCACCCGAAAGTCCTCCTTCCTGAGCTGCAATCCTCTTGTGTTCATAGCATTTGCTGACAGCATTGCTTTATCAGCCTAGAAACCTCCTAAAGAAAAAATGCCCCTATGATATTTCTCTTCTGTATATATGCACCTGAGTTCACACTCCTGTTGAATGATCAAGCACAGCGCCATCCACTTGGTGAGACTCTAAGGCATTTGGAAGAAAGGGCATAAGAGATTTTCACATTTTTCAAACATGGTAAGGGATATGAAAAAGTAAAACACAGTAAGAAAGTGAGAAAAATAACTGCCAGATGCTAAGAGCTATTTTCTCATGTCTAGAGAACTCTTACAGAGTAACGCCATCAACAGTAAGTGTAAGGCCATCAACAGTACAATGGGCGCTGTACTATTTCCACCCAAATGATCTAGTAGTTCAAATCTATCGGTGTAGATTTCAAAGCAACCACACAAAAAAGATGATAAATTAAAATGATATTATTCTGGTTCCCTTTTGCCCTCTCCCAAAAATTGGGACAAAAACGTCCTGGGCCAGGGAGATGGCTCAGTGCTGAGCAAACACTGCATGCAGGAGGGAGGCCCGGGTTTAGTCCCTGGCACCAGAGCCCCCAAGTACCACCAGAGTGACCCGCAGCACAAAGCCAAGAGTAGTCCCCAAGCACTGACAGCTGAGTGTGGGTCAAAACCAAACAAAACCACCAAGTCACATGACATGCAATACCCGAATAAACCGTAGGAACCCCTGCGAGAACAGGTGCACTCACGGGGAACATATCAGTACACAAAGCAAAAACGCCAAGGAGCAGAATGTTTAAATTCTGACCATATTTAAAAAAATGCAGGGGCTGGAGCCATAACACAGAGGGGAAGATGTTTGCCTTGCAGCGGCCGACCTGGGTTCGATACCGGCCATTCCATATGGTCCCCGAGCACCACCAGGAGTAATTCCTGAGCGAAGAGCTAGGTCTAACCCTTGAGCATGGCGGGTGAGACCCAAAAAGCAAAAAAAAACACAAGTAAGTCTTGTGCTAAAGGACGGACAGGGCTGGGACGGCTGCGCAGTGGCCGCGCAGCCCCACAACAAACAACTCAGGAAAGGGGTGGGGTCTGGGGTGGCAGGGAGCCGAGCAGGGGCAGAGTGACTGGCAGCGACTGAGGAAAGACCGCGGGGCGGAGTGGACAGCAGACTCCAGCAAGACCGGGCAACTCCGTCACTGAAGCGCTTCACAGAACAGAAGCTTTGCGCGATCATTTAAACTCTAAATCACACCATTAAAAATAGAAAACTTAAGGTCGGCAAAAAAAAAAAACAGAACAGAGGTTCCTGTTGTCATTAACTTCATTTTCATGGCACTGTAATAGCCAAAACATGCAATGAACTAGGTTTCTTTTCTTGTTTTTGCCTTTTTTAGGTCAATCCAATGATGCTCAGAGCTTACTCCTGGCTCTGCACTCAGGAATTACTCCTGGCAGTGCACAGGGGACCCTATGGGATGCGGGGGATCTAATCTGGGTTAGCCACGTGCAAGGCAAACGTCCTCCGCGCTGTGTTATAGCTCCGACCCCCCTAAACTAATTAAATAAGCCTAAAAGCTGACTCATTTAAGAGAATGAGGATTAAGTTTAAATGCAAATGCTGTTCAAATCGTTCAAGGATCAAAGTCACTTCAGGATTCTGTCTCAACTATACAAAAGTCCTGCCTCAATGCAGCCTAGCATTTCTGAGCTCGGGTCCGGAGTCCTCTTCAGCCTTCGCCCACTCCCTGCACGGCTACCTTAGCTTCTGTCTTTTCACTGGTCAACTGCTGGCAGATAAGCAAAGAGCGAACAGTAGATGTCAGAAAAAAGAAACGAAGAGAAACGGCGCCCGCTGCCCATGCAGTGACACGCCCCCTTCCGCTGAAGAGCAGAGAGTAATCACAGTTCATTCGGGCTCATTTAACTCAAAGGAGATTTTATTACTTGGCAATTAAATGAATGTCTTACAAGTCTGTGAAAGAACATCAGGGATTTCAATGAGATTCCCTAGTAAAGTGAGAGCCTTCCTTTCCCCACTCATTAGCTAAATTAGCTTGAGAAAGTTATTTAACCTGTTATTTGAGGCTGCTTCCTGTCATTATATATGAGATGAGGCGTGCAGAGACCTAGCAACATGTCTGCTTCAGAGAAAACGCTCGTTAAATGTGAATTCCTCTTCACCTCACCTTCCCCCAAAGACAGCAGAAAAACAAAGAGTGCCTGTGGCTTGCCACCTTGTAACTTGCACAGGAACAGTGGGAACATTCCTATGAAAACTTCCTGTACACAGAACCCCACGCTGAGGCCGGGGCAACAGCACAGCAGGTGGGTGCTGCCTTGCGGCCAAGGTGAATTCAGTCCCCAGAACCCCTTAAGGTTCCCTGTGTCCGCCAGGGCTGATCCCTGAGCAAAGTGCCAGGAGTAAGCCCTGAGCATCACCAGGTGTGGCCCAAAACCAAATAACCATCTCAAATTATCAGTTGGTCTTGGTTATTTTTCTAAATTCCTCTCATCACATATAGTAGAAATTCCCATAAATGATGTATTGAATAGAGCCAAATGGCCAGTATTGAATCATTTAACCAGAAAATCTGGCTAAGTCATAAAATTGCTTAAAATGATACAAACGGTAAACCTTTTGAGATGTGAAAGAAATACTCATTTTTCTATTTTTGAATGTTAGGCAAAAGCTTCTGTAATTGAGTGATCATTTATAATTCTAGGGCCGGAGCAGTATCACAGTAGGGAGGGTGTTTGCCTTTCAAGCTGCGGACCTGGTTCAATCCCCCGCCATCCCCCAGGGTTTCCCCAGCACTGCCAGAGATTCCAGAGTGCAGAGCCAGGAGTAAGCCCTGAGCATTGCTGAGTGGACACCCCCCCCCCAAAGAAATAGAATTCTACACCATCTTTCTTTTTTGTAATAATGTATCACCTGTAATTTCGGGGCACGATTTTTTTATGTGGAAGTAGAACTGAAAACTGCTTGTTCAAAAGAAAGAATCCTAGACTGTCTCTGATTTTTTTCCTCTATTTACTTCAAGAAGAATCTCACGTCTTCACACTGCGCTGTACATTTCAGCCATTTACCTGGGGGGTTCAATCTACGGACACAGCAGAGCCGACTCTGGGCCAACTGGCGGGAGCCGTGGGCTCAGTGCAGGCAAAAGTAGGGGTCGGGACTCAAGACCGCGGTCAGTCGGCCCAGGCAGGAGGGGCGCCCGGCGCCATGACCCCCCAGAGCTGTGAGGACTCCGCACGCCAGCCAAGCCGTCTCCACCTCCCGCAGCCACTAAGTATTCTCGCTCCTTTCGCTTTTGCCAAGGTTCACCTCATCGCCCACAAAATCATGTATTCCTCTCGGCCTACGAAACTGTCATCCCCCCTGGAGCTCAACACAACTTCTTGCGGCCAGTCCGGGTTTCATTATGGCCTTCTCTGCTGAGCTGGTTTACTCCGTCCTTGGGGTCTGCCATGTATGGCTGCTCCAAAGATTGGATTTGTGACCATACCATGCCCTACCTAATTGGTATGACTTCTGACTGGGTAAATAAGGCAGCATCCAGGCCAGAGTTCTTCTCCTCTGCAGAAATACGCCTTGAATTATGAAGGAGGTTTTTTACTTATAATATTCTAGTTTGATACTTCTATGAGTGAGACCACCAGGCTGAGCTGAAATGATCTGTGAAACACAAAGGAAGTGAAGATGAATGGACTGGAACAGTCAGCTCATCGAAATCCACCCTACTGCGGTCTTTTTTAATCCGGCCCAGGTATGCTGATCCAGAGACAGACATGGGGCAGAGCTGCTACTTGCTCTCCCTGTGCCCAGCCGCTCACAAGGAGCCCAGGAGAGATGGCGGGTTCTAGCCCTGGCCCGCCAGCCCAGCAGAGCCTTGCAACAAGCCAGATGCCCCACTCCATGAGGGCCTCCATTTTCCACATCCGGACTTCTCTCTCGTCAGAACTCCACCCAGCAGACCAGCCTATCACAGCCCGGCTCACGCAGCTGCTTGCGGCTGCGCGGTTCATCAATAAATGCTGGACTTAGAGATGACGGCAAGAGTGTGCTTCTTGCACGGCAGAGCCTGGCAAGCTACCCGTGTTGTATTTGATATGCCAAATACCAGTAACAATTATAGACCTCCTTCCGGAATGCATTGTGGCTCTTTATGTTCCTGGAGCAAGCAGATGCCCTTAGGCTCTACTAGCATGAGACAGGACATATGGAGATGTTACTGGGGCCCGCTCGAGCAAATCGATGAACAACGGGAAGACAGTGATACAGTGACAGTGGGGTCTGCACCCCACACTGCTCCCCTTTATGAAGCTCTGATCCTCTGTTGCCCCTTCTCCAGCATTAATCGCTCCCTTTCTGCGGGAGTATTCTCCTAACCTCCTCCTTGTGTCTTCCAGCTTATTCTCCCCAAACACCAGTCTCCCTCCCTTCAGACCAACTTCCGGAAACCATCGCCTGAGGCGGTTCCTTCCCTCACCTCCCACGCATTTTGGTGGCCTTGGAGGTAGAACTTCTGCCCTGAAACTGTTGGGGACCCCAGCGGCCCCCGACAGATGTCTATCATGGAAGATAAGGGCCAGCTATGTCTTTTCCCATGATTCAGTCAAAGGCGATAGCAGCCATTTTGAGACAAAATTAAACTGTCCATGTCTCAGGGGGGGAGTCGTGATCACGCAGTCACACGTAACCACAAAGGAGGAGTGGTGATCACAGTCACACATGATCACATACGGGGAGACGTGATCACGTAATCACAAAGTCGTGACAACGCGGTCACCTGCGATCACTTCAGCTCCGCAGCCACTTCTGCGTGTGGGGTGCTGCGCATCATGCACACGCTTTATCCCTGTCCGATCTTTCTGAACTTCCTCCTCCCACCAAAGCTTAACTTTCATGACAAAAGAAAATGCTTTACTCTCTGCTTATCCTCAGCACATTGTCTCTTACAATGTGCAGTGCCGATGCCAAAAAAATCCATAAAAATTTGTAACGCAATCTGATCGTATCGTACCTTCTACTATAACCATGAACATTTGAAATGTGTGTTTTAAGCTACTTGCTGAGACCCTCGGGTGTCACTCGGATACTTTGGCTGTGAGCTAGCTGGGCCACGTGGACTCGCCTCACTCCTACTCTGGAAGGCCAGCCACAGACCCAACTTCCTCCTCAACACCCATATAAAGGCCCTACAGGCATCCCCACCTGACACGCCCCAATGGACAGATTCCCCACCTACTGGCTTAATCTCCCTCAACCACATGGAGTCTCAGGAAATTCCCCAATGATTCCAGCAAAGCTGAATCACTTTTTAATCTGGTCCCTATTACAACCTGCCAACAAATCCAGACTCTACAGGCTAGCTCCAAAGTCTATCTGGAATCTTTTCTCCATGACCAAAGCCATCACCTCTGAGCCCCCAACTACGTGTGCGTCTTCCAGCCACGAGGGGCTCCTCGGCCAGCTCCAGCCCTCTCTGCCCCCCAATGGTGGCCTCTGTCCACAGCACGTCCTGTCTTCACTCTGCTGAGACTCCTTCAGACCACCCAGCCCAGCACGCCCACGCACATACATGCGCACACACGTACACGCATGCACGCACGCACACACACAGTCCCCGGGTAGAGGGCTGCCTGTTGCCCAGTCTTCCTTCCCCTGACGTTACCTCCGAAGCCTCCCTGGCTCCTCATTTACTCTCTTTCCTTTCATGACATCATAGTTCCTCAACATGCCTAATTTATTAGTTTTTAATGACTGCTGCTCACATCAAAACAGACGCTCCACAGGGGCCAGAACCAAGTCTTTCTGGCCATCAGCTGGGCAGAAAGCAGACTATTTGTTGAAGAAGGAAAGAATGAGCACCCCCGGAAGGGACCCGCCCCTCTCCAGCAAAAAGAGGAGAGTCTCAAAGCCTGACATTTGCACCCACAAAGTGCCCCTGGGTCTCCTCGCCCCCAGCCTTCTGACTGACTGCCCCACTCAAGTACAGAGGCCACATAAATCACGCCCTCTGCAGGTGGCTCTCGGCCCTTCCCTAGTCAGTGCCCGACAGCATCAACCTGAACCACTGACATACCACAGCTGAAAGCACAGGGAATTCTTTACTCCAGAAAGTGGGGTCTGAGCTCCCGCTACCCCTCTCCCCTCACCCCACATCCTCCACTGCCTACACATCTTCCACTCCAGACACACACCGAGCTAGAAGTTCCCTGACCCCATCTCGTTCTGCGTTGACAGTCCCTTTGCTTGGGAAAATCCTTCAGGGCCAACGGAAATGTGCTTTTTTTTTTTTTTTTTTTTTGCTTTTTGGGTCACACCCAGCAATGCTCAGGGGTTACTCCTGGCTCTGCACTCAGGATTTACACCTGGCGGTGCTCAGGGAACCATAAGGGATGCTGGGTATGAACCTGGGTCGGCCACGTGCAAGGCAAGCGTCCCACCTGCTGTGCTATCGCTCGGCCCCGGAAATGTGACTTTCCTAGGGAGGATTTCCTAAACCTCAGGCCCATAGTCCAGGAGGTGCAGAACTGACGCCAGCTAATAGACCAGACTCTGCAAGCGCACAGGGTTAGGCTGGCAGCCTCAGGTGGATTACTGATGCTCCCAAAGCTTCCAGTCACCTGGCCAGGAGTCTGGGGAAGGACTGAGAACAGGCAAGTATCCCGGGAGACAGCTCAGAGCTAGCACACGAGACTGGACCTCCGGAGGCCGGGTTCAACGCCTGGTCCCCCCCCAGCACCTCCCGATGTGGCCCAAACCCCAGCCCCCCAAAAACATTTAGCACAGACCCGGCCATAAAGAGAGCGAAATGCATTATCTACCAGCTATGAATCTAAACTGGATGGCTCCAGTCCCGTGCTACCTGCCAGCCAAGACTACTCAGGAGACCGTCAGGTCCAAGAACAGTTTCTCCCAATGAAAACAAAATCGAGATTAAGTCACTGCCACGGAGGGCCTTAGAGAGAAGCGTCCGGCTCCAGAGAACGTAGCAGTGAGACTGCAGATTGGGGGTCTCTAAGTGGGACCAGCTCAAGGGACACTTGGGACAGCCAGTGCCCATTCCCAGGGCTGTCACGTCCATTTAATATAATCTTTTTACGTGGCCTCTCGCGCAGTCTGGATTTATTACCTCTCCGCGCCCTAGGCCCCGGGGAATTGCACGCGCCTTAAAAGCACCATTACATCTTAAAAGCCAGCCTGCCATTTCAATCCCTGGCACGCCACTGGCCTCCTACCCGCGCCCCGAGGCAGTAAATTCCCGGGCAACCGCTCACCAGGCGCTCACCAGGGGCAAGGGCAGCACGGAGGCTTGCAGAGATGATTCAGAAACTGTCCCCGGCCACCACGCGCCCCTCCCAGAGCGGCCAGCGCCCACGGGTGGCCGGACCCCCTCCCCTCTCCATCACTCTGCGGCGGGAGGCCGCCCCAAGGACTCACGTGTGTTTGTGTGTGCATGTGTGTGTGCGTGCATGTGTGCGCGCATGCCTGTGTGCGCTTGGCATCTCCCCGACTGGCAGGTGGCCTCTGGGCGCCCTGACCCCGGGGCCACCCGGGCAGGCGCAGGGGCGCGGCTGTGCCCCATCCCTGGGCTGCCCCGCAGGGCCCGGGGGCGCGGGGCGGAGCGGCTGGGGGCTGCTCCCGGGGCAGGACCCCGGCACCCACCTCCACGAAGGCATCAGTCAGGTCACTAGCTCGGTCCATCACGGGCAAATGGCGCCCGGCCACGATCTTCACCTTCAGCTTCCCTGGCATCGTGCGGGCTCCGCGCCCTCCGCGGGCTCCTGCAGAAACAAACAAGCGCGACTGCGCCAAGCGCCCGGCGCCCAACCGCGCGCGCGGGGAGGGGCGGGCCGGGCGCGCGCGGGCGGGAGCGCGGACGGCGGGCGCGCGCGCGGGCCAACGGACAGCGGAGGGCGCGCGGCCGCGGCCACTCACTCGTCGCGGGAAGCCGTGTCGTCCCGCGCCGGCGCGGCCGCCTCATTCCGGAGAGGCCGCCGGAGGAGCGGCTCCGGTGGCTTCTTCCGACCCGCTCGCACAGGACTGGCGAGGAGAAAAAGCCCAAACGGGTCCACCCCGAGTGGCGCTCCGTACGCTTCGCCGCCGCCCCCCCAAGATGGCGGCGCCCCGCGCGCAAGGGAGCACCGGGCGTTCGGCGCTCGGAGCAGGAAGCGGGGGGCAAAGGGCGGGGCGAGCGGCCGGAAGGGCGGGGGCCTCGTCGTCATCGTCCAACCGGGACGGCGCCCGCGCGCAGCCGCAGACGGACACGCAGCGCAGCCGCTTCCCTCCCGGGCTGAGCGCGCGCGCGGAACCCCGGACTCTCGCGTCCTGCAGCCGCCCCCGAAGGAACCGTGACCGAACCCCCCGGGCCTCGCGCCCTGCAGCGTCCCAGAGGATCAATGCATGACTCAGAGGATCATCCGGGTGCCGCTCGCCCGGTGATGGATCGGTTCCGCCCTCCCCCGTGCTTGGAGCCGTCCAGGGTCCGAGCCTGCAAGCGCGGTGCAGTGTTTTCCTTGCTCGGAGGTGGTTGCCTGCGTCGGCGCCGCGCCTCTGATCCTGCGGGGATGGGGGGCGCCGAGAGCAGGAAACGCGGGTGCAGCTCGTGGACGTCGCACCTGCCGGGAGCCGCGAGCCAGGCGGCCCCCTCCCAGGTGACCACGCCGGCGTGGGCCAGCGGCCTGGCCGGAGGAGGCGGCGGGGCACACACCCGGGCCTTTGCCTGGCTCCAGACGAGAGAACAAGCTCCTGAGGCTCGCGTGCGACGCGCCAAAACCAGAGGACACTACTCACGGTTCCGGGTGGGAGGTCACAGCCCTGGACTCTCAGCGATGGAAAAGCCTCTCGCGAGGACAAGCGGGATGATTCTCACGTTAGCAACGCTCTGGGAGGGCCGGGGCCACAGCGCAGCGGGTGGGTGCTGGCCTTGCGCGCGGCCGGCCCGGGTTGCATCCCATAGGGTCCCCGAGCACCGCCAGGAGTAACCCCTGAGCGTCGCCGGGTGTGGCCCAAAAAGCCAAAAAAAAGGAAAGGAACGCTCTGGGACCAGCACAGCGGGTGGGTGCTGGCCTTTGCGGCTGTAGATCAGGGTTCCATCCCTGGCACCTCAAATGGTCCCCAGAGCCCCTCCAGGAGTGATCCCTGAGCACTGCTGGATATGGCCCTAAGCACACCTCACCCCTAGATGCTTGTGTCGTGCCGTGCTTGGACCAGATCGGGAGCCCCACAGCTACAGACGCCCCAGGGTGTGCTGCGTCCACTGTCCGTCCACCATCTGAGCACTGGCCGGCCCAGCAGAGACACCCCCCCAACCCCAGCACTGCTTGGGTAACTCCTCTCCCGCACCCCCGAAGGTCCCCAATCTCAGGCTCGGTTACCGAGGCAGTGGTCATCCAGAGTTTTCTTGTCCGCAAAATGGCTTTCTCTACGGGAATGTTACTGAAATGAAGTGTGGAGTCCAGCGTTCCTGCAGGTTCTAGGAAAAGGCTTTCCACGTAAGGGCAGGGGAGGTGGCGCCTGGGGCTGGAGCGCACACTGGACGTGCAGGGAGCCCGACTGAGCCCGCCACGTGGCCCCCCTCTGCCTGGCCGAGCCAAAGTCCGGTAACCCCTAAGCCCAGTGCTCCTGCACCAAAGTTCAGTGAATCCGTATGAAGCCCAAAGGTAAACTGCTATTTGTTTAGCGTTTTCGTGTTTTTTTCCTTAGCTAGAAAACTACCCTTTCAAACTCTGAAGGCTGGAGACCACAGTTGCCTGGTAGATTCCCTTACATCATCAGTTGCCCTCCATGATGTCAAATTCTACCCTTCAAATGCTCCTAAGATAGAGTCACTATACTATTCCGATACATTTTGGTTGCTTTAATGGTAGAGTTAGAAGAGACTTTTATACCGAAATCAGAATTACCACACTATCAATTTCTTTTTATTTTTGGGTTACACCCAGCGATGCTCAGGGTTTACTCCTGAGTCTTCACTCAGGAATTACTCCTGGTGGTGCTCAGGAGACCATATGGGATGCCGGCGATCAAACCCCGGGTCAGCTGCGTGCAAGGCAAATGCCCTACCCACTATGCTATTGCTCCGGCCCCTCTATTTTTTAATACTGAAAAAATATCGAAACATCCATTTAAAAAATAGCTGAAGTTAGCATTCATTTTTTAATTGAATCACAGTGAGATGCATGGGAGCAACCTTAATGGAACGCACTGAATGGGATGTATTGCAAACTGTAGTGTTTTAAGAATGTTGCACAATTAAAGGTTAGCAGCCGGTGAAGCCTTGTACCCCTAAGGCCTCATCAGCAGGAGATTATAATCAAATGTTTCCCGGAGGCTTTTTTTTTAAGCAGCATTAAGCCTGACCTCAGTTCATCTAATAATTATGACTTTAATTAATGCTGAGAACAATGCTGACTTCCCTAACAAATCTACCGTGATCTGTTTCCTGATTACCTTCTTAAGCTTGGTTCCTTGCCACTCTTTTAAATCTTGCAGTTTTGGGCCGGAGCGGTAGCCCAGCGGGTAGGGCGTTTGCCTTGCACGCGGCTGGCCTGTGCCGGCCTGGGTTCGATCCCCGGCATCCCATATGGTCCCCGAGCACCGCCAGGAGTGATTCCTGAGTGCAGAGCCAGGAGTAACCCCTGAGCATTGCCGGTTGTGACCCAAAAAGCAAAAAATAAATAAATAAATAAATCTTGCAGTTTTTTTTAAATTTTTTTTTTATTTCCCCCAAATATTATTACACCATTTTAGACATACAATTGAAAGATGCTCATGCAGAGTTTTGGTTCCACAGTGCTCCAACACCCATCCCTCCACCCAAACCCATCTCCCATCACCAATGTCCCCACCTCCCTCCCCCTCCCACACCTCAACTACTTGGCGGGTTCTGTATGTCATTTCTCTCCTCTTTATCTCTCCCTCCCTCCTGCTCTTCGTGGAATGCAGTGCATTAAAAGACATTACTGTTTCCGCTATTTTAATGGACCCGCGCGACCTGGGCTCGAACTGGTTTTGCTCTGTTAATCTGGTCAGTGAGGCAGTTTCCCAGCATCCGGACAGCGCAAATGGTGGCTAGTGTGATGGGCGAGTCTCATCCGGCTGTTTCCGGGACCCCCAGAGGCGGCGGGCCCACTCCCAAAACCCGTCTGCCCTCCTGGGGGTCCCCTATTCAGCTGGGCCCGGGCGAGCCGATTTCCAGCCTCCCCAGCCGCTTGTGAGCCCCATGTCATGGCCGATGGCCCCCGGGCAGCTCCTGGGCGGGGCCACCAAATCTTGCAGTTTTAGAAGAACTAGAATTTGCTGTAGCAGGTGCTAAATTTCACAGCTTCCAGGCATCCCCAAAATTCTAAGAGCAAGGAATTCTCAGGCTTCTTTGTTCAGATAGAGTCCAAGGCTTTGCAAAGATGTGAGCCATCTATCCAATGTCAAGGGACTTGTAAGGAATGCTGTGGGATTTCCCTTCTGGGTTTGTTTTTATTTGGGGGAGCTAGTTGGCGGAGGCACACCCAGCAGTGCGCAGGACTCAGGACTTGCTCCTGCTCTGCGCTGAGGAGTGACTCCTGGCTGTGCTCGGGACAATATCAGGTGCCAGGCATCGAGCCCAGGTTGGCCGTGTGCGAGGCAAGCGCCCCACTCGCCACGCTGTTGTTCTTAGCTCCACCAGGGCAACACGATTCTAATAGCCCGTGTTTTTTGAAAGGCTACACGTTTCCAGTAAGCCACTTCTCTCGTGCTTGGGACGCTTTCCCACTATCATCCTGTCAAATAATTAAGGATTCACTGTTTCTTTTGGCAATCACCCATCAGCTGAGCCTACCCTGCTCTCCCTCCGACCCAAAATCGAATCCGTTTATAACCATAATGTCCAAGGGTGTAATTGGTTCTCTTTGTTTTCCTCTCTCCTGCTAGTGAGCAGCGACAGCCTCCTCTTACCTCTCGGTCCCCGCTGCCCTTTACGTGATGGGCAGGTGTGGCCCGAGCGTGCCTGTTGGCGAGCACCGCTGCACTGGACTGGTCCGGCTTTGGCCTTTTTTCTTTCCGGCCTCCTAAAATGCTCCTGTTAGGGTCCCCCTTCCTTCAGGGTCAAAAGTCTCAAAGATCTATTCAGCACAAGCTCCTCCTTTGCTGGTTGTTCTGAAACGCTTCCTCTCTGTTTTAGCTACCACCTACATCCAGCCAGGCTGTCCATGTCTTTGGGCTTCTGAAGCCATCAGACAGGTTTCGCTTCCTTGATGCTCGCTAATCTTTGACACGATTGCCTGCACTCTCCCCTTGGCTCTCTGGCGCGCCCTCCTCTGCTCTGCGTCTGCACCCAAGCACCTCTGTTAATCCGTTTCTCAGGCCTCAGTGCTTGGCGTTTGTCTAGCATCTCCCTCATGCCAATGGCTTCCATTTCTGTTTTGCTCAAGAGTTTCACGTTTTTATCTTTTGTGGAGGGGAGAGGAGTGGGCCGCACTCAGAGGTGCCCAGGGCTTGCTTCTGGCTCATTGCTCAGGGATCACTCGTGGCTGGCACTAGGGACCCATATAGAGTGCCAAGAGTGATGCCTGAGTGCACAGCCAAGAGGAAGCTCTAAGCAGGAACCGCTCTGGGCGAAAAGCCAGAAAAAACAGGGAGGGAAGGAGAGAAGAGGGAAGGGGAGAGAAAGTTCAAAGTTTTAAAAACAAGCCATCATTCAGAAGTGCGTTTAATTTGATTTTTGCATAGCTAGGCTTGTACTACACAAACCGCAGGCCTCCCTGCCTTGGCCCAACTAATTGCTCTAGTACTAGTTTCTTCCATTTTAACCGAATCATGGTTCCTAGTCTCTACATTTCTCTACCATTTCACTCTACAAACTGAGTTTTCAGTTCAGTTCATGAGCTCCAGACTACATGTCAGACTCTTGGAAGTTTTAACTCAGCCCTGGACTTCCTCTTATGCTCAGATTTCTTTGCCAGCTAAGTGCAGCAGTTGAACTTTAATAAGCCACCGCACTGTCTGTACCCAAAGACGAAAACCCTGATTGATTATCAAAACCAAATCCCCAGACTTCTGTCCATTTCCAGTTTCTTCCTGCTGTGAGAGGAATGTTCAATAATGATTCCAATGTACCCTGGAAAGCAAAAGAAGGTACAAATAGATCTGCTTGCTCTGTCATGAGCCACGAAAGTTCCCAAGATGACCTCACTGTGGACTCACATATTCAAGGATGCTGCCAAGTGGAGCAGTTATGACTCATGACTGAGTTGATCAGACGCTCAGAGTGAACCTAAAGTGTGTGTCCTGTGTAGCTCGCTGTGATAGGATCACGCCTCTTTAAGCTACAGACAACTCAGTGGCATTGCTTTTCCCCAGGACCTGCATCCTCACGCGCTGCTGATAGGAATGACGTCTGGTACAACCCCTGTGGAAATAGTATGGAGAGCTCTTAGTAAAGTACTGAGCCGTCATAAGACCCACTTTGGGGCAGCTACCCCCAGGATATAATAGAACTCTCTTAAAAGGACCCACACACCCTTATTTGTTGCTGCGTTCAGTACAGTAACTAAGATAAGGAATCAAACTAGGTATCCAGTGACAGATGAATGGATTATGAAGGCTTAGTATATGTACACAATGGAATACTATGTATTCCATTGTGTACATCTCCCAGCTACAAGAACAATGAAATCATACAATTTTTTGCAACATGGTTGGAAGTGGAAGGTATGTTGAGTGAAGTCAGACAGAAGAAGAAAAACAGGATGATCTCACTTATCAGTGAGATATAAAATTACTATGAGAAAATGTACTACAGTAAAGCGGGATGCCTAGATCCCTCTTTCTTTGGGGGCCACACCAGACAATGCTCAGGGATTACTTCCAGCTCTGCACTCAGAAATCATTCCTGGTAGTGCTTGGGGAATGCCAAGGAATGGCGTTCAACCTTGGCATTGAATGCCAGGAATTCAACCTTGGCAAGTGCCCTACCCGCTGTACCATCACTCAGGCCCCCAGCTTAGATCACTCTTGCCTCCAGTGTTTAGAGAAGGACAGATGAAGAAATCAAGGGGTAAGAAGAAAATAGGAACTACTGGGTGAGTAGGCATCAGGATTTCAGTTATGCCGGTGATATGGGTGAGTGGTATAGCCATATCTCCAAAACACTCAGGCTGAAAGCGTGAAATCCAAGCTGCAACCACTGAAACTTTATAATATTCCTGTCAAGGTTATGGGCTGGGGAGGGAATATGGGAACACTGGTGGAGGGAAGTTGGCACTGTGGTGGGATTTGTATTGAAATATTATAACTTTGTAAGTCATAGTTCTTTAATAAGCTGTTCTTTAGTAAAAAAAATTTACCTTGATTGCATGCTTATTAATAGCGGAGTTCTTTGGTTTTTTTTTCTTTGCGGGTCACACCCGGCAATGCTCAGGAATTACTCCCAGCGGCGCTCGGGGGACCATATGGGATGCCGGGGAATCGAACCCAGGTTGGCCACTTGCAAGGCAAACGCCTTACCGGTGTGCTATCACTCCGGCCCAATAGCAGAGTTCTTTGTAATAGAAAAAAACAACCCATAGTTAAGCAGAAATAGTTTAATAAGCTAATTTTTTCCATATTCAAGCAATGTGCAAAGTAAAGGATTAAAGATCTAATGCGGAAGTAATTACCCATCTATACTAAGGGTTAGTTGGCTGGAAATGGTACTCTGTGGTAGAGTATGTTCATAGCATGTGTGAAGTCCCTGGTTCTGTTATCCGAAGAATAAATTCATGTACGGGAAAGTGAGCAGGACTGGAAAGACAGTGTGGGAGTTAAGATGTTACCTAACTGCAGCTGCTTAAAATCTGTCACTGTGTGTGGCCCCACACCACCAGGGGTCACTCCTGCTCAGCCAGGCGTGGTCCCAAACCCCTAAATAAATAAGCATGTTGAGGGGAGGGGGAGAGAACACAACACGCAACATATATATGTAGCCTTCAGTAACTATTCATTAGCAAGATGTCGATCCTTGCATGCCTTTGTCGTCATGGCTTGATGGATTTTTTCTTTTTGTTAACAATTCTATTGATATTCTAGTTCACACACACACCTATTAAAAGACCGCATGGCTGTTTTCCAGCACCTTTTTTTACGTCACCATGAAATTACAAACTTAGTTGTCATTGGGTTTCAGGCAAATGTTTGAACACTGCTCCTTTCACCCGTTCCACCACACCCCACTCACCTCCCATCCAGCAGTATGCCTCTATGAGGGGCACTTTAAAAATAATAATAAAAAGCTTTACATTGCGATTTACAGTACTGTTGCTGATAGGATTCATACAGACCTTTCAGACTCCACCTTTCAGCTCCACCTCCTCCCATTTGAAAGCTTCCCTCTACCATAGTGCTCCCCACTTCCTATCCCCCAACCCACTGCAGAGGCATGTTCCGTACTGAATTCCAGTTCTCAAGTTCTTTGTTTCCATTGTTTCTGGGTATTCGTTATTCCACCATTGCTTATATAGGTATATGTATACATGCATACATATACATATATCCCATTTATGAGCAAGATCATTCTACATTGGTCTCTCTCTGAATAACTTTACTGGACATACTTTCCAGCTATCTCCATGTAACAGCAGATAACTTCATCCTTTTTATGGCTGAGTAATATTCCACCTGTATATGTACTATAGTTTCTTTTATCCAATCATCTATTCCTGAACATGAGTTTATTTCTATGTTTTGGCTATTGTGGATAGTGCATATATTATTTTGAAATGAAGGAAAAGCAAACATTGATAAAATGTTTATCTGTAGAGTGGGAGTGGGAGGGTAGGGAACCAAAGTGATAGAAAAATGAATAAAACTAAAAATGTCTGCAGGAAGGCACCTGTTTTATAGCAGACTCAGGGAACATGCAAAATAGAAAAAATTTTTTTAATTGAGAGCACAATCAATTATGCAGAGATAGCAGATTAGTCACATAGATAAAACTTCAAGTAAGAGTTTATTATCAGTTGGAAATAACAGCAAAAATAAAGGAATCATAATATGTCTTTTGTAATTATTTTTTCTTATATTGTTAGCATATATCTGAAATTACATGTGCATTTATAAATTGGAACAGATCAAATTTGTAAAAGTCCAGCATACACAACGATATTAATAAGCCAAACAAACTTGATCACTTGATCACTTGAATCCCGTTATTCATCGATTTGCTCGAGCGGGCGCCAGTAACATTTCCATTGGACCCTATCACGTGCCAATGTAGCCCAATGGCATCTGGTTGATTCAGGAATATGAAGAGCCTCAAACCGTTCCTTCAGGGTCTTAACAAGGAAGTCTGACCATCTTGTAGGTGGGCGGCCCACGTGATCTTTTGACATCCCGTGGGATCCAGTCGGTAAGCGGCTCTAGTCCAGCGGTTGTCTCCAAATCGCATTACATGTCCAGCCCATCTGATTTTCGATGCCTTGGCAAGCGAGACCGCGTCCCTGATTCTGGAATAGCGACGGAGGTCAGAACTCCGGATTCCTTCTCTCACTTGAGTGAGGCGTGATATTCCAAGCATAGCTCTTTCGATGCCTCTCTGGGAGACCCGGATAGCATTCTCATCCTGCTTTCGTAGGGCCCAGGTCTCTGAGGCGTATGTTAATGCAGGGAGAAGCGGTGGAGTCGAAGAGATGTGCCCGGAGCCGGAGGTTCTTTGACCTTTTAGCTATTTCTTCGATGCCTTTGAAGGCATTCCATGCCACTCTCTTCCTCCTGCGCAGCTCAGGTTTTAGGTCGTTCATCATGTTGACTTCTCGACCTAGGTACACATAACTGCTGCATTCAGAGATGTTTGTTCCATTGAGAGTGAATGGGGCCTCTGGAACTAGTTCATTTCTCATGAACATAGTTTTCTTCAGATTCAGCTGTAGACCTACCTTTCCACATTCTCGGTCAAAGTCAGCCAGCATTTGTGCCGCTTGGCTAATGTTTGGTGTTATTAGAACGATGTCATCAGCGAAGCGGAGGTGGTGTAGTTGCCGACCATCTATCTTCACTCCCATTCCTTCCCATTCTAATTGTCTCATGATGTTCTCGAGGGTGGCACTGAAGAGTTTTTGGTGAGATGGTATCACCCTGTCGAACCCCTCTTTTGACATCAATGATCACTTCTTTGTAGAATGGTGAGATCCTGGTGGTGAATCCGTAATACAGCTCACAAAGGATCTTGATGTATTGGGTTTGAACACCCTGTTTGACTAGGGCTTCGATGACTGCTTCAGTCTCCACAGAATCAAAGGCTTTCTGTAAATCAATGAACGTGAGACAGAGTGGCATCTTGTACTCCCTACAAACCTCAATGAGCTTGGTTACTGTGTGGATATGGTCGATTGTGCTGAATCCTTTCCGGAAACCTGCTTGCTCGCATGGTTGACCTTCATCTAGTGTTCTGCTAATTCTGTTCAGGATGACTCGTGTAAACAGGTACACCCGGCAGAGGAGAAACCAGCTTTCCCGTTGAACCCCCTGCACTCCATGGACCCACGAGAGCAACTTCCGACCGGAGTCCACCATCCCGATGGAGCCTCGGAGGAGCCCAGAGAAACCCCCCCCACACCTTGCTGGCAGTGATCTGTGTCACAATCCACACTCTGCAGCTGGTAAGATCTCCCCACAGCATATTAATCCAGTCTCCAGCCCACAGATTAATCCAGTCTCCAGCCCAGCTTGTCAGAAACCCAGCCTACAAGGACCCGCCCTGCAGAGACCCGCCCTTCAGAGGAGAGTATTTCAAACCCAGAAATGCTTGAGCCTAAGACACAGGTACACCCGGCAGAGGAGAAACCAGCTTTCCCGTTACGCGCGGCCGTGCGTGCTACCTCCAAACTACCACAAATATTCTACCCACCCCTCTGAGAGAGTCCCACAAAGTAATGAGAATATAGTGCCCGCATGGCAGAGCCTGGCAAGCTGTCCGATGCGTGTTCGATATGCCAAATCCAGTAACAAAAATGTTTATTTTCCTGACCCCGAAAGAGCCCTTAATACGGCAGCAGTAAGAAAGGCAAACAAGCAGTGCCTGATAAAATTTCAAGGCTGTCCTAGGCTGCCAAAGCGAAGAAGGACTAAAATGACTGTCTGTACTTTCAATGCACGTACACTGGCAGCGGAAGCATATATTGAGGATCTGATGCTGCAAGCAAGAAAGATCAAGTATGCGACATCATTGGTCTGACTGAGGCGGGAGGCGTCCAGTCGCATCATGCTGTATTTGACACCGGAGAAGAATTGTTCCTTGGAACATGTGATGAAAAGAGGCGTCGGTGGCGTTGGTGTCCTTGTCCAACCACGAACATGGCTGTCAACATTGATTCATTTGAATGCCTAACAAACCGAATAGGGCGATTACACTTGAGGAGATGTGGCCCACTGCCAGCAATTTCTATCTTCATTGTCTATGCACCAACATCCACATACAAAGAAGATGAAATTGAGAAATTCTACATGGAATTGGAGGAGTTCTATAAAAAGATCACACCTTCTACAAGATCATAGTCGGTGATTTTAATGCCAAGATAGGACCGAGAAGATCGGCTGAAGAACTCCACATCGGGACCCATGGCCTAGAATGGAGCGAACAAGGTGAGAGACTATCTGAGTTCATCATGTCCACCAAGACTATTCATGGGAACTCACAGTTTCAGAAAGCTGAAGTGAAACGTTGGACATGGGAATCTCCTGGCGGACAGTTCCACAATGAAATTGACCACATCATCTTCAATCGACGGTTTTGTCTGACCCGATGTTGCTGTCGTCCCCAAATTCCACACAGGATCGGACCACCGTCTCCTTACGTGCAAAAATTCTACTTCCCGCAACAGGGAGAAAAGGCTGCAAAGTTTAAGAAGAGAACTCCCAGAGCGACCACCAACTGGGCACTCTTTGGCACCATTGCGGCAACATGGGAAGATACCATCGTTGATGACATCGATGAAGAATACAACCGACTGGTTCAGCACCTCCATGATTGTGTGAAGAATGCCGAGAGAGAGAAAGACACAAAAGGACGCTTGTCTTCAGAAACTCTTGAGCTCATTCGCCAGCGTGGCAAGGCGCGAGCCTCAGGAGACCTAATGCTAACGTCCAAGCTTGCTAAACAGTGCAGAGAAGCGATAAAAGCAGACCTCAAAGACAGAAGAGCAGAAATACTGGAAGATGCAGCAGAAGCCGGGAAAAGTATTCGCACTGCCCGCCTGTCCTTCGCCAACTATAAGACCAAGATGACTGCCCTCCGGCGCCCTGATGGATCTATCACATCTTCCAGAAAGGCAATGGAGAAGATTATCCAGGACTTCTACTCAAATCTCTTTGATAGCCACATCCACCTGCCCACATACCAAATTCCACAGGATGGATATGTCATTCCCAACGTTCTCCCTTCTGAAATCCGACATGCCATCTCATCGGTAAAGAAGGGAACAGCACCAGGCCCAGACAAAGTCAGACCCGAACATCTGAAGAATCTGCCGTCGGTACTCATCAATACACTAGCTCGGCTCTTCACACGCTACCTGTCCGAATGCAAGGTGCCCTCCCAATGGAAAACCAGCAGGACAGTTCTACTGTTCAAGAAGGGAGACATTCATGACATCGGCAACTATCGCCCCATCTGCCTGTTGTCTGTCATCTACAAGCTGTTTACACGAGTCATCCTGAACAGAATTAGCAGAAGCCAAACAAACAGTATAGTTAATCCGTTTGGAGAGTGCTAAGAATCCAGCACATTATTCTGAAAACAGAAACAGAGCAAAGGGAATCCATCAAGCATTTCTCTTATATTTCCTGGAAGAAATGCACCTAAAGGGAATAATTGATAAATGTTTCTCCATTTAAAAAAATTCCAGTTAGTAAGTGAACGGGGACCAGAGAGAACAGTGGGTAGAACTCTTGCCTTGCAAGCAAATGACCCAGGTTCAGTCCGGGTACCCCATATGATCCCCCAAGCCCCACCAGGGAGTGAACCCTGAGCACAGAGCCAGGGAGTAAACCCTGAGCAGTGAGGTGTGGGTCAAAAAACCAAATTCCACCAAGACCAATGTGCAATCCCTACTGAATTCCTGTGCTCACCAATGGTGGCCAGTAACCCCTGACATCAGAGAGAGACACTTCAAGTTGTCTGAGTCACCTGAACTGGGTGAAACAAATGCGTAAAATGCCTGTGAAGTATTTCTGTCCCCCCAAGAAAGTGAAGAGAATCTGATCTCCATATCTAGTTCTAGGGTTGTTAAGTAAAGTGTGATTCAAATAGGAAAATACAAAATAATGAAATTCTACGAAACAATTCGGTAGAACAAGTGATCCACTTTCTAAAATACATGAGAAGAGACAGAAGGTGAGTGTCTGAGATATTAAGGTTCTTGTCTTGCCTCCCACAGAGCCTGGTTCAAATCCCCAGCACCTCATGTGATCCCCCAATCAACGCTAGGGGTCTCTCCTGAGCTGAGTCATGAATAGGCCCTGAACACTGCTGGCTATGACCCAACCCCCACCCAAAGAAATAGGTAATAAGTGTGTAAAAACTATTTTACATAACAAGTGCTGGAGAGTACAGTAGGTAGGGCTTGACCTTCATTCCATCTAGGGCACCCAATGTGGTCCCCCCTGACCCTTTTCAGTATATTCTGAAAGTACAAAGCAAGGAGTAAGCTCTGAGGACTGCAGGGTGTGGCCCACAAACAAAAATATTTAGCATACAATTTAACCAGATGTAGAGCATGACTCTAATTGGATCACTATGGTAACAAATGAGTTTGAAGAAGGTTTCTGAACGCAGGAAAGTAACCACTGCTATTTGACATTTAAGGCCAGCTTTCTTGGGTCTGACCTAAGTATAGCGTGAGGGAGATTCTGACTTCACAATTCCAAGATACACGCATAGCAATTTCTCTTTATCAAAGACAAATATCACCTGCCTCTCCATCATCTATATTTTTTTAATTTCTTTGATTTGGGGGAGACTTACACCCAGCTCTGCACTCAGGGATCACTCCTGGATCATCTGTAGGGTGATGGGAACCGAACCCAGGTCAGCTGCATGTAAGGCAAACAGCCTGCCTGCAGTACTATCTTCCATTCCTTCTTTGATGTATTTTTAAGATTTCCGATTTTACATTGAACTTCTCAAACCATTTCAAATTACATTTAGTACATGGTTTTTAAAAAGCAGCAATTCTCTTTCATTTTTCTCTTCTATTTGACTGATTTTACTCTGGTTGGGGTCTTCTTGCCATTGGAGCGGGAATGTGGAAGGTGAAGAGCAAATGACTTTCATTATTTATGCCTAAAAGTTCATTTCTCTTCAAATAGCTAGACCAACCCTCTCTTGATTTTCATAGCATATTATGTTTTCTTTTCTTCCCTTTTTGGGTCACACCTGGCAAAGCTCAGCACGTACTCTTGGCTCTGCACTCAGGAATTACTCCTGGCGGTGCTCAGGGGACCACATGGGATGCGGGGATCAAACCAGGTCGGCCATGTGCAAGGCAAATGCCCTCCCGCTGGACTATTGCTCTGGCCCCCCAGATGTGTTTTTTACTATTCCCCCCCTAAACTTTTTCTTTTTGATTTTGGGTGCATATCGGCAGTGCTCAGGGATCGTTCCTGGCAGGGCTAATGGGAGAGGGTATATAGGGTGCTGGGGACCCAGCCCAGGGCAGGCATGTGCGAAGCAAGTGCCCACCCCACTGTGCCATCTCTCCAGCGTCTTTCCCAGCTATCACTTTTGTTTGCTGTAAGGCAGGTTCGCCTACGACAGTGCCTCTTGCGGTGGTCACACAGACTCTGCTGCCTGAATGAGTCCAGCTGAGAATAGAGCACTGTGTCGGTCCATTGTTGTCAGAGAAAGTTAAGGTCTCCTGTACATGGCAGCAGCTGAGCGGTCCGCCACCATGTTGGGATCCTTTCAAATATGTGCCCACAGTGGCCCTTTCGCTCCTGATTTCAGGGCCTGAGCTCCCCGGGTTGGCAGTGCCGTTAGCTGGCATTTTCCTCCAAACCGCAAGGCCTCTCCGCCAGGGAGTGGAGGGGCCCAGGCGGATGAAGTCCATTCTGTGACTTTCTAGGTTAAGGCAAGCGGGGCCAGGACTTTGCCGAAGGTTCCTGAGCACGCCCCCTCTTTCCTTCCTGTCACACATTTCTTGTCAACAACAAAGTAATTTTTTAAATTCTATTTTGGGGGATCATTTTTTCCCGTAAGTATTCAAGTCCTGAGGCAAAAACCAAAAAATAAAACGAGCAAACTGAGGCGTGGGGAAAGCAAGGGAGGGAGGGAAAGATTGCTGAGAGCTGCTTTTGTTGCTCTGGGTGTAGTTCGGAATTAAACAGACCCTTGGCTTTTCTGTGACTTTGCCATCTGACGCCAACTGCTTTTTCTCACTCAAAGCTCTTGTTTCTTCACTTCAAAGTGCCCCTGTGAAACCTCCTGCCCAAGTGTCTCTGCCTACTTCAGCATCTACCTCTCGCTGTCTCTATTTGCTGGTTCATTATAAGGCGTGCTCCGGGGCTATTCCTGGCTCTGTGCTCAAGAGGAGCACCTAGAGGTGCTTGGGGACAAACAGCATGTGCAGTGCCGAGGGGGAAACTAGGCGTGGCAGAATGCAAGGCTGATGCCTTGGCCCAGCCAGTGTTCGTCGGCCACTCTGGATGTGTACACAGGTACAATGCACACACCGTGCACCTCACGCCCCCCACGACTGAAATTAAGGTGAGTGAATAAAACATTGATACATGAAAATGTCTATACAATAAATAGCTATAGAGTGTCGGGCAATAAATATTAAAGGGCCTGAAGGCGAATCTGGGGATCGTTGCGAAAGCAGCTTCCCATAAGAGACGGAATTGGAATGGTTGTGTTTGAACAAATAAGTGGGAATTTACCTAGGGAAAAATTAAGAGCCAAAGAAATCACTTGTGGCATAGACCTTAAGTAAGGATGGGAATTATATGACTGGATTTGGATTCTTGTTTGGTTTTTTGTCCTTTGAAAGAAGTTATAACTTTCTGAAAGTGCTCGGACCTAATAGAACCAGACTGGGAAGGAGGGAGCTCGAGAGATAAGACCCCTGAATCCAAACTGGAGAGATAACCAGGGTAAAAGTGCTTGCCCTGGTGTAGCCAGTTCCAGCTGGCTTCCATCACCAGTTGGCTCCTGAGCACAGAGCCAGGAGGATACCCCAAGAACCGTCAAGTGTAGTACCACCAGGTATGACCCAATAGCCCTAGCCTCCTGCAAAGGTAAAGAGAATGAAGCAGAGCTGGAGGTACATGGCAAAGGGCTGCGCGTGTGCTCTGCGTGTGGTGGGCCTGGGTTCAAGCCCCACCGCTGCCTGGTTCCCTGGTTCACTTCAGGGATCAACCCCCGAAGTACGAAACCAGGTGTTGGCCCTGAGCATCAGAAGATATGGTCCAATTGGGGGGGTAGGGGTGGGGCCTGAGTGATAGCACAGTGGTTAGGGTATTGGCCTTGCACACAGCCGACCAGGTTTAAGCCCAATCCCCAGCATCCCATCAGCTCCCCGAGTACCACCGGAGTCATTCATGACTGCAGAGCCAGCAGTAACCCCTAAACATTGCTGAGGACTGCCAAAGAAAAGACAGGTTGGGGGGGTGAGACTGTGAAGCAAAAAATATGTATCATATAGGCAAAGTGAGCCATTAATGGATCTTAGGGTGAGAGAAGCATAATGAGAGCACTATTTTATCGCACTGACACTGCCTTGAGGAGCCAGGATTAAATGAATTACTGCAGATCAAGAGCCAAGAATCGTTGCTATCACTGCACTTCCATTATTAGCACAAGCACAGTCTTAATGGAAGGGAGAATTGAGACCAAAATCATTAAGCAGGAACTGATGAATCTTTAGACTCTATTGGGGAGGGAAGAAAATGAAGGGCAAAAACGTTTCTCTGATTAAAAATAGTGACTAGTAAGAGAGAAATGGGAACACCATTGCTTACTAGAAATAGTAAGCCTGAAAAGAAAAGAAGGTGGGGGAGCTGTAGTTTTCTACGTGCTGATTTCCATGAAGCCTTCCTCAGATATCACAGCTGTCTCAGCCATCCCAAAACTCGACTGATAATGTTTCCTTTTCTGTGAGTTCAGGGGCTGGTTTCTTGCATGATCACTGAGGATCTCATGTGTCTAGACTGGCATGGGGCGGGGGGGGGTTGTAGCTAACACACATTAGGTGTCTGTGCTGCCTGTCTTCAATGAGGCGAGATGGACTCCAAGATCAGGCTTTGGGGCTGTATTCCAATACGGATGAAAGTGTCTGCTTGTTGCAGGACACCTAAAAGCCTAGACCTCTGCATCTGCCCTGGATTGCCTCCTGCAGGTCACTTCGTAGATAGGGGGTAGTCTGAATGTGGCAGTTTTATCTGACCATGTATTCTGTACTGGCTGGTATAAATATTCTCTCATGCTACCACAATCATCGTGGGACTAGATCTTACCAGCATATTTGCCTGGCCACGTTGGATCTCTAAGTAATTAGCCCAGAGAGAAATGCTGTTTGCCTCCAAGCAAGCAAGCATGGCTCCCTGATAACTCAAAGGCAACTAAAATACAAAACTACCGTGAAGTAGACGAGACTCTTGTGAAGGCTTGGAGAAATATTTAACTGGCATTAGTATTAGTCTTTGGTACAGAGACATGCCATCTCAGAAACCCCCTTCTCTACCCTATAAAGGCAATTCCAGGCAGATCTTGGCTTAAGACATTAGGTGAGGTGCTGGGAGAAATTACCTGAGGGCATTTGATCCTTCCTGCCAGGGGAAGTTACATTTAGCTTATAGCTCCTCCCAGCTCTGCTAGGAGGCTTTTAATTAGCTCTGGGTCCTTGTAAACAGCCAGATGGTTTCCTGAAGTTGCTACATTTCTATAGAGCTATTTTCCTGTTTTCATCTCTAGATAACCCAGCCCAGAATGGGCTGGGCTGGGGAGTTTGGGCGGATTTCTAGCTATAAAATAAGCTGCAAGAAGAAAGAAGCTCTCTCTCTTTTTTCCCCTTTTTGCCATTTCGGCTTCCCTTGGTGTTTTGCTTCTCCGTCCTCTCCATTCTCAACATGTGGTGGCAGCCATCTTGGCCTACACCTGGCTGGGGCCTAACTGGGAACCCAGAGTCCGGAGGTTTTCCCCTGCTCTTGGATTGTATATTTTATCCTGTGATAGTAAAGCCTTTTAAAACTGCATCGGATTCCTGAGTTTTCATCCATTCCTTGCTGGCTTCGGAGGCAGAAGGGAAATCGCTTCCTGGCACTGTCGGGGACACCGGCGGCGCTCCCGACATCTGCTGGTGAAGTTTCTTGCAGTAACTGTTTCCAGAATTTTCCAAGTACATTACTGGCCAGGGAGGTTATTCAAAAGGCTAAAACCCTGAGATTGCCCTGCTAGCCCCTGCTCTGCGAACCTGAGATTTGAACACCTGGGCTGGGGAGAGACTCTCTGAGAGAGGCCACTGGATACCCTGAGAATTCTTGGACTCACCCCAGCAGAATAATTAAAATTAGCACATGAAAAGAAAATCTATGGCCAGGAACCTTTGACACAGCTTTGTCATCTCTGTCTGACCAGTGGTAAAGACCAGTGGCCTCCCTCCATCTCAATGACTAAATGATAAAAGATTAACATGCCTTACTCTGTATATTTAGGGTTGAAAAGACTTACTTCCTTTCATTCCTTCTCCTTTCCCCTCTTCTGATTTTCTTCCTCTTTTTTTTATTGTTCTGTTTGGGGGCCACACCCACGATGCTCAGGGCCTACTCCTGCCTCTGCGCTCAGGAATCACTCTTGGAGACTTGGAAACATGGTGCTGGGGATCAGACCCAGGTCAGCATCATAAGAGACCGGGCCCAGCCCTCTGGACTATCACACCCGTGTCTTCTTTGACTCCTGGTGGATGGAATTTACACATGAATAATTTCTCCTAGCTTAGAAGACACAAAAATTAAAAGAAACTTCATACTGTTCCCACTAGATTGTGTCTTTGTTTTTTAAAGTCATGTGTTGAAAATCGAATTATCCCAGCTTTTCAATACCTTGATCAAGTGTCAATATATCAGACTGTCTCCCAAGGCAAGGGGACACTGTGACCTGACCTGAGCCTAATGTCCCAGGAGTCTGCCACTACAATGCACTCGACTTTTTGCTTTTCTGACTGAAATGTATAAATGCTGGTTTGAGATATTCCCTGAGAACTAGCAATTTTGTTAATAAGAAAAAGAAAAAAAATGAGAAATGAGCAGCAGAATCAGGATTTTGCAATAGATCCACTCCATTATGGCAGGCTTGGACTAGCATCATGTCACTTAACAGCTCTGAGTAAAGAACAACTGATAACTGACATCTCTAACCCTCCTGGAATTAAAACAATACATATTTTTTTGTATAGTGTGAGACACAATGAATGAGTCAAAGATTAAAGTTAATCACAGAGTGTTGTTTCCGCTTGCCTCTTTCCTGACCCGGGTACTTCCCTGCAGAGAACCCTTTGATGGCTCAGCTTGTTACACAGCCGTGGGAGGAAGAACTATGAAAACAATATTGACGATGGGTAAGTCAGCCCCTTGGGGCCATTAAAAACATGATTCTCTAGATTGAGATGTTACAACAGTCACCCTTAGTTGTTGTTTTATTATACCACCGTGAGATATACGATTACAAAGGTGTTTGTGTTTTGGTTTCAGTCATACAGTGTCACACAGTGTTCCAGCACTCATCCCCTCCACCAGTGCCCACTTCCCACCACCAACGTCCCCTGATTCCCTCCTTCCCTCCCCCCCCCTGCCTCTATGGCAGGCACTTTGCCTCACCTCTCTCTCTCTCTCTCTCTCTCTCTCTCTCTCTCTCTCTCTCTCTCTCTCCCCCCTTCCTTCCCTTGCACATTATGGATTTCATACTACATTTAGAGGTTATCATGTATGTCCCTTTGCCTATAGTCAATTCTCAGTTCCAGGCTAGTATTATCATTTCCAACAATTATTAGCACATTTTTTCCCTTCTCTGTCTTACCTAATCTCTGAGTCCCACTGCGGTAGATTCCACCCACTGACAAGATCTCCTGATCCATGTTTTGCTTGACCTTGGATATTGGTATCATGCTATTTTTTAATATCCTACAAATAAATACAGTCATTCTATATCTGTCCTTTTCCCTCTGGCTAATTTCACTCAGCATGATCCTCTCCATGTCCATCCATTTATAGGCAAATTTCATAACTTGTATAGATGTATCTCAGTTTCTTTTTCCAGTCATCTGTTCTCAGGCACTCTGGCTCTTTCCAGATTCTGGCTCTTGTGAATAGTGCTGCTATGAACATGAAAGTGCAGATAGCCACCCTTCGTTTTGCTTCAGATATCTGGCTGTCCGCCTAAGACTCTCCCTCAATGTACAAATTCCAAAATACAGTCAGCCAGTTTATTCATTCTGTAGTATAAAAAAGGGCCAAGACCCTGGCTAGAAATTTGGCTCATGTTCCTCTGAGCAAACATCCTCACTTAACACATTCATTCAAACTCTCCCTCTCCAGATTGCCCGTCCTATCCTGCTTCCGTTCACACTTCCTCTTCCTGGCAAGGACAAACCCCACATCCACATTCCAGATAACTGACACCAGCCTGCAGGCCCAGCCCAGGCCCGGCCCCCTCGACCTCCCGGCTACCTCCCTTCTCCAGCACAGCCAATCAACAGAGGCCCAGCAGGGACTGGATGGAGCCTACCATCACCCTCCTCTGGATAAGGTGGCATTGTAAAGTGGATATTTCCCATCTTCAACTTTGAATGTTGAGGTGAAATTCGTAACTTTGCATGCATCTGTGTGGAGGTAACACACAGAAGAACCCTTTAACCCAGTAACGCCAGGTTATAATATCTTACAAAACTCCAGTACAGTAAGCTCAATTGTCACCTAGCGTTTAAAAATATGCTTGTTAATGTATTGTGAATGACTAAGTCCCAGTGCTCATAAGTGACTGACGTTCAGAGTCCAGCTGGAAGAATGGAGTTGTCACATCAGTCACACCAAGTAGCACTAATTCTATCATTGAGTTTAATGTCATTAAATTTGATGGGAACATGCTGATAAATACTGAGAAAAGCCTGAGGTGCTTTACTGGCGGGCTAATTACAAGATGTACTTTCTCTCCCCATTCTGATAAACGTTTGTGGGTAAGGGTTTAGTAGACAGAATTTGTACCCCAGCCCCCAAGTTTCCCACCTTCCCTGGTTATCCTCAGGTCTGTGAGTATAAAGACGAATGTTCTTGTGACTGTGTTGATCTATGCCGGGCGACATAAAGAGAGGGACAGGACATCTCTAGGCCTGACCTCATTACAGACTCTTTCAAAGCAGAGACTGCAGATGGGCGAGACGGTGCGTAAAGGCAAAAGGGCTTGCGCGGCACAAGCTACTTTGGGTTCAACCCCTAGCACCACATTTGACTCCCCTGAGCGCCTCCAGGAGTGAGCACAGAGCCAGGAATAATCCCTGAGCACCTCTAGGTGTGTTGCCCACACACCCCGCAACAAAAAAGTAGAGATTTTTATTAGACAAAAAAAAGGAGAGACTTTTTATTCCCAACAGGCTAGAGGGAGGCGAGGGCCGCGATCCAGAGGTCTGGAGAAAGCAAACACTGCGTTGAGGTGACTGTAGGGAGAGCTGAAGCCAGAGGAGCTCCCACTGACAAGCACTTTAGTGCTCGGCTGTGAAGAACTGAGTTCTGACAGGTCCGGCCAGAGAACTTGGATGCCTGCCTCTCCGCAGAGGTGCCACGCTGCGCCCCAGTGAGGCAGACCCTTTGATGTCAGCCTGGTGAGCCCCCAGAGAACCAACCCCAGCAGGGGAGCACGAGGTGCAGACAGTGGGGAAGAGAATGGGCGGAAGCTGCCTGGCTCTGGGCTAATGCCTCGCAGTTCCAGGCCCACCTCTCCCAGTGAGAAGCAGCGTACTAAAATTACACTCTATAACTAGGGCATGCAGCGATTGACAGGAAAGAGAACGGGGAACAAGGCCTGTGTGCGTCACTGGGCCTGCCTGACTCATGCCGCAGGCACTCACATAGTAACCAGCCCAGCACAGACGCGTTGAGCACTCCATTCACAGGACCAAAACACACGCAACCCGAGAATGAATCCTTTGTTTGAAGCATAGCAGCCCTGCTCATCCCCAATGATCTGAATCACTTCACTCTCCCTGCTTTGTGGATTCTGCGGTTCTCAGAAGGCCGGGCTCTGATCCCTGCCCAGGAACCTCTCTGTGGTCAGGGCCATGAGTGGGAAGCAACAACAACAACAACCACCACCACCACCAGCCCTCCATGCCTTGGCTTGTTTTGCTTTTTCATTTGCTTGTTATGGGGAAGCCACACCTGGTAGTTCTCAGGGATACTCCCATTTCTGTGCTTAGGAGTCTCTTCCATGCTGCTCAGGGGACCCTGTGGTGCTTGGAAATCAAACCCAAGCCTCCTGATCCCTGAGTGGAGAGACAGGAGTAGGTCCTGAGCACCACTGGGTATGGTCCCGAAACAAAAACAAAAACTAAACAGAGAAATAGAAGGTAGCAAAGGACCCACTAAGCGTCACAAATGGTATCTTAATGCATTAGTGTATCTCCCAAGCAATGCTCCGGAGGTCCGCTCTCAGCAGTACTCAGCCACAGGAGGGACAGTTCTATGTTAGGAGCTGAAGATGTGGCACTGTTCTTACCCTCTACTGCTGCAGGCCACAGAGCTCCACTGAGGTGCTTGAGGGGTCGTTGTGCTGGGCGTCAAATGGGGGCCTTGTGCCTGCAAAGCTTACATATAACCCTGACCCCGAGGCGTGTTCCTGCCCCCAATGTAATGGTTTTGTTTTTGTTTTTTGCTCTTTTGGGTCACACCAGCGATGCTCAGCAGTAACTCCTGGCTCTACACTCAGGAATGACTCCTGGTGGTGCTCGGGGACCCTATAGGGTGCTGGGGAGCGAACCTGGGTTGGTTGGCTGTGTGCAAGGCAAATGCCTACCTGCTGTGCTATTGCTCTGCCCCCCCATACAATGTTTTTGAAAATCAAGCTGAATGAAAAGAAATCCATAATGAACAACTAATGAAAATTAAAAGCCAAGTCAGGGTTCATACGGAGATTGTTGGAAGACTGCTGTAGTGATTCAGGTGGCAGACAATGAGAGCCTGAGCAGAGAAGTTGCTGGGGGTGTAAGGGCGACCCATGGCTGAGGAGGACTTTGGAGGACGTTGTGTGCAGAGGCTTGGTGCTATCTAAGAGACTGCACTTGGTGGGCAAATGGCTTCCTTTCGACTGCATCAAAAAGGAAGTTAAATCCTGCCTCGAAGAACCAGGCTGAAGAGGCTCTGATAGATTCAATGAGGGAATCCAGTAGGTGACTGGAATTTATTTATAAAGAAGATCAAGGGAAAAAGTGCTCACATATGTTTTTCAGGTTCTTGATCTTTTAGCTTCTAAGTTTCTTAATTCTTGCTTTCCTGAAAGACTGGTTATTGTGGAAGAAAGAAAAAAATAGCTTAAAAGACCTGATATTTTTTAGGAGTAGGAGCTGAAGTTTGGGAGCTGATGTGGGGAAGATGAGCAGAGTGTCGACAGAGCACCCGGTGGCCGTTTCCTCCATCGCTGACCTGGCTTAGGTCATTGTACTAGCCTCCCGCCCCTCGATGCACTGTGCCATCCGCTCTGACCTTTCACCTCTCCTGTCCCTTATTAATACTCAGTCATTTCTTTTTCTCCTTAAAGACTTTGACCCCAGGAGCAGCCATACTCCTCCCAGGCACTGCCTGTAATGCCTTCACTGAAATCACTCTAGAACTTTCACCTTAGCTCTAACTCTTTCCCAAGGCCCCTTTATGGCACCCATCTCCTGCGATCCTCCTGACCTGATGGACCTTAGCCACTGGCTGAACGTGTGTCATTTGCTCGATGCCTGCCAGTGACAGGAGTACAGCCGGGTGGGGCGGGTGGGCGTGTCCTATATTCTTGCCGGACCCTGCGGCTGATGATTAGCTGACAGTCTCTGGCATTGTTTTGGTAGAAACACTGCCCCATCTCCACCCTCATCGTCAAATGTGTGCGTGTCTGTCTGTGTGCGATTTACCCTTTCTAGAAGATCAGTCTATCTGGATAAGATACCTGGCAGTGCCGATAAAATCTTGTCCTAACATGTTAAATCTGCAGCGATGCTGCTACCTAATGATGAGGTTCTTGGGAGACAGAACCTCAACCTTTATGAGTTTTGGAGGGAACAAAACACCATTTAACCAGAGCATGAAAGTTTCAGGTGATTCTATATTGTGTTTCCATTCTTTTCTTTTTACAGGACTGTAAGGGGAGAAGGGGTCCAGCCTCACCCAGTATTACTCACCGTAATTCCTGTACTATCTCTTCAGACTTGTGTTTTTTTTTCTTAAGAACCCTTATTATGAAATTTGCACAATGTGTTTGCCATTGCTTACATCTACCATGGAGACTGTGGAGGATAAAACTGACTACAGGAGGGGCTGGAGCGATAGCCCAGCGGGTAGGGCGTTTGCCCTTGCCTGCGGCCGGCCTGTGCTGGCCTAGGTTCGATTCCGGCATCCCATATGGTCCCCGAGCACCGCCAGGAGTAATTCCTGAGTGTAGAGCCAGGAGTAACCCCTGAGCATCGCCGGGTGTGACCCAAAAAAGCAAAAAAAAAAAAAAAATTGACTACAGGAAGTTCAGAAGATAAATCACTGGAAGAAGAATTAGCCTCTGTCTCAAAAGGGAGTGTTTGTCTCAAAAAAAATGATGTCATATAAAAAAATTCAACACGTGCAAATGCAGACTGTCCATTTACACGTAAATTTATGGTGCATTAGATCAAGTGATTATTCAATTAATTTCACTGAAAATTTTCCTGTGCACTTACAAAAAGTGGAGCAATAGCTGTTAATGTGTTGACTCCATTAGCATAACAAGAGCTTTACAAACGTCTGGATGAATACGTGTTTTTATGTCAATATATCAGAATTACAAATAGAAAATTAGTTTATTGCAATGATTGAATTTCTCATCTAATTCATTGAATTAAATTCTGTTTGATGATCTCACCAATGAAACCCAATTTTTTTAAACTAATATTTTATTACGGTAAAGCCCGGCAAGCAACCCGTGTTTTAATTACCAGTTACGCCAAAAAACTAGTAACAATTATGGACCTCATTCCATGACCTGAAGAATGGTTTCAGGATCCTCCTGTCCCTGGAGCAAGTAGATGCCCTTGGGTTACACTTTCTTGTGACAGGACTAATGGAGATGTTACTAGTGCCCACTGGAGCAAATAGATGAACAATGGGAAGACAGTGACAGTGAATATTTTATTGTACCACCATGAGATATACAATTACAAAGTTGTTCATGTTTGGGGGTTTTGGTCACACAGTGTTCCAGCACCCCTCCCTCCACCAGTGCCCATTTCCCACCAATGTCCCCGATCCCTCCCCCTCCCTAGGCTGCCTCCATGGCTGATAGAGGAGATGGGGAGGGGAAATGGGGCATTGATGCTAGGAGATGTACACTGGTGATGGTGTCCCTTGGAACACGATGACTAAAGCCCAATCATGGACAACTTTGTATCTGTGTGTCTCATGGCAATTCAATAAAAATAAATGAATATAAGAGTCTCATTCAACATCAGTAAACACTAGAGAAATGCACATTAAACCACAATGAGTCATGGCCGTGCACCACTATCACAGCGCCATGAACTGGTGGCGTAACAATAGAAATAAAAACTAGAGGCTGGAAGTCAGAAATCAATGTCCTGGCAGGGTGAGCTTCTGATGAGCTCCTCATCTTGGTTTCCATATGGTCATCAAGGTGCTGTACCTTGGGTTGACCTTTCCTTTGGTGTGTGTTTGGTGTTTCTTCCTCATAATCTAAGGTGACAGCTTCTACGAGATCAAGTTTCTATCCGCCGACCTCCTTTCCCTTCACTTCCCCGCTGAGAACTGTCTCTGTCCGGGGAGGCTGACTCTGAGGGCAGGAACATATGCTTTGTACGTGGGTGCTCTGGGTTCTAGCCACAGCATCAGATTGTCTCTCAAGCATTGCCAGGAAAGTGTTTTGCTGGATATGTTCACTTCCTCCTGCAAAAAAAGAAAAAGCAAAAAAAAATTTTTAGTCCAAATATAGTCACATTATGGGGTAAGTCTTCAACATTTAAACTTGGGTGTACAGGGCCGGGACGATAGCCCAGCGGGTAGGGCGTTTGCCTTGCAGCGGCCCGGCCTGTGTCGGCCTGGGTTCGATTCCCGGCATCCCATATGGTCCCCGAGCACTGCCAGGAGTAATTCCTGAGTGCAGAGCCAGGAGAAACCCCTGAGCATTGCCGGGTGTGACCCAAAAAGCAAAAAAAAAAAAAAAAAAAAAAAAAACTTGGGTGTACAGAGACACAATGTTGCCTGTTATCTATTGTGCTATCAATTTTTTTCTAATATCTCTTAGAAAGGTTAGGAAAACATGGCACTCAAGTACAGTGGGTATGGCATTTGCCTTGGAAACAACAAACCCAGGATTGATTCAAGAATTCCATATGGGCCCCTGAGCCTGCCAGGAGTGAACCTTGAATGCAGAACCAGGATTTATGCATTGCTGGATATGGCCCCAAAACAAAAACAACAAAAATAGATGATGGATGGATGGATGGATGGATGGATGGATGGATGGATGGATGGATGGACAGATAGACGGACAGATGGACAGACGGACAGATGGACGGATGAATAGATGATGGATATATGGATGGATAGATAGATAGATAGACAGATGAATGTATGAATGAATGAATGGATGGATGGATGAATAAATGAATGAATAGATAGATGAATTAATGGATGGCTGGATGAATGAATGAATGAATGAATGAATGAATGAATGAATGAATGAATGAATGAATGAACAAGCAAGCAAATAAATAAAAGTTTAGGGGAATTTTTTGCCTTTTTTTTTTTTGTCACACCCCACGACGCTCAGGTGTTGCTCCTGGCTCTTCACTCAGGAATTATTCCTGGGGGTGCTTAGGAGACCATATGTGATACTGGAGATCGAACCTGTGTCGGTCATGTGCAAGGCAAATGCCCTAGCCACTGTGCTATTGCTCCAGCCCCTAGGAAAAGTATTTTAATGGCAACAATACTAAATACTGGCTACAGAATTAACTGGACCTCTCTTACATTGTTGAGCTTGTAATAATTGGTGAGCTTGTAATAATTTTGGCACTTTCTTAATATGTAATCCAGTAATACTATCTCTTTGTATTTACCCAAGAGAAATAAAATTTATATATATCCATTGACTTTTGCAAGAAAATTTATAGCAGCTTTATTTATAGCTAGTCCAAATTGAAAACAGCCCAAATATCCATCAGCTAAGGACTACTAAATTATGACCCATTCATACAAGCAACATTACTTAGTACTAAAAAGAAACGTATTTTCTTATCCACTCACCTATTGATGAGCAGTTGGGTTGGATCCAGTTTTGAGTTATAATGAATAAGGTTGTTATAAATATTTAAGATTGAGTCTTTAAGCAGATGTATGTTTTCATTTTCTTTAAATAAGAACCAAGGAATGGAAAATGGGGGGAGGGGATTGGTAGGACAGAGGGGCCACACAGGAAGGAAACAAGGACAGAAGGGGGCCGTGGTCAGAAACAGGCTTTGAAACACTCATCTAGATGATAATATTTTATTATAATATTTAGTAATAAAACTATGAAAATTCAGCTAATCTGGAGCAATAGTATAGCAAAGATGATGTTTGCCTTGCACACAGTCAATCTGGGTTTGATCCCCAACATCCCGTATGGTCCCCGAGCATCACTTGGATTCATTCCTGAGTGCAGAGCCAGGAGTAAGCCCTAAGCATTGCCGGGGTGACACAAAAAGAAAAAAATGTCTATCTCTGCTACTACAGTCTGATACAGTTTTCCCTTTTTCCTTTTATAAATTTAATTTTATTAGAACACCGTGATTTATGAAGTTGTTCATACTACAGTTGTTTCAGGCATTTAATATTCCAACACCTCCCCTGTGTCCTTCTCTCCACCAGTCCCCAGTTTCCCTTCCAAACTGGCCTGCCCCTCAGGCACATAACAAATTGACTTCATGTTGCTTGCTCCAATGAAACTTAAAGAAGTGCCTAATAGAATGATCAGAAAATAACTCAGTAAAAGCCAATTTGTGATTGCTAAAACCATTTAATTATTGTTACTGTTACTGTTTTGGGCATATCGAATACACTACGGGTAGCTTGCCAGGCTCTCCCGTGGCTCTGGGTTCACCTAAAGGGTCCCAGTCTTTTTTTTCTATGTCAGACCATCAAACATCCAGGGCCCACGGGGCAGAGCCCTGGGTGTAAAACCATTTAATACAGTATAATAAAATATCTATTTTCATTTACATAACTAAGTTTTCAACTCTGGATTCTAAAATATTCACCTCAAATTTTATTTTGTACTTGGATCTCATTGTGGTAATAATCATGTCTTATCTGTCATTAATAAAACTTAAACAATTTGGAAATTTTTGAAGTTTACATGAAATAGGTAAGGTCCCACGTATGTAATATACTTTTCCCTACACTTTATTTAAACACTGTGGTTAACAAAGTTGTTCATGATGATTTGTTACAGGCATTCAGTATTCCAACACCAACCCCACTACCATTATCACCTTCCCTCCAATTATCCCAACCATCCTTCAAACCTGCCCCTGTAGCAGACTCACACTAATTTATTTTATATTGCTTGTTACCAATAAATTGCCAATAGAATGATCAAAAAATATTTCCTTAGAAGAAAATTAGTGAAAATTGTTGTACCTCACCAGGGGAATAGCAAGTGCTTGTCTGAGAAATTACCAAGATGCTGTTATAAATTAAGCCTGTGTGTTAATGTTTTTGTTCATCGAGATTGGTTGGCTTCTGTGTTACGTCCCATCTAATCTGGTGTGCTACTACCGGAATATCACTGTTGTAGTATTTGGAGATGTTGTGTGGTCATCTTTGTGTTTGTGCACTCCAGGAAATTTAGAATTTTTTTTCCACCTCCCCAAAATTTAGAATTTTTAACTGGTGGTACAACTGGAGTTAAATTTTTAACTGGATTGGTGGATCCAGTTAGGGTGTCTAACCACACCCACACCCTAGCTTGCTGATGGGATTGTTCTCCTGGGTATAAGCCATTTGCATATTTTTTAGGACATAGAGATTTCTTTGTGTGTGTGTGTGTAAACACAAAGGGTGTGTGGGAGCAGATATTTGTGAGTCAGTTTTACTCTACATTGCTTGTTCCTGAACATTCAGTCATATTTTCTAACTGGTGCTTCAATATTCCATGGATTGATTTTATCATCTCCTACACAGTCTTCTATGAAGGACCGAGACAGAACCAGGAAGAGAGCTATCTTGGCTACTAAATGAGACCACCTTTATAAACCTCTAAGATTAAAGGGAAGGTCACAGTAGCTTCCCTAAGACAAGCCTGAATATCCTCACAGTATGAGAGGCTTTGGTAAAGAGCAAGAGCACTTAAGACATTGCCCTGGAGCAGAGTAGACCAGACTAAGGACCTTGTGGGGATGAGACCCATTGTCCATCCGTTGCTGGCCCCTGACCAGGGAACCAGATAGACCCTAATATTGTTGGGGGCCCATGGCCCTGACACTGGATGGTGGCTTTGGTGTGTGGGCCCAACTGCTGGGGCTTCGGAAGTCCAAGGAGGTGGTGGGACATATCCCATTCCTGCTCTGAGAAGGCCTGCACCTGTCACAGGGACTCGTCTGCCTGAGTTTTCAGCAGGTCAGTGTTTTAGGAGGCTCAGTCCTCAGTCAATAGAGTCAGCCCAGATTTGGGGGTATGTGGAGTAAGCAGTTGTCAGGATTTTGTTTGGATAGTGCAGGCCCGCCCACCCCAGAGAGCCTCTGATGTCTCAGCTGGGAATGGGAGTTGAGAAATTTTGCAGCTACTTGCTCTCTTTTGAGATTTATTTATGAGTCTCTGGAACAAGGCCAGTAGATGAGCTGATACGGCAGCAGAGGCGGTTGGTGTCTAATATTTCGGAGACAAGAACAGTGTTCACCTTAATATCTCTGTTGCTTAAAAAAGGGATAAGCAGGTTTCGCTCAGCACAGGGAAGTTAAATGTGATATGCATTCTACCGTAATGTGTAGTATTGTATCACTTGATAACTTGAATCCTGTTATTTATTGATTTGCTCGAGCAGGCGCCAGTAACATTTCCATTGGACTCTATCATGTGCCAATGTAGCCCAATGGCATCTGGTTGATTCAGGAATATGAAGAGCCTCAAACCATTGTATTTAATTTTTTTTAAATACTATACAATACTACATAACAAAAAATATGTAGTATTGTATAGTATTTAAAAAATGCAATTGAGATTAGTTGGAGATTTCGATCAGCAGGATAGCACTTGCCCATCTTGTGTGTGAGTCCCTGGGTTTGATCCTCAGCTCTAAAAAATACACACACACACACACACACACACACACTTCCTCTTGTCTTTTGAATCCTTTTCTCTCCCATCAGCCTCAATGTTTATGAAATTTTGAGAGTTTATAGCATTCCATCACTATTATCATCACACTCTGCCGTAGATACTTCACGTTTCTTCCTGATAATTGGATTTTGGGGAGCTATTTCTCCTTTGCCACTCAGGGCCAGAATTAAGCTTGTCTACACCCCTACCTGGGTCAGCCTTTTCTTTTCTACCCTTCTCTTGTGCCCCTCTTCCTGGCATTCTTGCTCTGATAGATTACACTGGATTTGTGAAACTACCAGCTCCATTATCCCCTCCTCGCCTGCTCTGCTGACTTGGCCGTGTGATTTGCTTTGGGAAATGACACGGTCCCAGGCTTTCAAGTGGTCATAAAGTTGGTTGGGTCTTCTTGGGCTTTGTGCTTGACCAGACTGTAACACACCTGGGCCAACTACAACCTGAAACTTGGAACCCAAAGACCAGAGACAGGAATGGAGCTTCATATAACCAAACAGTGAGAAATGTTTTGAGTCTGTAGTTTTGGGTGGTTTGTTCTGCTGTAATGTCCAGGAGAGGTGTGTAAAAATCTCTTGGATAAGTTTTCCCCTTTTCCTCGCTCATAATCTAAAATGTTAGGGGTTACATAGGGTCTGAGGCATCAAAACCTATATCTCCACTTCAGGGTGACTACAGAACTTTAATGCTACAGTAGAGTCAGAGAATTTGAGAAAAATCAACTAAAGTATCAGGGATAATGACATCCAGGGATAATGACATCCAGGTACACACTGGTAGGACCTCTGGCTAAGGAAAGTAAAAAGATAGAGTTAAGCCAGAGTTTAAAATTCTTGTATAATAGAATCTCGGTACACATGTTTATTTTCTTCATATTGAAATTACTGATTAGCTGATGTATCTCTCGTGAAACAGGCACCAGGTCTATCTTCTTTTGAGGCTTCTTTACTCATCAATAAACATTGGTAGGATCGTGACTGCAGCGTTGGCTACAGAGCACAGAGAGTCGAATCCTGCTAATCCACTGCTTCCTTTCTCAAGTCACCATGACCTTTATCCTTGTCACACCAGAATTAAGTCTAATTAAATATTGGGCACAGACAAAAGAATGAAATGGGCAAAAAACAAACGATTAAGTTTTCTTTGCTTTCCGGGATTAATTGGGTACAATTTTTAACACTTTATTCCAGACATGGAAAATAAAGATCTCAATAATACTACTGCCACGGAAAAAGCAAAGGTTGACAATGAAAAATTCAATCCAAATGGGGTTATGTAAGTAGTCGTTGTACATTATTTTCAACTTTTCTCTGAAATTTTTCACAACAAAATTTTTGGAAATCCATCAGGACTGAAAGAGCACACTCTGAGGGAGCAGAGGGTATCAAGTAAATGCGGAGAGTAACGAGACAGGTAAAGATGGAAATCTTTCTACCTCGTTCACAGCTTTGGAGTGAGCTCAATCCCTGGTTGCCCTGAGTTTAGGAAATTCACCATGGGTTTGCATTTAAAAAGTGTCCTTCACTTGGGGTAGAGAGAGAGAATTCAAAGGGCTGGTTCATCTCTGGCACTGCCGACAGGGACCATGACCTCAGTGGCATTGAAATAGTTCAAGGCTTCTGTGGCCTACCAAGTCTTAGGACTGTCTTCTCAGGTTTTTTTTTTTTTTTTTTTTGGGGGGGTCACACCCGGCGACGCTCAGGGGTTACTCCTGGCTCTGCACTCAGGAATCACTCCTGGCAGTGCTCAGGGGACCATATGGGATGCTGGGGATTGAACCCGGGCCGGCATAGGCCAGCCGCATGCAAGGCAAACGCCCTACCCGCTGGGCTATCGCTCCGGCCCCTCTTCTCAGTTTTTAAGTGAAAATGTATGAACAATGTTTTCCTCTAAGACTGTAGAAAGTATTTCTAGTTGTTAGCTGTATTTCGTATAATGCAGTTATATTTGGATATGTGGCTTCAGTGCAAAGGCTGCATGTCACAACTTAGATCACAGCTAATGCACTCTTTGGCAGGATTCTGAGCCGGGTAATCTATGCCAGAGTGGAACTATACATTGCTCCACACAGCTTCCTGCCCAAGACTTGCCTCGAAGCCAAAGAAGCACCCTGGGAAGAAGGTTTAATCGTCTCATGAACTGAGTGAGATATATTGCATCTTGTCTTCACTGCCTTTTTGCTAACATCACTATTTTATTCATGTGAGTGTAGAGAGCAAATCATAGCGCTAACAAAATGCTTATACATGGGCTGCAACTCTGAATATTTTATATCACATTCTATTTTGTCAGAGCTCTCTGAATATAACTTCTGCCCAGTCCTGCTTAAAAATTATGGGGATTTTAGACACACTGCTAGATTATATTTAACAAACTAAATGTATTAGATTCTAATAGTTAAAATACCAATTTGATTAATTATAATCCAGTATCACTTTTTTTTTTTTTTTTTTTTGGCTCACACCCAGCAGTGCTCAGACTTTACTCCTGGCTCTGCACTGAGGAATTATTCCTGGCAGTACTTGGGGGACCATATGGGATGCTGGGGATAGAACCGGGTCAGCAGCATGTAAGGCAAACCCCTACCTGTTGTGCTGTCACCCGGGCCCCAAATCCAGTATCACTTGTTTCCATTGGATCAAATACATCTTATTTTTCTCTCTATTTTATTTTGAGTTGTGGGAGGCACACCTGGCAGTGCTCTGGGCTTACTCCTGGCTCCATACACAAGGATCACTCCAGGCAGTGCTTAGGGGACCATATGCTGTTAGGGATCAAACTCAAGTTGGCTGCGTGCAATGCAAGTGCACCACTGTGCTATCTCTCCAGCCATTATCCATTAAAGTCCCTTATTCTGGTATGGAAAACATCCAAGTGACAGATGACAGATGAGTGGACAAAGGAGATGTGGTTTGTACACACAGTGGAACACTATTAGCCATGGGGAAAGACGCCTCTTGCCTTTTGTGGCAATATGCACGGAACTGGACAGGATCAGGCTAAGTGAAATAAGCCAGAAGGAGAAAGACAAATAGCAAATGATTCACTCATGATGGGACATAAAGAAACAAAGCAAAGGAACAAAGCCCAGAGAAAACAAACCCTTGGACTCTGAACACATCTCAGGTTCTCAGATGGGCGGGAGGTGACCAAGAGTGGAAGACACCCATGGAACACGGTGGAGAGGGTTTGGTATTTTGATTGTGGATGTCGTGTGTGTGTGTGTGTGTGCATGGCGTGTGTGCCTGTGTATGCATACACACATAGTTGGAGATAACAGTCATCTCACAAACTTCAGAAACAGTAATTAATAGCTCTCTGAGTCAGTATTTATTTTCTTTTCCCAAATATTATTACACCATTTTAGACATACAATTGCAAGATGATCATGTAGAGTTTTGGTTCTACAGTGTTCCAACACCATCCCTCCACCCAAACCCATCTCCCAACACCAATGTCCCCACCTCCCTCCCCCTCCCACACCTCAACTACTTGGCGGGTTCTGTATGTCTTTTCTCTCCTCTCTATCTCTCCCTCCGCCCAAACTTTCCTGCACATCGTGGAATGCAGTGTATTAAAGGACATTACTGTTTCCACTATTTTGATGGACCGCACAGTCACTGGCGGCGCGACCCTGGGCTCAAACTGGTTTTGCTCTGTTAATCTGGTCATGAGGTAGTATCCCAGCATCCAGACAGCGAAGGTGGTGGCTAGTGTGGTGGGCGAGTCTCATCCGGCTGCTTACGGGACCCCCCCAGAGGTGATGGGCCCACTCCCAAAACCCATCTGTCCTCCCGGGGGGCCCCATGGTCAGCTTAGCCTGGGGAAAGTGGAGTTCCAGCTTCCCCAGGCGCGTCCGAGGCCCGCATGCTATGGCTGGTCGCCCCGGGGCAGCTCCTTCTCTGAGTCAGTATTAACTGGCTTCAACATCTCACAGGTTGCAACCTTTCAAATGGCTCAGGGAGCTGGAGCACGTGCTCTGTATGTAGGAGGCCCGGGTTCGAGTCCCAGCATTGTCAGGGGTGATCCTGAGCACCAACCTGGGTATAGCACCTCAGCATCACTGGGTGTGACCTGGGAACAAAGCAAAAGCTATTTCCAAAGAATATGTAAATGAATACATAACCCAGGGCTGGAAAGACAGTGCAGTAGGGAAGGTCTTGCTTGCACCTAGGTTTGATCCCAGCTCCTCACGGGGTCCCCTGAGCACTGGCCAGCAGTGATTCCTTGAGATCCAGAAATAGCCCATGAGCACCTCAGGCCCTAAACCAAGAGAAATAAAATAAATTTAAATATCTTGAAATAAATACTCCACCAGATGTTGAGAGGTTTTGCTTAATTCTGGCACCAAATAAACTCTGTCAATGTCTCTTGATACCACCTTTAACTGCTACCGGGTCAGACTGTGCCCACTGTTCATGCACACCCCACTGGGCTCATGATCAGTCCCTCAAGACTATTTCCAGCTCAGACACCAATCACAAGACGGGTCTTCCCAGGTTATCCACCTCTGTTGAACTTACAAGGTCAGGAGCCGCCTCATCTTCCCGCTTCAGGAAATTAGTTCTAGAACAAACTCACCAAGCCCAAGGCATACACTTAGAGTTAGTTTGTTGTGAAGGATCAAGTCCTCATCCTCTTTATCTATCTCTTCACCTGACCCTTGATTTTCTTATATATAAAGTATATATAAATGTGAGATAATACAAGAAATATATTTATGTATATTATATTTAAATATCTTTCATATATATGAAAGATATATTTTTTTTAAAGAATAGGTGATTTTATTTATTTTTTTTTTTGCTTTTTTGGGGTCACACCTGGCAACGCTCAGTGGTTGTTCCTGGCTCTTCTCTCAGGAATTACTCCTGGCAGAGGTCAGGGGACCATATGGGATACCAGGGATCTAACCCAGGTAGGCCGTGTGCAAGGCAAATACCCTACCTGCTGTGCTATCACTCCAGCCTATACACCTGGCATTTTGGTTTAAGAAATAGGGGTAGGGGCAGAGTGATAGAACAGCAGGAAGGGCATTTGCTTTGCATGCCCCTAACACAAGTTTGATCCCTGGCATCTCATGTGGTCCTCTGAGCACCACCAGAAGTAATTCCTGAGTGCAGATCCAGAAATAAACTCTGAGCATTCGCTGGATATGACCCCCAAATCAATCGATAGATAGATAGATAGAGAGAGAGAGAAAGAGAGATAGATAGATAGATAGATAGATAGATAGATAGATAGATAGATAGATAGATAGATAGATAGATAGATAGATAGATGATGGATGGATAGATGGATAGATAGATGGATGGATGGATAGATAGATAAGCAAGAATAGGGTGGAATTCATACTGGAGGTGGAGCGTGGGGACTACTACTCCCAGTCTCTCAGTTCTGTGTACAGGAGTTGCTCTCAAAGGTTGCTCCCAGCAGGCTCAGGGGCCATGCAGATTTGGGGATGGCATCTGGTCCTCTCACATGCAAAGCACGTTTTGTATTCAATCAGCCGGTTGAGCTACCTCTCTGCCCTGATTTGTACCTTTTATATTTCCGTGTTCTGAAGTGTGAGATAAATTTTCTTACAATTTAACTGTTTTATTTTTTTATTATTTTTTTTTTGCTTTTTTTTGGGTCACACCGGCAATGCTCAGGGGTTCCTCCTGGCTCTGCACTCAGGAATAACTCCTGGCGGTGCTCGGGGGACCATATGGGATGCTGGGGATCGAACCCGGGCCGGCATGGCGGCCACGTGCAAGGCAAGCGCCCTACCCGCTGGACTATCGCTCCGGCCCCACAATTTAACTGTTTTAGAAAGAATACAGGGGAAGTTACCCACACAATTTTACAAGAATCTGTAGCCTTGCTGCCAAAGGTAAATAAGGACACAAAGAAAGTAACATCACAGACAAACCTCACTCATGTAGAACCAAAGATCATTTTCTTTTTTTCCCTTTTTTTTGGTTTTGGAGCTACACCTGGCATTTCTCAGGCCTTACTCCTGGCTTCATGCTCAGGGATCATTCCTGGCAGTGCTCGGGGGACTATATGAGATACCAGGGATTGAATTCGGGTTGGCCTTGTGGAAGTCAAGCACTGCACTATCACTGTGGCCCAAAGATCATTTTCTTAAATGATCCAATCCTGTGAAAAAGGATTGTGAGAAAAGTCATGATGAAATAAGACTCAGTTATGAATATAAACATGGTTCAACATATGAAAATCTCCAACAATTTATGCTGTTAGCATTAGCTCATGTACAGCTCCTTACATAGCGAGAGTCACATACACCAAGGACATGTGCAGAGACAGCCAGTGCTGCTTTCTGGAGTGTAATTTACAAAATGTTGAAGGTAAGTTAAGTTCTTTTCTATAAAAGATAAATTGCATAATTCTTACTCATGCGGAATTCTAAACATCAATTAAATGGGTCCATTACGTATATCTGCAAGCATGAACCTCAAATACATAACTCTTAGTTGAAAAGTAGTTTGCATATACTATGTATTCTCAGGGCTGGAGATAGTGTTCGATGAGTAAAGCGCATAGCTTTCATGGTTTGATCTTTGCAAACTAAACCCAGATCCTTGCTCTGGATTTGATCCTTGGCACTGCATGTTCTCCCAGCAATGCCAAGCCCCACCCCAAGCACAGAGCTTGGAGTAAGCCCCCAATCCCCACATTGTTTGGTATGGCAGCTAAAATATAGTCACTATCACTATCTTCCTGTTCATCATCGATTTGATCGAGCGGGCTCCAGTAACATCTCCATATGTCCTGTCTCATGCTAGTAGAGCCCAAGGGCATCTGCTTGCTCCAGGAACATAAAGAGCCTCAAACCATTCCATCAGGTCATGGGAATATAGAGTAACTTGTATTATATGACAAATACTACATTGGGTTAATGAAGATATACATGTGTGGTTACAAAAGGTATAAAACAACAGGGCTAGGAAAAAATCTGTATTTATTGGACATATATAGATTTTTGGAGTATATATGTGTATATATATACACATATGTATATATGTATATATATGTGTATACACACACACACACACTTATACTTTTGGCATCATGTATAGTTATTTGAACACTACCAGGAGAGATCCCTAAGCAGAGTCAGGAGTGTTCCCTGAGCACTTCTGAATGTGGCCTACATCCCACTCCTGCCAAGCACCTTAAAAAGATCAGAGAGAGGGGCTGGAGCGATAGCTCAGTGGGTAGGGTGTTTGCCTTGCACCCGGCCGGCCTGTGCCGGCCGGGTTCGATCCCCGGCATCCCCATATGGTCCCCGAGCACTGCCAGGAGTAATTCCTGAGTGCAGAGCCAGGAGTAACCCCTGAGCGTCGCCGGGTGTGACCCAAAAAGCAAAAAAAAAAAAAAATCAGAGAGAACATAGGCTACCCTGAACTGTTAGCTATTGAAAATAAGGATCTATATCTATACCTACCTACCTACCTACCTACCCACCTACCTACCCACCTATCTATCTCTCATGCAGAACAGCAATGTTTGGGGGGATAGAAAGAACGAAAAGAGAGAATGCTCCAACTCTGGGTTTTATTTCTTAGGAAGATGACTGAGTGCTAGTATTTGTTGAAGCTGGTCTCCGTGTCAGTGGCTAATTGTAGTTTGCACTTGTGCGCCTCTGTAGGTCTTCATTGTTTAACTTGTCCGGTGTTGGAGAGGTTTACTTCCCGTGACTAAAGCAGAGTGTTTGATTATGGAGACAGCAATAATGGCTCCTCCTGAGAGCGCAAGGCCAAAGCTAATTATAGAGCAGTTCTAATATTGACATAGGATTCAGCCTGTATGGCAATGGACTCCGTTGGAGGACTCCGCTTCAGTCCATTCATTACCATATCAAACGGGCCTGTCTTCAGAGTTTGTATCCTTGGGAACCCTCCCGGTTGCTAGGGATAACAATAACAGACCTAAGATTCACATGGCATTGTCCGCACTGGTTACCAAGCTAAAAAGAACCGGAGGGAGGGAGGGCAAAAGCCTGTGCTCTGACCAAATTAGAGCTTTAGCTTTTTGTAGGAAACACATGTGCTCATCTCTTGAAGAGCACAGAGATGCAGAAAGCGGCCATGGCTTCTCTGTACAAGTTCCGTGTTAGTTTATACATGAAAATGTAGATGTAGTAAGACAAGAGCATGGGGATGGACAGGGAACTGGACAGAAAGCCATCTCTGTGAGAAGGGAGATACGTGGTGAGACTTCCAAGAAAACGGTGGGAGTGAAGTGGACAGTCAAGGGGGCCATGGGTGAGACCGACTCAGATTAGGAAGCAAGGTGGGATGGGTCGTGATTCCAGAACTCTCAGATCTGGGCCAATAAAGCAGACAGCCGGGGATGGGAACATCTCTTGCCTTGGATCACTATGACTAATTATATTATTTTCCTCTATCCCTAGGGATGTTTAAAGGAGTTTTATTATGAAGTTTTCCAATATAGGAGATGATAAAAAGAAATATTCAAAGAACTCCTCTGAACTCTTTGAGACACTACCCTGTTTCCACGGCTTCCAGTTCAGGGCAGCCTCTATCTTCTCTGATCTTGTTTTAGCTGGTGGGGGGAGGGCTTCAGGGCAGGGTATATGGGGTGCATAGGTCACACCCAGGAGTGCTCAGGGAGTACTCAGAGTATTCCTCAGGACTCTGCTTAGGGATCACTCCTGGCAGCGTTCAAATGGCCATATGTGATGCCAAGGATGGAACTCAGGTTGGCTGAGAGCAAGACAAGTGGCCTATCAGCTCTACTATCTCTCTGGTTTCAGATTTAATTCTCTAAAGCTAAGAGAGTGGATATAGCTTGAAGAGCTTCAGCAGAAGCTTCGCATGCAGGAGCTCTGGGGTCAACCCCGTCCAGTAGGATCTCTCCATCTCTGCCAGATGTGGCCCCCTCCCAACACAAATAAATAAGGCTGAGCTTAAAATTCTCTTTCATGTAAACTGATTTTACTGTTAGAAAGATGAATTTCAAACACTCACAAAAGTAGAGATTAATACAATGAATGCTCACATTGGTATAATATTCAGATTTTTAAATTATTGGTCTTTGTTATACCGACTTTATCTACCCTTTCTCTTTTCACTTTCTTTTTGTTGCTAGTTTTAGAGCAAAATCCAAGACCTCCCATGGGACTCCATTCCACCTACTTATAGCTCTTCTGATTTTTAATTGAATTATTAAGTAGTTAACCGAGAACAGGATATTACAGGGAAGCAGCTAGTGAGGTACAAAGTGCAGCAATTAATCTTTTCTCATTTAATCAAAGGGAACAGCAGGACTCTGGTTGTATCAATTATGTTTAGAAATGGAAATTTTTTAAAAATCAAAAACAGGTAGCAAGCTTAAGTAGTTTTAAGCCCTGCTTTTATTTTTTCATTCTCTTGACATATTTTCTCTAAAGTGTCTTATTTCGGAAAGTTTGGTCCTTCAGTAAAACTAGGATATATCTAAATTATACTTACTTAACACAGTAAAGTCCTAAGCAAATGCCTAAGCACATAATTCCAACAAAAGTTATGATTTTTATAGGAAAATCCTGGCCCTCGTATCAATGGAACTTTCCAGTTCTCTACAATTTAGCCTTTCCACTATACTGTTGTAACTGAGAATTCATCAGTAATCAGAAAAGAGTTGTACCCAGGGCCTCATGAATATAGAAGGGAGACATATGTTCTACCCCTGAGCTATGTCCTCGGCCTCTAGAATAATTTTTTCTTAGTTTCATAAGAAAATAGAAACACGGAAGTATAATAGTACTGATAAAGGTTTATAGTATGGATTTCTGGTAGATATATAAGTTAACACATTTAAACAAAAATAGTTTGATAATTATGCTTGTACGGGACCTTTCAATATTTGGGGCTTGATACCAAGTTTTACCACTTGGACGGCTCTTGTTTCCGGGTGGGGGTGGGGTATTCCCGGCAGTGCTCAGCCTGAGCACCTGTGTGGGAATGTGTGTTGTGACTGTGTTGTGTTGTGACTGTGTTAGTGCCGTAAGGTCAGTCGCCCAGGACGTTGAGGAGGAGAGGAGAAAAAGAGAAGGAAATATTTTATTTACCTCATCTTATTTTTTATTTGTTTTTATTTTTGAGGCACACCCAGCAACACTCAGGGGTTGCTCCTGGCTCTGCGCTCCAGGAATCACTCCTGGCTGTGCTCGGGGGACCATATGGGATGCCGGGGATCGAGCCCTGGTCAGCTGACGCAGGGGCAAGCACAGGGCTGCTTTACTATCTCCCGGCCCCTACTCCACCTCATCTTTTTTTTTTTTTTTTTTTTTTACTTTTTGGGTCACACCCAGCAGTGCTCAGGGGTTACTCCTGGCTCTGCACTCAGGAATTACTCCTGGCAGTGCTCGGGGGACCATATGGGGCCGCGGGAATCGAGACCCAGGCCGGCACAGGCCGGCTGCGTGCAAGGCAAACGCCCTACCGGCTGGGCTATTGCTCCGGCCCTCACCTCATCTTTAAGAGATTATTTGCTTTTCTCTCTTTCTTTTTTCCCCTTCCCTCCAGTTTTTTTTTTTTTTTTTTGTAAAGTTGTTTTATGTTTATTTTGGAATATATTTAAAAGGACTTGGGGCGGAGGCGATTGCCCAGTGGGTAGGGCGTTTGCCTTGCGCGCAGCCAGCCTGTGCCAGCCTGGGTTTGATCCTCGGCATCCCATATGGTCCCCGAGCACCGCCAGGAGTGATTCCTGAGTGCAGAGCCAGGAGTAACCCCTTAGCGTCGCCGGGTGTGACCCCAAAAGCAAAACAAACAAACAAACAAACAAACAAATAAATGAAAATTAAAGAAAATAAAAAGGACTGAGCTTTCCACCCTGGGAATTTCATCCTGAAGAGAAGTCATTCATCTATACGCCCTGAATAATTCCATTTATCACATTTGTGGCTGGAAGCTTACAAAACAAGATACCTTCTCAGTGCATTTTATTTTCTTTCCCCCAGTCTTTATTTAAACACTGTAGTTTACAACATTGTTCATGATGATTTGTTACGGGTGTTCAATATTCTAACACCAGTCCCACCACCACTGTCCTTTACCCCCTAAATAACTCTTTTTTTTTTTTGCTTATTTTGGGGGTCACACCCGGCAATGCTCAGGGGGTTACTCCTGGCTCTGCACTCAGGAATTATTCCTGGCAGTGCTCAGGGGACCATATGGGATGCTGGGAAATCGAAGCTGTGTCGGTCGCATGCAAGGCAAATGCCCTACCCGCTGGACTGTCTCTCGGGCCCCCTAAATAACTCTCAAAGTGCTCTCTTCTATATATTACAGGTGTTTAAAAGAGAGAAGCATGCCATTCTAAGCATGCCTCCCCCCATCTGCTCAACTTTCTCTTGACATACTCTGCAAAAGGCAGCAGAATTCTAGATGGGTATTACACAACATTTTTAAAACTACAAGGGTTGTGGGTCCATTGTGTTGGAAATATACTTGAGGATTAGACTCATTTGCTAAGACACACTGCTAAGTTTTATTTTTATTTCAGTGTCAGAGATTGATCCCAGGACCTCATGTGTTAATGACAGGCTGTATGAAGCGTGTATGAGCAATAACCTCAGACTTGTTTATCCTTATATATGGCTAAGTTTGAGTGAAAAAAAACTTTTTTTTCTCATTGAAAAGAACTATGACTCTCATCACAGTTTTTGTAAAGTATGTGAAAATTAATGATATGTATGGATATCGTCATGTTTTTTTTATAAAGTATGTGAAAATTTATCACAGTGATACAGTGAAAATTGATATTTGTAAATATGTTTGTACAAATATACATATTATATTTATCTGTATAAATATAACTGGCACTTAGTACCAATCAATATATGTTAGTTGTGTATTAGTAACTAACATGTTACTTTAGCTCCCAGGAGATACAGATATAATCAGCTTAGATTTTCTGAGCTGATTTCTGAATCTACATCCTCATTAGAGAAGAGTACTCTTTAATCTATTTTAATGACATCACAAATGAATAACAATCCTGTGAAGGTCAGTTTGACCTCACTTTAGTGGAGTTATAACTTTCCTTTATGAAGACCGTCATAAAAGGAAACATGTGGAAACAGAAAAAAAATATTTTATTACTTTACAGACTCACAGACATGGGGCAGAGCTGCTACCAGCTCTTCCTGTGTCCAGCCGCTCACGAGGCACTCAGGGGGATGGCGGGTTCTAGCCCTGGCCCGCCACCCCAGCAGAACCTCGCAACAAGCCAGGCGACCCCCCCCCCCATTCCATGAGGGCCGCCATTTTCCACATCGGACCTCCCTCTCGTCAGAACTCCATCCAGCAGACGAGTCTAACTGCTTGCAGCCCCGCGGTTCAGCAATAAGTGCTGTATTTAGAGGTGACTACAAGAGTAAGCCACCCGCACGGCAAGCCTGGCAAGCTGCCCGTGTCATACTTGATATACCAAATACCAGTAACAATTATGTTAGGTCATTCCCATGACCTAATATAATGGTTTGAGGCTCTTTATGTTCCTGGAGCTAGCAGATGCACTTGGGCTCTACTAGCATGAGACAGGCCATATGGAGATATTACTGGTGCCAGCTCCGAACAAATCGATGATGAACGGGGAAGATAGTGATAGTGATAGTGAACTTACTTTAAGTACTCTTAAAGTACATAATTCAGGGGTTGGAGCAAAAGTACAGTGGATAGGGTGCTTGCCTTGAGCGTGGCAGATCTGGGTTTGATCTCCAGCATCTCATATGGTCCCTAGAGTTCCCTAGGAATGACCTCTGAGCACAAAACCAGGAGTAAGCCCTGAGCATTGCTGGGTGTGACCCCAAAATAAACAAAAAAAAAGCAAAGTATAGAGTATAGCCTTGCATGCTGCCAACCCAGATTTCATCCCTGACATCCCATATGGTCCCCTGAGCACTGCCAGAACTAATTCCTGAGTGCAGAGCCAAGAGTATCCCTTGAGCACTGCCAGGTGTGACCCCAAAAGCCAAAAAGATAGATAGATAGATAGATGGATGGATGGATGGATGGATGGATGGATGGATGGATGGATGGATGATAGATAGATAGATAGATAGATAGATAGATAGATAGATAGATAGATAGATAGATAGATAGATAGATAGATAGATAAAACAACTTAGAACATTATTTGGCAGGGGATGTCAGTGGGAGGGAGGTGGCCAGGAAGCAAAAGATAAACTACCCAGATACGTTGGAACAATTGCTAGGTTGTTAGGCTGGGTTTTCACTTAGCACTTACTACTACTGAAAACATTTTATGATCATCCCAGGAAATGTCATGTTTTCATGAGACATTTTACCCTCAACAGATAAGTGCCCTGGAGATAGTGTGTTGAAGTGAGATCATTAACAGATCAATACTGGGTGGGGAGAGGGGTCTCTCCACCTGGACAGGAGTGCCGCACTCGGGCAGGCCGCTCGAAATCAGAGATGATTTTGAGTTGAAGGTGACTACAGGCTCAGAAAGGGCGTTGTTGTTCTAGGAGTTGGGCTTCTGATTTGTCTCCGCCACAAGCAGGTTTGTGGGGGGGGGGCTCCCGGGAATGTGGTGTCTGGCTGCTGGTTGTTCCTTCCATTGCGTTCTCCCCGGGGTGAGGTGCAGGGAGCAGCATGTTCTTCCTGGAAAGGACCCTGAAGCCCACCAGTCCTTTTCCATGGCAGATGAGGTTTCAAATGTTGACACTGGCCAGGCCTTTGTAAGTAAACGGGCTTAAAAAGGTTCCACCGTTATGTCTGCTTTATTTTTCTTGGCTTTTTGGGCCACACCTAGCTGTGCTCGGTGCCAACCTCTGACTCTGTGCTCAAGGACGAATCAGGGTAGGTTGAGTGTAAAGCAAGTCCCTGTTCGCTGTCCTGTGTAAGGCTTTGGGCCCCTTTACAACTGCTTCTGCGAGGTCGTTGATCTCTCCATGACCTGCTTCTTGTGGTGGGTTTCGGATGCTGGCTGAAAAGAGGTGAGCCCTAAGATGACCCTGGGGTGCAGGAAGCTGGCAGGGCCACACCCCGGCTCACCTGCACTTCGAGAAGAGGACCCAGCCCCTGAGGGACCACTGAGGAAAGGGGCAGGGAGTTTTGTAACCTCTCCCTTGACCACCTGAAAGAACCGAGATAGCAGACCTGTACCAGGAAACAGACGATTCCAGAGATGACTTTTCACACCAGGAACTATTATCTGCATGGTGAGGTGAACATTCACCCCCGCATCTGCCCTTCTCATGTCCTTGTCTTCTTCCTGAGAGCCCAGGCCCTGACCCTTCTGCCTCACTCAGAGTAGAGAAGGAGCTGAAGTGGTAGTACAGTGGGTAGGGCATTTGCCTTGCATGCAGCCAACCCAGTTTCAATCCCTCGGCATCCCAGATGGTCCCAGGAGTACTGCCAGGAGTGACTGAGTGCAGAGCCAAGAGTAAGCCCTGAGCCTCACTGGGTGTGATCCAGAGGCAAAAAAAAAAAAAAAAAAAGAAAAAGAAAAAACAAAATAGAAGAGTAGAGAAGATCTGACTCTCTGCTGAAAAGCTCTTCCCAAAATAAAACATGAACTTTTTTTTTTTTTTTTGCTTTTTTGGGTCACACCGGCGACACTCAGGGGTTACTCCTGGCTCTGCACTCAGGAATTACTCCTGGCGGTGCTCGGAGGACCATATGGGATGCCGGGGATCAGGACCGGGCCCGGCATAAGCCGGCCGCGTGCAAGGCAGACGCCCTACCCGCTGGGCTATCGCTCCGCCCCCAAAACATGAACTTTTTTAAAAAAAATATTTTATTGTACCACCATTAATTGTGGGTATCTAATTGTACCACCATTAGATATACAATTACAAGATGTTCATGTTTGAGTTTTGGTTCTACAGTGTTCCAGCACCCATCCTTCCACCTGTGCCCATTTCCCACCACCAATGTCCCCACTTCCCCCAGCCTGCCTCCATGGCAGGTTCTTTATCTCCTTTCTCTCTTTCTCTCTCTCCTCTCTCTCTCTCTCTTTCTCTCTCTCTCTCTCTCCTTCTCATTTCCCTTTCTTACACATTATGGATTGTAATATATTCTAGAACATTAGAATGTTCCTCTTCTAGGAGAAAAGAGAGTGGCATGGAATGCCTTTAAAGGCATCGAAGAAATAGCTAAAAGGTCAAAGAACCTCCGGCTCTGGGCACATCTCTTTGACTCCACCATTCTCCCTGCATTAACATACGCCTCAGAGACCTGGGCCCTACGAAAGCAGGATGAGAATGCTATTCGGGTCTCCCAGAGAGGAATCGAAAGAGCTATGCTTGGAATATCCCGCCTCACTCAAGTAAAAGAAGGAATCCGGAGTTCCGACCTCCATCGCTATTCCAGAATCAGGGACGCTGTCTTGTTTGCCAAGGCATCAAAAATCAGATGGGCTGGACATGTAATGCGATTTGGAGACAACCGCTGGACTAGAGCCGTTACCGACTGGATCCCACGGGATGTCAAAAGATCACGTGGCCGCCCACCTACATGATGGTCAGACTTCCTTGTCAAGACCCTGAAGGAACGGTTTGAGGTTCTTCATATTCCTGAATCAACCAGATGCCATTGGGCTACATTGGCATGTGATAGGGTCCAATGGAAATGTTACTGGCGCTCACTCGAGCAAATCAATGAATAACGGGATTCAAGTGATCAAGTGATCTAGAACATGATTGGTTCCACTAGTTTGATGTACCACGCAGCCGCTTGCGGTCGCAGGACTCAGGGAGATCCGGATGGCAACTCTCCCCCATGTGTCTGAATCTCTGCATGATGTCAAGAACCCTGAGGCAGTTCGTGGGTGGGGCCACCGGCCTCCAGAATGGGTCAGAGAGGAGAATGGGGACCCCAACTCCATCTCTGTGAATGGCTGATGACTTCCACTTCCAAGAGCTGCCTACCTGGGCTTGAACTTGACTGCTCTGCCAAGCTAGTCCTGAGATCAGCGTCTCTCTTGGGTGGGTTCTGATGAGTTGTGGAGTCAGACCAAGAAAATGGCCTGAGTGAGTCTCATCCGGCTGCTTCCGAGGCCCTACGGAGGTGATGGCCCAACACCCAAAACCCATCTTGCCTCCTGGGAGCCTCATGGTCAGCTGAGCCAGGGGAGAGCTGGATGGCAGATCTCCCCATGCGTCTCATCTCTGCATGACCGTCAATAGTCTACAGCATGAACATTTTTGCTCTCCAATTTTCTGCCTTGTATCAGTTTTGTTATTAGACTGACCCACAAGAGTCTGGGAGGGAAGAAGGAAAAGGTTTTCTGCAACAACACTCATATAAAAATCTGAATTGGATGTCATTATGTTTGCTTTTTTATAAATAGAATTAAGGTTTTTTTTTTACTTCACTGTACTATTGTTCTTTGTTTCTTTGAAGGAATATTTCCACACATGTATTTGAGAATGTGCCAAGTTGAAAGTTTCTTTGCCAGAGAGATCAATTCCTAAACAAAGTTCAAGGGGAGGCTCAACTGCCCTAATTAAACCACAATTGCAGTGGGAATAGTTACACCGAGAAGAAAAATTGAAGGGACTATATAATAAACGTGAGAAACTTGCTTATAGTAGAACGTTCTAACAAAGTCAAAGCATAAAAAGATGTTTCCCTTTCCAACAGCACAGCTCTTTCGCTATTTCAGAAACATTTGCAGCACACATAGTTAATGAGTTACTTGAAGTTAAACCCTGGTGTAGAATGGCGAGCCTTAGGTCATATTCCACCATTGAGCTCACTATCACCTCCCTGGGGAATTAAGGCCTCTTGGAACTAACTGTTAATGTCTCAGTAATCAAGTCACTGCCAAACAGAATGCTCACCAAAAAGCCAACCAATTTGGATGTTTTTCATTATTTTACCAGCTATTTTAGAGTCAGCACTTTCATGAGCAATAGAGTAAATTGTCAGTTTTGTTGGGCAAATCTCCTCAGACACTGATGGAAAATCTTAACTACCTGTTACATTCCTCACTTCGCATTCACCAACTTCATGTTCAGCAAATCCATGACTTTCCCAGACCAGACTAGTTAAGTCATAGAATGTCAACTTTTCGGTGATGGGAAATGGGTGTGGCTTATTAAATTCATTAATTAACTCTAATCTATTAAATAGTATTGTGTATTATCAGGCATTGAAGCAAGGGAAGGAAGAACAACCGAGATGTGGTTCTAACCCTTACAAAACACACCTTTTGTCAGATTCCAGAACTGCTCAGATGTAATCAGTTAATAATATAATCAGGGACTGGATAGATAGAACAGCGGGTAGGGTGTTTGCCTTGCACTTGGCCGACCCGGGTTTGATTTCTCCAGCGTCCCATATGGTTCCCCAAGCACTGCCAGGAGTAATTCCTTAGTGCAGAGCCAGGGAATAATCACTGAGCATTGCTGGGTGTGACCCAAAAATAAGCAAAACAAAACAACAAAAAATAACATAATCAATTCATTTGGAGATCTCCCATATTGTGCCCACAGACCACTCCCATGGATACTTGGCTAACTGGGCCAACCAGGAAAATCTGACCAGTGAGTCAAAGGTAAGCCCCCTTGGGGCCGGAGTGATAGCCCAGCAGGTAGGGCGTTTGCCTTGCGCGAGGCCGGCCATACCGCCCGGGTTCAATTCCCGGCATCCCATATGGTCCCCCGAGCACCGCCAGGAGTAATTCCTGAGTGCAGAGCCAGGAGTAAGCCCTGAGCATTGCCGGGTGTGACCCAAAAAGCAAAAAAAAAATAAAAAAAATTAAAAAAATAAAAAACAAAGGTAGAGCCCCAGGAAGTGGTGCTATGCATGCCCTGGAATTCCATGAATTAGGTGGGAAAAGCCCTATTATTGCAGTAAACTCATTTTCTGTGTGTGATAACACAGACACAGAAACAAGTATCATCTAGATGTTTGTGAAGCTCTTGTTAAGATAATTGAGTCAGCACATTAACAGCTACTGACTCCACTTTTTATAAGCACAGGAAAACTTTCAATGAAAAATGAGTGAAATCAATGCTCATTCCTCTTGGTTCCACCTTTTTATGTATGCAAGTATGTATGTACAGCACCGGTATTCAAGAGGCCTCCCATCCAAGTACTAACCAGGCCCGACCCTGCTTAGCTTCCAAGATCAGATGAGATCAGGTGCATTCAGGGTGGTATGCCCATGTTGCAGGTGTGGCTGCGGTGCCCAGCTGTGTTGGCAGGTGGCAGACAGGAGACAGGCTTGTCCACACCCAGAACTGTGCCCCTGTGGGCCCTGGATGGTTGATGGTCTGACATAGAAAAAGACTGGGCCCCTTAGGGTGAACCCAGAGCCACGGCAGAGCCTGGCAAGCTACCATGGTGTATTCGATATGCCAAAAACAGTAACAAAAATGGACCTCATTCCCAATGAATGGAGACGTTACTGGTGCCTGCTCGAGCAAATGGATGTACAACAGGAAGACAAGTGATAACAAGTGATGTCTGTCTGTCTGTCTGTCTGTATGTATGTATGTATTTTTTTTTGCTTGGGGACCTCACCTGTGGTCCTCTAGGGACCATGTGTGATGCTGGGGATTGGCTGAGTGAGGTCTGTCAAATACAGGGCAATTACCTTACCCCTATACGATCTCTCTGACCCTCATATCACCTAGATTTGATCCTTGACACTGCAAACTGTCCCCTAAGCCTCACTAGGAGAGATCCCTGAGTGTAGAGCCTGAATAGCACCTAAACACTGCTAGGTACGGTCTCCCACAAAAGAAAGATCTCAAGGTCCCTATCTTTCTGTCTAGCCACCCTTAATCTCTCTCTCTTCTGAGTTCTGTGGACATGTATGTTTTAGGTAACAAGGTTACAGTGATTTTGTTGCTCAAGGGTTCTATATCTTCACCATCAGAAAAATGCCCAAGACATTCCTCCGAAAACTGGACATTGAGCTCCCATTTGATCCAGCAATAGCACTCCTGGGAATATACCCGAGAGACCGAAAAACACATAGCAGAAACACTATCTGTACTTCTTTATTCATCTCTGCGCTATTCACTATAGCTAGAATCTGGAAACAACCTAAATGCCCGAGAACAGAGGACTGGCTAAAGAAACTCTGGTTCATCTACACTATGGAATACTATGCAGCTGTCAGAAAAGATGAAATTTTCAAATTTACCTGCAAATGGATGGACATGGAGACTATCATGCTGAGTGAAATTAGTCAGAAGGAAAAGGACAGATATAGAATGGCTGCATTCATTAATAGGATATAAATAGATACCAGTGTTTTACTAAATGCGTGAAATGGTAATGGCAGATTAAAATTCACCATTGAATATACACAAAGAGACTTAAGTGATAAACTCTAAATATCTGCAGGGCTAGCCACAATGTGTAAAATAAGAGGGAGAGAGATGCAGAGACAGAGAAAGAGACAGAGAAAGAAAGAGAGGAAACTGGGGTACCTGCTATTGAGGCAGCCTGGGGGTGGGGGGAGGGGGGGGTTACATTGGTGGTGGAAATGGGGCACTGGTGGAGGGAGGGGTGCTGGAATACTGTATTACCAAGAACCAATTATGAACACCTTTGTAATTGTATGTCTCACGGTGGTATAATAAAAAATAAAAAAAAGAAAAATGCCCAAGACTTTGCTTGTGTCCTTCACTACTATCCCCCTTTTCTCACCCATATATATATACCCATATCCACTTGGTAATTTCAATTTTGTGCTGAACGCTTTCACATTTTTATTGGTTCTATTTTCAGTGCTGAACATAATGTATTATATACAGATATAAAGTCATAATGGTACATACCTGAATTCATAATGCAATGTAACTACAATAAAAAAATTGTAAAATTGTCACAGATATATTGAAGTAAGAAAATTTAGGTAGAGCAGTGATAGTCTGTTGTTTGTGTCTTTATGGAGCCCAAAATAGTCTTTTTTCAGGTCCAATAAGTTCAATTCATTTAGTAAAACATAAGGAGAATAAAAACAGAAGACAAAACAAAGGAAACAAAACAGAAACTCATTCTAGTGGATTTTTGAAGAAATAGTAACAAAGAAGTCTCTTAAATAGGGTTTGAGAAAACTAAATAGCCACATGCAAAGGAGTTAAATCAGATCAGACCCATACCTTACACCATTTACAAAAGTGTGGTCAAAATAATAATAAAAAAATAAAGTACATAAGACAATACAGTTCTTAAAGGAAGCTTGCGGGGAAAGCTTCATAATGTTGGTCTTGGCAATAATTTCCTAGGTGTGGTGCCTAAAGCACACACAACCAAACTAGAAAGGTATTAGTGAAACTATATCCAACTCAAACGCTCTAGGCAACAATCAATCAACAGACTGGAAAAGTAGTCTAGGCAATGGGAAGAATTTTCAAACCCTATTTCCATAAAAGAGTTATTACCCTAGCAGACGAAGCAGGCCCACAGCTAGGCTACAAAAAGCAAACACTCCAATCAGAGAGGCTCCCCTGCAAGCTACCGAATTGTTGCAGGACTCCTCTAAGAGCCTCTGCATCTGCCCTGGATTGCCTCCTGCAGGTCACTTCGTAGATAGGGGGTAGTCTAAATGTGGCAGTTTATCTAACCATGTATTCTGTACTGGCTGGTATAAATATTCTCTCATCTACCACAATCATCATGGGACTAGCTAGATCTTACCAGCATATTTGCCTGGCCACGTTGGATCTCTAAGTAATTAGACCAGAGAGAACTGCTGTTTGCCTCCAAGCAAGCAAGCATGGCTCCCTGATAACTCAAAGGCAACTAAAATACAAAACTACTGTGAAGTAGACGAGACTCTTGTGAAGGCTTGAAGAAATATTTAACTGGCATTAGTATTAGACTTTGGTACAGACACATGCCATCTCAGAAACCCCTTCTCTACCCTATAAAGGCATTTCCAGGCAGATCTTGACTCAAAACATTAGCATATAATAGGGCCTAGGTGAGATGCTGGGAGAAATTACCTAAGGACATTTGACCCTTCCTGCTTCCCATAATAGTGGGAGGTCTGAGTTGCAGTGGTATAAAACCAGCCTGCTTCCTCTCTCTCTCTCTCTCTCTCTCTCTCTCTCTCTCTCTCTCTCTCTCTCTCTCTCTCTCTCTCTCTCTCTCTCTCTCTCTCTCTCTCTCTCTCTCTCTCTCTCTCTCCTCTCTTTTTGGGCTCTTTTTGGGACTCGCACCCTTCTTGGGAGTCTTGTCTTTTGTCTCCTCTCTACAGGGCCTTAACACGTGGTGGCCGCCATCTTGGCCTACACGTGGCTGGGGTTCTAGCCAGGAATCCTAAGCACCGGGTTTTTCCTATTGCTTATTTGTATGCTTGCTCCTGTGATAAGTAAAGCCTTTTAAAACTGCATCGGATTCCTGAGTCTTCATCCATTCGCTGCCGGCTTCGGAGGAAAAAAGGAAGCTTGCTTCCCGGCACTGTTGGGGACCCCGCGGCGTCCCTGACATCTGAATAATCAATAAAAAGCAAGCAGAAAAAATAAGAAAGGAACAGAAAAGTAAAAAGGTTATGGTCTCTGTAAAAGCAAATATTTTTATCCTCTTAATTCCTTTTATTTCTGCACACACATTTTTTGGGTAGGATAATTGTCAGGGAGCCACTGGGGTCCCCAACGATATCAGGAAATGAATTCCCATCTACCTCTGAGGTCGGCAGGGAATGGATGAAAACTCATGAGTCCAGCACTGTTCCAAAAGACTTTTACTAATTACCACTAAAACAAGCCCTGCCACTACAATCCAAAATAATAGGATTCCCCAGACCTCTAGCTCTTGGTCAGAACTTAGACCATGCACTTGGGCCCAAGCTCCCACCAAAGTGGATCCCTGTACCTCAAGTCAGTCCGCTTATACATCCAAAAGTAATCCTATCTTCAGGGAGGGTCGTGTCAACAAAGATCAACAAATCAGCTTCTAGGTGTAGAAGTAGGGCGGTGCCACTCTAGGGTGGTACCACACTTGTTTCAGGTCTTCACTTGTATCACTTGTCTTCCCCTTGTTCATGGATTGTTCGAACAGGTGCCAGTGACACCTCCATTTTGCCCCTGTCGCAGGCTTGTATAACCCAAGGGTCTATGCTCAGTCCAAGAACATGAAGAGCCTCAAACCATTGTTCAGGTCGCAGGAATGAGATCTATTACTGTTATTGCTTTGGCATATTGAATATGACAGGGGTAGCTTACCAGGCTCTGCCCTCCAGATGCTTTTTACTTTTGCATTTACTAAACAAATGATTATGGTCAAAACAAATGATTATGCCAGGGACTAGTCCCTTTCTCTAAGATTATCTCTTATGTCAAAACACTGGAGAGGAGAGAAAGAGCTGGTAAAAAAGAAATGTATCTCAATGGATGTATATTCATGGGGAGAATCACATCATAATTTTATGGGTTTCAAGCAATCTAGATGGTATCCATAAGATCTATTTTCTGTTCTGCACCAAGGTGATTTCTGAGTGTCTTGTCTTCTGTTTACTGAAAGGGTCAAGCTTGCCAGCTTTAGGGCAAACTAGCATGATCCTTCCTTCAATCTAAAACAGCAGTCTCAACATAGCCAGGGTGGTAGATTCTAACTGTCCCATGCTGGGACCAGGGGGGTATTAAGAGGAATTGTGCCCAATTTAGATAACATTGAAATCATAGAAGAAATAATACAAATATTTCAGAAGTTACTGATTTAGAGTCAAAATGACTCTTGTAACTGCCACACCCTCCATCAGTGTTTAGACAGAAGAGAGATCTCATTAGCATAAACCTTGGTTTAAGCACACATAAAAGCTTAAACTGTGAGTAGATTAAACAGCAAAGCTCCCAAAGCTCCCAAGCTAGCTAGGCCTCATCACCCAACAGGTAGTAACTTGTGGTGGTGCTGAGAGACCCTATGAGGGTCTGGAATCAACCCAGTTAAATCAACTGGTTTAACCCAGTTCTGCTGTGTGCAGAACGTTTATCTTATTCACATTTTTTTAACCTGAGATCACATTATGTACCTTGTCTGGTCACGTTTTCATTTCAATAGTATAATTTAGCTGTAAAATGTAAAATTATTGATCCATAAATTTGTTACATGGACATAGTGTAAGGTACTTATGTAAATTTCATAGTGTATAAATTTCAAATAGCTCGAGTCCTATAAGTAGTTGAAAAATGTTTAAGAAGGAAAGTGAATGAGATCTGAAAAGTGCTATAACATTAAAAAGCCAAAGATGTATATAGATCTATGGCAAAGATAGTTGGAAATGGCCACTCTGGTCAAGAGATGAGTGCCGAAAGTAGGTAAAGGGAAAAACATGATAATCTTTCAGTACCTGTATTGCAAATGATCGCTCTGGTCAAGAGATGAATGCCGAAAAGTAGGTAAAAGGGAGAAACATGATAATCTTTCAGTACCTGTATTGCAAACCATCACTTGTATCACTTGTCTTCCTGCTGATCATCGATTTGCTCGAGTGGACACCAGTAACATCTCCATATGTCCTGTCACATGCTAGTGTAGCCCAAGGGCATCTGCTCTCTTCAGGAACATAAAAGAGTCTCAAACCATTTCATCAGGTCATGGGAATGAGGTCTATAATTATTAATGGTATTTGGCATATCAAATATGACACGGGTAGCTTGCCAGGCTCTGCCGTGCTGGTGGGATACTCATGTAGTCACCTATAATTTCAAGCATTATAGGTGACTATAATGGAGAGAAAGAGAGAGAGAGAGAGAGAGAGAGAGAGAGAGAGAGAGAGAGAGAGAGAGAGAGAGAGAGAGAGAAGTGCCTGGCACAGAAGCAGGCTAGGCGTAGGGGACAGGAGGGAAACTGGGGACATTGGTGGTAGGAAATGTACATTGATGGGTGATAGAACATTGTATGAGTGAAATCCAATTGTGAACAACTTTGTAACTGTGCATCTCACAATGATTTAATTAAAAATACATATACAGGGGCTGGAGGCGATAGCCCAGCGGGTAGGGCGTTTGCCTTGCACGCGCGGCTGGCCTGTACCGGCCTGGGTTCGATCCCGGCATCCCATATGGTCCCCTGAGCAACGCCAGGAGTGATTCCTGAGTGCAGAGCCAGGAGTAGCCCCTGAGCATTGCCAGGTGTGACCCCCCCAAAAAAAAAAAAAAAAAAAACATATACAGATCAAAAATTGCTCAATAGGCTATCACTTGTAAAAAATTATGGTTATTGGGTACAGTGGGGAGGGCATTTGCCTTTCACGTACAGGTGACCCAGGTTAGATCCTCGACATCCCATATGGTTCCCTTAGCACAGTCAGGGAGTAACCCCTGAGCATTGCCAGGTGTGGTGCAAAAATAAATTAATAAACAAACAAACAAATAAAATAAAAATTGCGGTTATTGGGCGGGGCGATAGCTCAGCGGGTAGGGCGTTTGCCTTGCACGCGGCTGTCCCATGCCGGCCCGGATTCGATCCCGGCATCCCATATGGTCCCCGAGCACCGCCAGGGAGTAATTCCTGAGTGCAGAGCCAGGAGTAACCCCTGAGCATTGCCGGGTGTGACCCAAAAATAAAAAAAAGAAAAAATAATTGCGGTTATTGGGAATATATGTTGTACCACTTTGCAATTTTGACAAGTTATTTTTTTATTTTTTTTGCTTTTTTGGGTCACACACGGCGATGCTCAGGGGTTACTCCTGGCTCTTCGCTCAGGAACTACTCCTGGCGGTGCTCAGGGGACCATATGGGATGCCGGGGATCGAACCCGGTCGGCCGGCCGCATTCAAGGCAAATGCCCTACCCGCGGTGCTATCGCTCCAGCCCCTGACAAACTATTTTTAACAAATCATCTGGAGGTAAAGTCACTTGATCACACTTGATCACTTGACATCCCGTTATTTGTTGACAATCCTGCTTGTTTGCTCAAGCAGGCGCCAGTAATGTTTCCATTTGTCCCTGTCACGTGCCAGTGTAGTCCAATGGCATCTGCTTGCTCCAGGAATACAAAGAGCCTCAAACCGTTCATTCAGGGTCTTGACAAAGAAGTCTGACCATCTTGTAGGTGGACAGCCACGTGATCTTTTGACGTCCCATGGGATCCAGTTAGTAATGGCTCTAGTCCAGTGGACATCTCCAAGTCACATTATATGTCCAGCCCAAGTGATTTTCGATGCCTTGGCAAATGAGACAGCATCCCTGACTCTGGATCGTCCATGGAGGTCGAACTCCGGATTCCCTCTCTCTTTTGAGTGAGGCATGATATTCCAAGCATAGCTCTTTCAATTCCTCTTGGGGAGACCTAAATTGTCGGGGAGCTCCCGCGGGGTCCCCAACAGTGCCGGGAAGCGAGGTTCCCTTCTACCTCTGAAGCCGGCGAGGAATGGATGAAAACTCAGGAATCCGATGCAGTTTTAAAAGGGCTTTACTATCACAGGATCCAATATACAATCCAAGAGCAGGGAAAACCTCCGGACTCTGCATTCCCAGCTAGGCCCCAGCCAGGTGCAGGCCAAGATGGCTGCCACCACGTGTTGAGGCCCAACAGAGAATGGAGAGGACGGAGAAGCAAAACGCCAAGGGAAGCCGAAATGGCAAAAGGGAAAAAAAAAGAGAGAGCTTCTTTCTTCTTGCAGCTTATTTTATAGCCAGAAATAGGCCCAGACTCCCCAGCCCAGCCCGTTCTGGGCTGGGCTATCTAGAGATGAAAATTCAAAGCCTCCCAGCAGAGCTGGGAGGAGCTACAAACCAAATGTAAACTTCTCCTAGCAGGGTCAAATGCCTTCAGGTAACTTCTCCCAGCACCTCACCCAATGTCTTTTTATATGCTAAGTCTTGAGCCAAGATCCGCCTGGAAAAACCTCCGTAGGGTAGAGAAAGGGGCTCTTAGAGGAGTCCTGCAACACTAAATAGCATTTTCATCCTGCTTTTGTAGGGCCCAGGTCTCTGAGGCGTATGTTAATGCAGGGAGAATGGTGGAGTGGAAGAGATGTGCCCGAGCCTGAGTTTCTTTTTCCTTTTAGCTATTTCTTCGATGCTTTTGAAGGCATTCCATGCTGCTCTCCTCCTGTGCAGCTTAGGTAATAGGTTGTTCGTCATGTTGAATTCTTGACCTAGGTAAGGAGGTAAAATCATTGATAATTAATACTGAGGAAAAACAAATAAGCAAAAAAGACAAAGCTAATATTTTTTGCATTATTTTTTAGAAACTATTTATTAACAAGGGTCATCACCTGTGGCACACAGGAACTGCTGGGATCATGCCTCGTAGCGCTGGTGCAGAAGTATGTGGTCTGGGGAAGCTGGGCACATCAGGAATGTGGCCCCCTTTGGGCCATCTGTCTTGCTCCCTTTTAATTATTAAAAACAATTTTGGGTGCCAGAGATGTAACTTAATATTAGAGGATGTTGCTTTGCATGTACAGGGAAGGCCTAGTGAAGCCTTGGGTTTGATTGTTGGCACTCAACAAAGAAAAAGCAAAATAGAGAAAGAGCATGCAGTGTAGGAAAAAAAGGACTGTCACCGCTAATTATTGCATAGTTATTCTTTTTTGCTGTAATTTGAAAGCAGCAATGCCCCCAGACTAGTTCCTGCCGGTACACAACGTGCACTTTCTGTATTTCAGTGGCCGTGGCAGAGCCGAGACTAGCCTTGTGGATTTGTGTCTTATCTGCTCTCCCTCTGCTGTTTCCCCCTCTCAGGGGGTATTTTTTAAAATGAGAAACACAGAACTTATGATTTCTTTAGTTTGAAGACTAAACACAGAGAGTCATTCCAGTAGCAGCATGTTCTGAGCTGGTAGCAACGGCTGTCAAGTGTATTTCTGCGGTCATGTCCATTGTTTCCCTCCTCCCCATGTTGTTGTCACTGCAGTGACCAGTCACACATTTTATGTTGGTGCAAGAGCCGCCAGGACCTCCCTCAGCATGTGGAGTGGTACAAGGGCTTGAAACGGAATTTGCAGCCTGAAGCTTGCAAGGCAGGTGCTTGCCTGCGGAGCTCCCTTGAGGCTCTTTTGCAAATCTGTTGCTAATGTCTTTCTAATATCCTTTTGGACTCAATTTTATTTAAAAGAATACTCTGTGTGCGTTTTAATCTGGGCCCATCTTTTCCATCTCAGTTGAACAATGTTTATTTTACTTGATTTGGCCCTGCCCTGCTTTAATGCTCACTCTTGTGAGCGGAACAAGGTATAATTAACAGGAAAAGAATCCACTTATAGCCACGTAAATACATAAAATTTGCATTTCTTTTATGGTTATTTAGGACACTTTAAGTTATATGGATTTTTTTTTTTTAACTATTTTGCCTCTTCCCTATTCCTTTTCCAGGGTATCTTTTAGTTTTTCCATCTGAAGCTCCTTGCATTGTTTCAAGCATAAGATTTTTTTTTTTTTTTTTTTTTTGCTTTTTGGGCCACAACCGGCAATGCTCAGGGGTTACTCCTGGCTCTGCACTCAGGAATTACTCCTGGAGGTGCTCAGGGACCATATGGGACGCTGGGGATCGAACCTGGGCGGCACAGGCCGACTGTGTTCAAGGCAAACGCCCTACCCGCTGGGCTATCGTTCCGGCACCCAAGCATATGATTTTTGGGTTGGGAAGGTTAACCTTGGTTTCATCTTTACTATTTCTGAGCACTGACTCAGTGTGTGGGATTGAGTAGAAACTCCTACTGTGGCCCTTTTTTAAAAAATATATATATAATAAAATGTCTCATACTTGAGTTCCCTGAGCGATAGATAGAACAGGCTGTAAGGCACTTGCCAAGACAGGTCCGTCTCCCAGCATCGCATATGGTGGCTTTGAGCACGGCCAGGAGTGATCCCTGAGCAGAAAACTTAGAATCGATCTTCAGAACCACCTAGTATGTCCATACACACTCTCTCTCTCTCTCCCCCCAACAAAAATTAAATAAATAAAAAATTAAGCAAGCAAACAAATAAAGCAGCAGAGATATCTGAAAGGGCTAGAACACAAACTTGGCAGTGCAGGATGTCCGGGGTCAATGGCCGGCACTGCATGGCCGCTGAGCACTGTCAGGAGTGACCCTCACACAATGTGCTGGAGTAGTCCCTGAGCGTGGCCAGGTGTACCACTGCTAGCGCCCCTCTCCCCCAAAAGGAGAGAAAAGTCTGCGACAGGGGGAAATAGTTCTGAGTGTATAGGGCACTTGCCTTCCATGTAGCTGATGCGGATTTGATACCTGGCACTGCAAATGGGCCCCTGTAGCCCACCGGAAGTGATCCCTGCACCCGGAGCCAGGAATAAGCCCTGAGCAGAGAGAGCTGGATGTGGGTCCAGACCCACTCCAAAGACTCATACTTCTTACATAAACTATATTATGAATCTCATGGACCAATCCGTGGTGTGTATGCAGGCAGCAGAGAGAGCGGTCACCACTTGGACACGCGGCCCCATCCATTTCCCCTCGGTAGTGGACCCTCAGTGATACGGTCCTGTGTGTTGACAAGAAGAATCACATCTTACCAAAGTCCAGAGAGATCAAATCTACTGTTTTCCCTGTCATTGTTAATGGGCTGAAGCCATCCTAAAGGTTAATTCATTAGTAGAGTAGGCTTTGCCATTTTCCCCTAAGTCGCTAGGGATCTCATCTTTCTGTACTTTAATTTTCTCCTTATTACCACGTGGTTTGGTAATCTATTATCTGGTGGTTACCTAGGGAACCTGCTTTATCTCACTTGGTTTCCAAACAAAGGGGTTACATTCTACCCATCCTCACTAAAAAATAAGCCTCTGACTGAACTTGTTCATGGTCTTCCAAAGTTTCCTACCTGTGAATCCTACACCATAACGGTCCTCCCCGAGTCTGCTCTGGTTTCAGGGGGCCTTGCGGACACTGTGGCTGGGCTACCAGGCTGTGTGGCCTGCCCCTTCCTTGCTCTGGTTCCCTTTCCAGATCACCTTACAGGGCAGCTTTAAAGTGAACAATGGGAAGAAAAGGAGGTAACGTGAGCGCACACAAGTGACTTACAAAGGCCCGGGAAAGTAGGTCCTTCCTATTCTTAATCTTCCCGAACTTCAGCCTCAGAAAAACTACCCGGAAGAAAGGAAGAAAGACATAGCTTTAAGTTAGCCACACCCCAAAAGCATAACACAGCTCTAGATTTTGAAATCTTTTTACTGAACTGAGATTTAACTATGGGAACGGCCCTGAGGGATTAAGTTTGGAAAGCTTTTAAACCTTCTATGACCCAGTAATAATTATAGGACCATCTCATTAATTAATAGCTAGTTATTATGTATCATTTCATCTACTACAGGTAAAAATTAACAAGGGCTCACACTACATCAGGCACTATTCAAAAAGTTTTTGACAAATATCTATTTAAATCATTTTGGTATCTTCAGTAGTATCAGTTTTACAAATAAAAAAAAGATGAAAAGGGATTAAGTAATTATTCAACAGAAGTATTAACTACGAAAGCTCAATTCCTTTTTAATTTCCTTCATTACTCTCTCTGGTCTCTGTAAAAATGCCGTAAAGCACAAGAAAGCAAAACCGTGTCCTATGAAACAAGGTAAAGTAGAACCGGAAGCCAGCCAAAGCGGCCCGGGGCTTGATGTGGTTTTCACACGTGGTGTGTACACAAGCCGTAGACACTAACCCACACCACACCCCATTGCTCAGAAATACTCCAAGTCAAAATATTGTCTCCAGCACTTCTTATGGAGGACCAAATAGGCAAACAGAGATTTTAAACATTTGGCTTGGAACTAGTGTTAGTTAGCTGTGCTTGAGGATGAACCAAAACGGTTTCCCAATTATAGTCATTCCATTCAGTGTACCTTTGAGGCATAAAGAATCTCTCCCTTATTATTGTGGTTGTGGCCCACCCGGTGGTGCTCAAGGACTGCCAGGCCACAACCAGAAGCGGTATTTTTGGAGGGAGGAGAAGGTTGGGGAGGCAGGGCCGCTCACAGCTTTGCACGTCCTCTGCGTGTGTCTATAGCTTGAACTGCATCCCTGAGCCCAGAAAACTTTTAGGCTACTGTACAGATGCCACCTGTTTTATCATTTAACAATTATTAAGGGCCGGGGGACAGAGCGAAGGCACAGGAGGTAGGGCGCTTCCCTTGCACCGGCATCTCATATGGTCCCCTGAGCAATGCCAGGAGTAATTTCTGAGTGCATAACCAGAAGTAACCCCTGAGCATTGCTGGGTGTGACCCAAAGAGCAGAAGAAAAAAAAACAGAATTATTAAGTGCTGGGGCTGGAAAAATAGTCTCCCGAGCACTGCCAGGAGTGACTCCTGAACCCAGAGCCAGGAATAAGACCTAAGCACTACTGAATGTGGCCCCTAAAAAATAAACAAAATTGGGGCCGGAGCTATAGCCCAGCGGGTAGGGCGTTTGCCTTGCATGAGCCAGCCTGTGCTGGCCTGGGTTCGATCCCCGGCATCCCATATGGTCCCCCGAGCACTGCCTGGAGTAATTCCTGAGTGCAGAGCCAGGAGTAGCCCCTGAGCATTGCCGGGTGTGACCCAAAAAAAAAATTAAGTGCTTACTGAATACAATCATTAAGCCACAAGAAAAGCAATTTACAAGAAAAGCATTTAAGAAAATTAAATGCTGCTGAGCTTCAAGAAGACAATGTTCATGAGAAATGGACTAGTTCCTGATGCTCCATTTGCTCTCATTGGAATGGATATCTCCAAAGGCAGCAGTTATGTGTACCTAGGTCGAGAACTCAACATGACAAACAACCTAGCACCTGAACTACACAGGAGGAAGACAGCAGCATGGAACACCTTCGAGAGCATCAAGGAAGTGGTAAAGAGGACGAAGAACCTCTGGCTCCAGGCACAACTTTTCGAGTCCACCATTATTCCTGCACTAACATACACCTCAGAGACCTGAGCCCTATGGAAACAGAATGAGAAGGCTATTCAGGTAGCCCAAAGAAGAATCGAAAGAGTCAAGCTCTGAGTATCACACTTCTCTCAAGTGAGAGAAGGAATCTGGAGTTCTGACCTCCGTTGATGATCAAGAATCAAGGATGTTGTCTTGTTTACCAAAATGATGAAAATCAGATGGGCCAGACACGTAATGCGATTTACAGATGACCGCTGGACTAGAGCTGTTACCGACTAGATTCCACGGGATGTCAAAAGAACGCGTGGCTGCCCACCTATAAGATGGTCAGACATCTTTGTCAAAAACTGGAACGGTTTGAGGCGCTTAATGCTCCTGGCCCAAGCAGATGCCATTGGGCTACACTTGCACATGACAGGGACAAATGGAGACGTTACCGGTGCCCGCTGGAGCAAACTGATGAATAATGGGAAGGTAAGTGATAAGTGATAAGAAAATTGACACAATTTCTCTGCTGTAAAGTGATAGTTTTTGCCACTTACACTGAACTTAGATGAAACATAGATCCTTACTATAGCTCTTTTACTAGTGCCACTTAAATAACAGATCGCTAAACCAGCTTCAGTCTGTGAACAACATTCTGTTACTAAACTGCTTTCTCTGGCTTAGAATATTATCTTTTACGCATCTATATTGATTGGGGTCTTTCTCTTTTACTTTATTGTTTCTTCTTGTGCCAGTCTCATATTTTATAGCCTGTGTAATCTGACTTTTGGAATATACATCCCTGCTTATTACACAGAGGTCTTTACAAAAGGTTTATTACTTTATTATTTCTCATATATGCTTTAGATTGTTAATACTGGGAATCATTTGATGGGTTTCTCTGTCCAATGAAGTCCATAACTGTAATTTGTAATATGCAAGTCATAGCTTGAGACAGTGGATATAGAGGAAAATGAGGGTCGGGAGAAAGATAGTTCCTGGTATACTGTACATAGTTCCTGAACACTGACAGGGATGGCCCGAATACAGAGCCAGGAATAGCCCCGAGCAATGCCAGATATGGTATAATCTCCCCCCAAAGAAAGAGAGGAAATGTGAGAAATCTTGACCTCCAGGAGTTAATAGGTTAGGTTGTATGAAATAGTTCCTTTCTGATTCTACGGATATGTAAGAGGCAAGCTAGAACAAGCCCTGGTAGATAGATGTATCTGATGGAGCTAAATATTCATTAGTTCTTGTAATGTAGAGCACACGGTAGCTGGATATTTATCATAGTCCTCGCAGCTTCGCAAATCAAAGCACTTAGAGGCTCTTTCTTTTTCATTTATTTGTGTGGGGAGTCGGGGAGGCAGAACGCGCGTGACCTTGAACATCAGGCACCACGGATATTTAGGATTTCTCAATTGTCAGCTCCTTCACGGTGACATCAACAGGACGCAGGACACATTTCATTTCAGACATGTTTTCAATTTGGTGGATGAATCAGTTATTAGAATAGCCCACATAATCTTGTTTCACAGAGTATTTCTTCCCCCTGCCAATTCTATATATTGTTCCTCTAGCCGTGAAAGTCAACCTCATTAGAATGAAGCCGTTCTGACCAGGGTTTCTTATCCAGCAACCGTGCCATTCCCTTAACCAAAACACTCATTGCATAACGAGTCAAGAAAGGCTTTACTAGTCTTTTACATGTGGCGCTATCTTTCTGACTTAAATCTGCAGTGTGGGTGGCACACCAAGAATTTATTAGGCGTTCTAACAAAGCATGAAAAGGAGCCATAAATCTGGCCCAGGAAATCTGGGTAGATTCCAGAAGGATGAGTTCCGCAGGGCAAAGCTCGGAGAGACGGCAAGGCAGGTGACTTCAAGTTCTGCAGGCTAGTGGCTAAGTCCGGGCAGGGGGCTCACACGTGTCGAGCACTTGATAATATCTTCATAACTATCTCCTGTCTTGTAGATAATGTGTTGCAAGATGCTAGATTGTTTTACAGCTGCCCTGTGGGGAACTTCGACTTTGTTAGAAAACCAGAGCTAATTTATGGCTTGGCAAGTGACTGGGAAAGTGGTGAGCCAAGGATTCAGCATCGTCAGACAACTGGAGCACCAGGGAATAAAACCCTTGACTGGAAATTCTGCTTTTTGCCTCTTTCCTTTCCTTTTGGTGGCGACTGTGGTGAGTGGAGGTGGGGCTAGGGCCTCTGCGTGGGGTTGCTGGCGAACAGACGGGGTGCTCCGGGGTGAGGTTGGCATGCCTTCAGCTCTGCTGCCCAAGTGCATTGACCATAGTCCTGGCCAGGGGTCATCTCCTGACCATGCTGCAGGGGGTTGAACACTTTAGCCCCAGAGGGAGAAGGCACGGTGGTGTGTGTGGGTCTGTCCCAAACCACACTTGTGCCAGCACCAGGATTGGAGGGTGGGTGCCGGGGGCTCTAGCTAGCTTTTCTCACCAGCAAGATGTGGTTTTCCTCATGGAGCTATCCCTTAGGGCTATTCTTACATTAGGAACAAAAGCTGGGGTTGGGGGTACTTTGGCACTCTGGCAATGCTTGGTACCAGGGGCCGGATGCTGGGGCACCTTCATGCAAATTGTGCTCCGATCCTCTGCGCCATCTGCCTAAGGGCTATTCTTTTGGAGACTCAGAGTTTCAGGAGCTCCCCAGCTGGGCATTTTTTTTTTAGCCTCCCACTAATTTCAATACCGGCACAGACAAACCCACACCCATATGCACAAAGCCACGGGTACGAGAATGAAGTGTCAGCAGCGACGTTGTCATCTGGTCTCTGGCCACATTTCTGCTGCTTCCAGTAGGACCTGGAAAACAAAAAGGTGTTCCATGAAAACCAAGAGCCCAACACTTCCCCACTGAGGAAAACGGGTCTTCCTCAGGTGTTGCTGTCTGCGAGCATGGCCTATGAACAGGACCGCAAGGCACATTTGAGTCCATTTGTTTGGTTTGGGGGAGCTACCCAAGCTGGTTCTGAGGGGCTTCCGGGAGAGGCTGCCCACCAGGGAGCTGGGTGGGGGCAGAGGTGAGCGCCCACCTTTGCATGCCAAGCAGAGCTTCTAGCTAGCTCCCTGGCCCCAAGGAGTCACTTTTTCCTTCTTTTTAAAGAGGCTCCCCAGCTTAACTGGGTAAGTATCAAGATGCATAATCTTGAGAAATGGAAAGATTTGTTCGGCTTCCTGAGTGTACCAGCCAATCTCAGAGCTCGGACCACTCTGCGTTCACTAGCAGAGTGTTCAGGCCTGTTTCCTCAGATCTTCAACAGGATGTGAGTTTGTTAGCATTTTGGATTTTAGCCATTGGAATAGGCATGCACTCCTGTTTCACTATTGTTCTAAGATGCAAATCACTCAGCCTGTTGCAGGCGTGTGCTCACACGCGTATCTGCTGTTTATCTTCCTGCAGGTGCCAGTCTATCTCTTGCCCGTTTTTAAATTGGTTTGCTTGCTTTCCTACTGCTGAGTTTAAAGTGATTTGTTCCCCTTGGCTACAAGCCTTATTATTATTTTTTTTAATCAGTGTCTCAGCACCCATCCCTCCACCAGTGCCCATTTCCCTCCACCAATGTCCCATGATTTTCTCCCCCACTGCCAACCTGTGTCTATGGCAGGCAATTTTCATCTCTCTCTCTCTCTCTCTCTCTCTCAGCCCGTTTTTGACTCAGTTTAAATGATCAGCTACCAGCCTACCTTCTCATTAAATTAATAAATATTATCTCTCTAGAATAAATTCTTATTTTTTAAAATCAGATGTTTTGCAAATATTTTCTCTCCCACTCAACAGGCTTGCCTTTCATCCTGTTCACTCTGTGTGTGTGTGTGTGTGTGTGCGTGCATAAGTTTCAAATTTGGTTTCGGGACATCCCCAGCAAGGCTCAGCCCTCAGAAACTGCGCCTGGGTCTCCCCCATACAAAGCCTGGGCGCTGTGGCTTGGGCAGAATTTTCATTTCACCAAGCCCAAGGCCTCATTTCACTGTCCTCAGGCGGGCTTCGGCTCACACATGCACGTGTGCAGAAAACCATGGCCAAACCCCTTCTCCTCCACGCTCTCTTAAGCTTCATGGTTTCTCCTTGACGCCGCAGCCGAGGTCGGTGAGGAAGAGGCGGCTCCGGTCAGTTCCTGGTGGACGAGTCGGTCCCGAGGGTGCCCTTTGCCCGGGAACTTTCAGACCCCGACATCGGGCCCGGAGTGTGCGCGGGGTCGGGGGTCCTCCCGGGCCGAGCGTCGCCCCGCGCCCGCAAACAGCTGCTCCGAGGCGGCTCCCCACGACGCTGCCCGAGGACGCCGCGGTGCTCCAGGTGCTCCACCCGGCCGGGTCAGAGGTCAGAGGCTGCTGCGGGTCACTCGGGGCGTCCGAACGCACACGCAGACCGGGGGGCAGGCGGCCCCTGCGGCCGGGAGCGGCGGCGGGGGAGGCGCGCGGCGGCGGGAGCGCGCGCGCGCCCCATTGTGCCCGAGGCCCGGCCGGGCGCGGCGTGACGTCACGAAGGCCCCGCCCCGCGCGTGACGCCGGCGTCAGGCCAGTCCCGGCATGCTCCGCGGCGGCCGGCGCTGGGCCGCACAGCGGAGGGTTGCAGCGAGCCGCGCAGCTGCTGTCCAGTGTCCGCTCGGCGCCGGCGCCGCCCCGCAGCCCCTCGCCCGCCCGCCCAGCGCCCGCGGCCCCCCCCGCGAGGGCGCCCGGGACGGAAGGAGCCAGCAGCCTGTCGGCGCCCGCCGCGCTCGTGGTCGCCGTCGCCGTGGTGGTCGTGGTGGTGTCCGCCGTCGCCTGGGCCATGGCCAACTACATCCACGTCCCGCCCGGCTCCCCCGAGGTGCCCAAGCTGGACGTGACGGTGCAGGACCAGGAGGAGCAGCGCTGCCGGGAGGGGCCCTGAGCCTCCTGCAGCACCTGCGGCCGCACTGGGACCCCCAGGAGGTGACCCTGCAGGTAACGCCCGCGCCGCGCGCCCCGGGGGCCGGACCCCGCCGCGAAGGTCACTGGCCCGCGGCCCGGCGAGCGGGGGCCCCGAAGGCACCTTCCCGGGGGCTGCGGGCAGGGGGCGGCCCCGAGGCGCCCGGGACCCCCGCGGCCCCTCCGTGACTCCCCGGGGCTGCTCCCTCCGGCTCCCGGGACCGCCCCCCCCCCCCCGCGGCCCTTCCCAGGGCCGCCCCCGCGCCCCCCCGAGCTCCCCTCCCCGGCCTGTGCCCCCGCGCCGGGCTCCGAGGGGTCCTTCCTGCTCCTGGACGTCGCGTGTCCATCCCAGTCCACACTGCGGACCCGCCGTCCACTCCCCCAGCCCCACCCCGCCCCCGGGAGTCTTAGGAAAATCGGGAATTTAGCCCCCCGCAGGTCCCCCCGCGGCCCCTAGCCGGGACTGCCCGAGGGGTCCTTGAGCCCCTAAGCAGAATCGGGGTTCCTGCCCCCAATAAACGGTTTCTATTAGGTTAGGATTGGGTAGGTGGAATTTATTTTGAATGCTGTAAATTTTTTCTTTTTTTAAGCCTTTCCAGCGAGTTTCAGGAACTGTCTGCACATACAAACACAAAACCAAACCCAGAAAACAAAAAACACAAACCCCAGCAAAAAATCCCCCAGAGAAAGAAGAAACCGCGTTTCCCTTCTTTAGGACACACCGTGGAAAAGGCTGGGATGGGACATTGGGGTTTCTTATCTGGGAGGTAACTGGAAAACGTCCCTTGAACTTGACACACAAGTCACCCACCTTGTTTTCCTGCAGGCTGTTTCTCCTGCGGTATTATTAAACGTATTCAGATTCTTTACCCAAGTAACCAGGGATGAAGAATGAATAAAACATGGAGCGGGCTCCAGGGCCCAGAGCTGTTTCTGACACTTTGAGTGCTGGTTTCGGTTCTTATTGTCTAGAAGAATTTTAAACACATCCAATGGCCTTGCGTGTTTTGGGGGGGAAAAAATTGTGAGACAGTAAATGAAATTATAAGGGATTTTTTTTTCTATTAGTATGTGTATAATTAAAACGTTTCTTTTAATTAAAGAAAATAAAATTAATTGAAACGTCCAATTGAAACTCCACACTCCTTTGGTGTATTATTAACTAGTTTGTAGTTTATTATGAGAAGGTCTTTATAACAAAGTCATTTGTACTCTGCAATTATAAATTAAGCATATTAATTTTAGGTGGTGCTGCTTCCTGGTAACTCTGTGTCTGGCAAATGTTACTTTTTAAGCAGGGACTTTGAAGGTCGGATTTAGAAAGGAATTTGCATTCGTATTATCTTATTTGAAAGGAATAGCTACCTCGAGGGTACTTGATACCTGGTTGAGAATTAGGATTTAAAAAAAACATGAATCCCCCAGTCAAAGTAGGTAGGTGCTATTTTTTTTTTTTTAAATAGTTAAAGCCAGAATAAAGCTCTGGAAAACAAAGTGGGAAGGGAGATAAAATGTAACATCCAGCAGCTTTGATGGTTGGAACCTTCTTGGAATTGAATGTTATCTTTTTTCTCTGTTGCAACTTAAAAACCTTTGGACCCGTAATCCAATCTCTTCTGGTTTGTCAGTGGAGGTAAATACTATCAGTATATTTGACCTAAGGAACACTATTAGTTAAAACCACCCGCGTGCAAACACAGATTCCATCCAGACAGCTACAGAGTTGAATCAATGATTATTGATGCTTACTCAATGTATTGTCATAGGATACACTCCGCTTTCATGGTGCCTCAGGATTTCATTAGGAAATCTCAATGGGAGTATTTTCTTGTGGGATTTGCTTTTATTTCCTTTGATGTAGAAAAATAAAAATCGCACGTCTCATTCCTGAAAGGGAAGTTTGGCTTGGTCAAGAACCTAAAACAGGGCCGAGCGATAGCACAGCGGGGAGGGCGTTTGCCTTGCACACGCCGACCCAGGTTCAATCCCCGGCATCCCATATGGTCCCCCCAGCACCGCCAGGAGTAATTCTGAGTGCAGAGCCAGGAGTAATCCCTGAGCATCGCGGGGTGTGACCCAAAAAGAAAAAAAAAAAAGAACACTAAAACTATTGGAAGCCACTTTTTAAAAAAAAAATTCTTCCCTATTTATGTGTTTAAAATGTGCTCTCGGGTAGGGGTCATTTGGGTCTTTCTGTCACTTGGCTGTGGTAGCTCACAGGGCTTGTGGGCTTGTGGGGCTGGAGCCATAGTCCGGCGGCCAGGTGCTTGCCTTGCATGTGGCTAGCCTGGGTTCGACCCTCAGCACCCCAGGTGTTGGGTTCCCTGAGCACCGCCAGGAGTGATCCTGAACACAGTCTGGCGGAAGCCTGAGCATCGCGGGTATGGCTTCCAAGCCCAAACCAAAACCAAAACCAAAACCTCGACCAGCAATGTGAGCTTCACCAGGGTTGACCGCAGGATCCCAGCCCCTGCCGCACGCTCCCCAGCCCTCCCGAATGACCTTTCCATTGAGTCATAATTTCATCTGACAGTTGTTCTTGCCCGGATGTACGGGACAGCGCAGAAGCCAGCAGGAAAGAGTTCACTGCAGTTACAGTGTTACGGGGCCTTGTCTTGGCTCCAGATTATGGACACATGGAATGATAAATTTTATTTTAAATCCGGGTTTTGTTAGTTTTAGAAGGAATCTGTGTTTGTGCCCACCCCTGCTTTGTGCGCAGAAGTGCTCCTGCAGGGCGCTCGGACCCTCATGGTGTGCCTGCGGTCCAGCCCCGGGCGCTGGCTGAGCTCCGGCGCTGGCCCATTTATGTTTCCTGTGCGGTGGGGTGGAGAGTGACCTTTTGGGAGCGTAGTGTCGTAGGGGTGGAGTCGCTGTGACGCAGTGCCCCTCGCAGGACTTCCGCCTTCGGAGAGGCCTTTCACACGTTCCCAGCCGCCCTGAGAGGTGGAAGACTCTCAGTACGGATTTTGTACTTAATTTGGATTTGCAGATTATAAATGGCGGCTCTGGGTGAGGGATTGCAGCTCTGAGAAGTTCACGTTCGTGTATTGTGAAAAAGGCAGAGGAGACAGCCGGCAAAGGAACTGTTTGTTTACTCTTGAGGGTCTCCTAGGTAGTGTGTGGCTCCACTCTGCCCCCAGGCAGCATTGGGCCGGCAGGTAGATAGTTAGGTGCGGGCCCAGCTGTCCCGTGAGCAGGGACACCTGGCTGTGGGTGCTCAGAAGCTTCAAGCTCTGCCAGGCAGTGCTGGTGGGGTGGCCAGGGGGCACGCCAGTGCCAGGGAGCACACTTGGGACCTTGTGCTCGCAGCCTAAGTGTCCCTGACCACTGGGCTCTCTTTCTACTGTATCACTGTCTTCCCATTGTTCACCGATTTGCTCGAGTGGGCACTAGTAACATCTCCATTAGTCCTGTCAAAAGCAAGTGCAACCCAAGGGCATCTACTTGCTACAGGGACAGGAGGAAACCGAAACCATTCTTCAGGTTATGGAACTGAGGTCCATAATAGTTACTAGTCTTTGGCATAAAAAGTAAATAAAACACGGTAGCTTGCCAGTCTTTACCGTGTAGCTGGTATAGTCTCAGTAGAAGGCTCTTTAAGTTTCATCAGTAAATGCTCGGGTTGAGAGCCTTCCTTCCTACTCCATAAAATTGGTTTCTCAGCTATAAAAGCTTTGGCCCGTGACTGTGTATGGTTCCCTTTGCCGCACGGTTCCTAGGACGCTTCCTCCTCTCTGCCCCACTGAGAAGAAGTTGGTTTTCCTTCTGAAATAGTTGAAGAACTGTTGTGTAGAGTATTCTGGCATGTTACCTCTGGGTGTCTGCGGGGTTTTTCATGATTGTTAGTCTTTGTGAGTGTGGGGTGGGCGCTTGGGGGCACCCCTGACGGTGACGGGGATCTGAACTGGGGCCGCCTGCATGCAGAGGAAGCACTTAGGCCCTGTTCTGCTGAATTCTTGATCTGGGAGCCGGAGTAGATGTCGGCCAAGCTGTGCGAGGCAGCTGAGGAAGAAGAAGGCTTCAGGGCTTCATTAGAACTAACGCCCGCGTTCTTGCTACCGGCTGCCAGTGAGCGCCGCTGGTATGTATGCTGGCTCAGTCCTGAGCTGTGAAATGCTCCGGTGTGCTCAAAGCACTTGTGCTTGTACAGACACTGCTTTCTGAGTCCGTCTTCTAGATTGGTTTCCCCGGGAAAAAGCCTCAGATACATTTTCTTTCCCTGTTGGAATGCTCAGTGTTCATTCTCTTGAAGCTAGGTCCTTACGTTAGGTGACTTTATCACAGAGCAGTTTTCATGTTTTCTTTCCCCTCCTTTTTTTTTTTTTTGGGGGGCTTGGGCCAGACTTGGCTTTGCACTCTGGGATCACTCTTGGCGGTGTATGGGGAACCGTCAGGGGTGCTGGGAATCGAACCTGGGTTGGCCGCCTACAAGGTACACACCATCCCCACAGTACTATCTCCTCTTGAAACTGTTGGAGGTAGCTTATCAAAATGTTAGATACAGTACTTATATATGAATAGATTTTTTTTTGTAGTGTGGGGATTGAACCCTGGGACTTACGCAAGGCAAGCTCTGCCCCTGAACCACTGTCTTAGAACCAAAATTTATTATTAAAACTATAATTTTAGCATTAATGTTTAACTTTCGATATTTCTCTTTTAAGTTAAAAAAAAACATACAGTTCATCTATAGTAAGTTGTATCCTCTTTAATACACTACTAGTTTCTGGACTTAGGTAAATTTAAGTAATATGCTAAGTGTGCCAGTAGGAGGGTCTGGCAGGTGCTCAGGGCTTACTTCTTTCTGACTCTGCTGAGGAATCACTCCTGGTCGGACTTGGGGGTTCTATGGATCGATCACTGGTCGGCTGAGATCAGGGAAAGTTCTTCCCCCACTGGACTTTGGCTCTGTCGGCAGTGTTTATAGGATTCTTGAGTCTTGCAGATTACTCCTGGCAGTGCTGGGGGACCATATGGGGTGCCGGGAATCGAACCTGGGTCAGCCGGTTGCAAGACAAATGCCCTACCCGCAGGATTATCGTTCCAGCCCCATCTTTGGCAAGTTTTAAAATCTCTATTGTGGGTTTTTCGTTCTGTCTTAGAAAATAATATGAGAAAGAAATCAAAGAGCAAAATGATGAACAGCACCTTTCTCCTTTGACCTCTGCATCCCTCCCTTCCTGCTCACCTCCTGCCCCGCCCTGTTGCCGCTCCTTTGTGAGTTGAAATCTTCATCTGAAAGAGTCAGAAGTGCTTAAACTTCAGTAATGCTGATGTGTATTTTATTTTCCCCTACTAGCTGCAGAGCTAGTTCTCAGCAGCCTTCTGGGAGGGAGGAGCCGGGCAGGAAAGATGATTAGGCTGGAGTGGGGAAGCATTTATTCCTTCCTGAGGGACGGTGTGGACCAAGCTCAGCCCAGGATCTGGGGTCTCCAGAAAGGGGCTGTGTGCCTCCTGAAGGCCGTAGAGGGGGCCCTCGGATGCTCTTAAGCAGGCGAGTCCTTAGAGACGGTAGCCCGGTGGAAGGAAACCTTAGAATTGAGGTATAGGTGAGCAGTTGGCCCAGTGCGCACTGGGGGTGGCTCGAACCACGGCGGCTGGAGAGATGGTAGCGGAACACGTGATCGGATAGAAGGTTGCGTGCTGAGCCAGTGTCGGTCCATCTTGTTCGGTCTCCTGAAAATGTAGGTACTGGATTAGAGGACGGTTCTGTTTCGCTCTGTGTGTTCCGTGATGCCCGTGGAGAACGAGAAGGGAATGGACTGTTCTGGCTGACCCAGATGAGCGCTCTGGGGCCAGGCGGCGCGGGAAACGGACAGACAGGACGTGGAGTCCTGGCAGGACGTGGGCTTTTCGCAGTGGAGGGAAGAAGCAGCTTCAGGGCTTTTGGTTGATTTTCGGTGAGTGACGAAGGAAGGGGAGCCTTAGGAGCCTGTGCGGGTTTTCATTTCTCATGACTGTTTTATAAGGAGTTGTCTTTAATGTAACGGGTGCGCTATAAATAGACACGCTATTTTCACTCTTAGCAAAGTCACGAGATGCGACACGCGCAGAAAAGTCCGTGGAAAAGAATTATTGGGGCTCAGATGCTCGTGTTGCCCCTTCCAGGGAAGAAAACATGAGCAGCACCTGAGTATCGCCTTTTCCCTCCTTGGTGCAAACCCCTGGACTAACGCACAGAGCAGAATACAGCCTTGTAAATGAGCCACTTGTTTTTACAACGTGGTACTAGTCTGAGAAAATAATACGCTAATTTGGATTTGTCTAGAGTAGGGTCAGCATAGCCCCGTGAAAAGGCGCCTCCCTGAGATTCGTGCCGGTTTCGTCCCCTCCTTTGAGGCAGGATGCTGCGGATCTGTTTGAGTTTGGCGTAGTGCACTCGCCGGTTACATGCCTGGTATATTTTAGCCGCACATTTTGGAAGACTCAGTGCATTGAATTGTAGATCATATATGAGATGGGGCCCATCCAATGACACTTGTGAAGTCAGTAGTCTCTATTGCAGAGCTAGCACAGGACTAATAAGGCTGTTGTCTCGGCGTGGATGACTCTGGGTTGATCTTTGGTGCCACATCTGGCCCGCCAGGCACCTCTAGCAGCGTCCACCCAGAGCACAGAGCTCGGAGTCGCCCCCTGAGCACCTCTGGGTGTGGCCCAGACCCCTTACTCCCTCCCCCTGCACAGTTACTCCTCCAGTTCAGAGGAAACCACTTACAGTGGCGAGTTGGACCTGTCGCTTGCTACTGTGAAGGGCTGCTACTTTGGGGAGTTGGGGGGGTTCCCAGTTAGTGGGTGTTAGACAGCACAGGCTTGGGGGAAGGAGCAGAGAAGCCAGGCGTAGCCTGCTTTGGGAGCTGCCAGGAAGGAAGTGGGGTCTTGCTCCGCCCCTCTCCAGATGCAGGCCCCGCGGGGTGAGCTTGGGGCCCTGAAGGGAGAGCAGGACCTTGGCCACTTTTGGGATTAGGAGAAACGTACTTTTGTCTCCCCTCATCTCTCAGAGGGAGGAGAGACCCCCCCCACACGAACACATTAGGAGCCCTGGGGCCCCAGTGCCGCAGGTTCCCAGCCCCGCTGCCCGCACAACTCTGGAGGCTCTTGGTCCGGCGGTGCCTAGCAGGGCCAGCCCTACTCTAAGTTCCCGAGCCAGGCACACGCCCTAGGCGCAGATTTCAAATTTCAGTGCCGCTGCGGGCCCTGCTGTGTTAGCTCCTGGCCCTAGGCCGCTTCCCCACATGAGTACAGTCCTGTCCCAGCAAACGGAGAACGTCTCTGTTACTCCAGATGACTAGGAAACCAGATTTAAACAACTGTCTTTGCAGTGGTTGTGTGTGTGTGTGTGCATGCACGCGCTGTGCTGTCGGGGATTGAGCTCGACCCACATCCGAGTGGAGCGAGTGGTGTTCAGCCAAGTCCCTGCCTGTCCTTCCTTAGCGGGAGCTGCTCCCGCAGACCTCCACACTGTCTGCATTTACTCATCTCCCCTGGGGATCTGTCCGTTGCAAGTGTGTGGCTGTTTCTCACTGTTTGGGCCTGTCATTGGAGTGGCCGTCCCCTGTGGTTCTTCCGAAGGCATCTGTCCCGTCAGTGATCCCGCCTTGGTGTTTGAAGTGTGTGTGTGCGTGTGTCTGACGCAGATGTGAGTGCATGATGTAGCTTGCAAACTGAAGGGGATTTGTTACTGGCGTCAGTGAGAAAGCATCGGTTACAAAGCAGGTTGAGCAGATGTTTATATGCGGGGGATCTCTCAGAGGGAGGAGAGACCCCCCCACACGAACACATTAGGAGCCCTGGGGCCCCAGTGCCGCAGGTTCCCAGCCCCGCTGCCCGTACAACTCTGGAGGCTCTTGGTCCGCCGGTGCCTAGCAGGGCCAGCCCTACTCTAAGTTCCCGAGCCAGGCACACGCCCTAGGCGCAGATTTCAAATTTCAGTGATTAAGGTTGAATATTCAGTTTCTCTTCTCTTGGGGGCGGTATGCGAAGGGCTTAACTCCTGGCTCTGAGCTGAGGTGACCCTGGCAGGACATGGGACCCTTTTAGAGCTGCGTGCCCTCTCCCCCCCCCAATGCAGTTTCTGCTGCATGACATGAAGCGACCTTTCGATCAGCATTTAAAGTTCAGCTGGAAAAAAAAAGCTGAAAATTCACCATGATGTCAGTTATGGTCATTATATTTGTGTTTCTAAGTTTGCTAAGTCCTTTTTCAGTGTGGTGGCACATGAGACCTTGGCAAGATGGCCTGTGTTCAGACACGCACGTGTGTGTGACCAGCGCAGGGCAGGGCTAAGATAGAAAGCGGCCGCTAGACTGGTGGCGCTAACGCGTAGTGGACACCTGGCGAGAAAGCTGTCGGCACCGAGCCTCAGTAGCAGCCGCCAGAGCTGCTACTCCGTGAAGTAGACGTTGAGAACGAGGCTTCTGACTCCTTCACGCTAGTTACCTGCTGCCCCGTGTCATCTGCTAACATGTCATTGCTCCCTTCTCCCCACCCGCCTCTCGGGACAGCTCTTCACGGACGGAATCACGAATAAGCTGATCGGCTGCTACGTGGGCAGCGCCATGGAGGACGTGGTGCTGGTGCGCATCTACGGCAACAAGACGGAGCTGCTGGTGGACCGCGACGAGGAGGTGAAGAGCTTCCGCGTGCTGCAGGCCCGCACGCTCGCCCCCGCAGCTCTACTGCACCTTCAACAACGGGCTCTGCTACGAGTTCATCCAGGGGGAAGCCCTGGACCCCAGGCACGCCTGCAACCCGCCATCTTCAGGTATGTGCTTCCCGCCCCGGTGCGCTCAGGTGGACAGGGCCAGGGCAGAGGCCACCTCTGCCCCCGCCCCGCAGTTGTCTGGTTAATGCGAGAAGGGCGCTTTTGCTAGGGCCTCAGTTCATGCCTTGGACAGGAGCGAGCGCCCGGCAGACTGGACACACCCAGTGCTCGTCCCCTGCCCGCAGCTGGGAGCAGCCGCCTCTCCCGCAGCTGCCTGACCCGGAAACCAAAAGGGAAACGCAAAACTCCCACCTGCTCGTTCCGTGGCCCTGGGGAAAGAAGACACTGAAGACTGGCTCAGCCGGCGCGCGTCAGGCCTCCCCCGTCGCTCGGGTCACTGTTCATTAGCGTTGTGACGCGCCCAGACTCAGAGGGCTGCTTGCCAAGATGAAGTTGGGTTCTTTGGTACGAAATTTGTCATTTTCCCCCAGCATATGGACTGTTAGGGAAGAATAATGCCATTTCGTGGTGGTGGGGGCCTTGTTGAGTGGGGGACTCTCGTGCTGGGTTTGAACCTGATGTTGCCTTTGTGACTTTTTTTTTTGGTCTTTTTGGGTCACACCTGGCGATGTTCAGGGGTTACTCCTGGCTCTGCACTCAGCAGTCACTGCTGGCAGTGCTCAGGGGACCATCTGACATGCTGGGGATTGAACCCAGTTGGGCCACATGCAAGGCAAAAGCCTCCCCACTGTACTCTTGCTCTGGCCTCATTTTGTAACATTCATAAAATTTGCATTTATGGTCAGATACTGTCTCTTACCAAATGTACCGGGTCTAAACTTTGACTCGAACTCCAGTGGCAGTGATCATTTGATCACGTGATATCCCGTTATTTGTCGATTTGCTCGAGTGGACGCCAGTAATGTTTCCATTTGTCCCTATCGCGTGCCAGTGTAGCCCAATGGCATCTGCTTGCTCCAGGAATACAAAGAGCCTCAAATCGTTCCTTTAGGGTCTTGACGAAGAAGTCTGACCCTCTTGTAGGTGGGCGGCAGTGATATACAGTATGAATGTAGGCATCTGAATATTGTTAGAAACCAATTATTAGTACTTCCAATTAAATTCACTTAAATTCTTTAATATTGACTAGTAATTTGGTGTTAGGTTGAGTTGACCTTTGGATAAAAAGAAGCAGTGGAGGCCGAGAGACCACCACGATGGTGGCAGGGTGGTTCAGTGCGGAGGGTGCAGCATAGTGGCTAATGACGCCCGCTAGTCCTGCTCTGGCAGCTACGGTGTAATTATCTGAAGGGCTGTGTAAGTGCTTGGGAGTTTTGTTAATATAAAATTAAGGGAAGTTAATTGGGGAAAGGAACATTTTGAGTTCATAGCTAAATTATAAATGATTTCGTAGAGATTATTACTTTTTAGTTTTCAAATATTAGTGGTAGAATACTTAAAAAAATTCATCAGTTAAGCAGTTGACTAGATGATAATTCCGAGTCCTTGAGGATAGGAATGGAATTGAGACAATGCCCTTTTCTCCTTTAGAACACAGACTTCGCTGGAGCCATAGTTCAGTGGTAGGGCGTTTGCCTTGCACTTGGACAACTCGGGTTCAATTCCCGGCCTCCCAAATGGTTCCCTGAGCACAGCCAGGAGTGATTCCTGAGTGCAGAGCCAGGAATAACCCCTAAGCATCGCTGGGTGTGACCAAAAGGCAAAAACAACAACCACCTGAATTTCTGGGCAGGAGGGAATGCACAGGAAGTTTCCTTGCCTTGCGTGGCTGCAGCGGCTAATCTGGCCACCCGCTGTCCCCTGCGCACCACCAGGCCCACTCCCGAGTATAGACCACTGCCAGGTGTGCCCCCCACTCCCTGAAAGAGTTGTGAGTATGGCGATAAGGCTCTTTGCTGGTAAATACTACCAGTTTTGGGCATGACATTTTGGGTCTGTTGCTCCATCAGGCTAATGCACAGGCAGCAGTCTGGCCTGATCATAGCCTCGGTGAATGTTGATCAAATTCTCTTGTGCTGGTTTAGTCGGAGATAGCTGTTTGCCTACACTTTATGATTGATAAGAGTAGCTGCTATGGCTGTAAAAGGCAGCTAGTCTAGGAACAATGAAGTCAGTCAGAAGTCCCTGGTCTTAATTTTCATTATGTAAGAGGTGCTGCTGTTGGGAAAATAAGCCATATGATATATGCAGAAGATCAGGAAAAGTTTTCAGAAAAGTAACAGTTGACTGCGGTAAACTTGGTAGGTCAGGCGGACTGTCACCCGTCACATTGGAACTTGGTGGGTCAGGCGGAGTGTCACCCGTCACATTGGAACTTGGTGGGTCAGGCGGAGTGTCACCCGTCACAATGGAACTTGGTAGGCCAGGCGGAGTGTCACCTGTCACATTGGAACTTGGTAGGTCAGGTGGAGTGTCACCCGTCACAATGGAACTTGGTAGGTCAGGCGGAGTGTCACCCGTCACATTGAAACTTGGTGGGTCAGGCGGAGTGTCACCCGTCACAATGGAACTTGGTAGGTCAGGCGGAGTGTCACCTGTCACGTTGGAACTTGGTAGGTCAGGCGGAGTGTCACCTGTTGGTCAGGTGGAGTGTCACCCATCACATTGGAACTTGGTAGGTCAGGCGGAGTGTCACCCGTCGGTCAGGCGGAGTGTCACCTGTTGGTCAGACGGAGTGTCACCCGTCACAGTGGAACTTGGTAGGTCAGGCGGAGTGTCACCCGTCACATTGAAACTTGGTGGGTCAGGCGGAGTGTCACCCGTCACAGTGGAACTTGGTAGGTCCGGGCGGAGTGTCACCCGTCACAGTGGAACTTGGTAGGTCAGGCGGAGTGTCACCCGTCACATTGAAACTTGGTGGGTCAGGCGGAGTGTCATCCGTCACAATGGAACTTGGTAGGTCAGGCAGAGTGTCACCCGTCACATTGGAACTTGGTAGGTCAGGCGGAGTGTCACCTGTTGGTCAGGTGGAGTGTCACCCATCACATTGGAACTTGGTAGGTCAGGCGGAGTGTCACCTGTTGGTCAGGCGGAGTGTCACCTGTTGGTCAGGTGGAGTGTCACCCATCACATTGGAACTTGGTAGGTCAGGCGGAGTGTCACCCGTCACAGTGGAACTTGGTAGGTCAGGCGGAGTGTCACCCGTCACATTGAAACTTGGTGGGTCAGGCGGAGTGTCACCTGTCTCATTGGAACTGGACTCTAAGATGATGAGGCCCAGACTGTGGTGATGGTGTAGTGTGTGGGGGTGCTCTGTCTTGCTTCGCAGCTGGCCTGGGCTTCACCCCAGCACCACATCTGGGCCCTCAAGCTTTGCTCGGAGTGATCCTGAGCTCAGAGCCCAGCAGCTGCGCCCCAAAACAAACCAGAAGGTTAAAGTCTGAGGCCAAGTGGAAGTAGGCTGGGGCGGGGGACAGCCCAGGGGGTGATTACTGCAGGTGAATCCTTGGCTCACCTCAGGGTGGGGACAGCCCAGCGGGTGAGTAGACTGGTGAATCCTTGGTTCACCTCAGGACGGGGCAGGTGAATCCTTGGTTCACCTCAGGACGGGGCAGGTGAATCCTTGGTTCACCTCAGGACGGGGCAGGTGAATCCTTGGCTCACCTCAGGGCGGGGCAGGTGAATCCTTGGCTCACCTCAGGACAGGGGCAGGTGAATCCTTGGCTCACCTCAGGGCGGGGCAGGTGAATCCTTGGCTCACCTCAGGACAGGGGCAGGTGAATCCTTGGCTCACCTCAGGACAGGGGCAGGCGAATCCTTGGCTCACCTCAGGGTGGGGACAGCCCAGGGGGTGAGTAGACTGGTGAATCCTTGGCTCACCTCTGGATGGGGGCAGGTGAATCCTTGGTTCACCTCAGGACTGGGGACACCCCAGGGGGGTGAGCAGGCAGGGAATCCTTGGCTCACCTCAGGGCGGGGACAGGTGAATCCTTGGCTCACCTGGGAAGGGCCGGAGCATCTTTATATACCGCAGGGCTGTTCCTTAGAAACCCAGTGCTGCAGAGACCTTTAGAAAAAGGAAAATTTAGGCTGGGAGATGGCTGGAGGAAGGTATGGGAGCACAGCTGTGCTTGCTGGGACCTGCCTTCAGTTCCTGGCTCCCGAGTCCTTTCAGTTTCCTGAGACCGCTGGGTATGGTCCTAACACAGAACAAAACCAATCCAAAACCCCGAATTCAAAACTAAAACTATTCAAAGATGCTTAGGGGATTTTTTAAAAATCAGGACTTTTTTTCTAAGCTTCTATTGTCTGGGAATGGAATCCTGAAATTTAATTAAAACGCACCCAAAAAAGAAATTAGTGGGAGAAAATGCAGTTACACTGAATTGTCAGGGGCCGCATCAGTATTACAGTGCGTAGGACATTTGCCGGGTCACAGCCAACTGGGTTAGATCCCCTGATCCCCGCACCCTGTATGGTCTCTGAGCCCTGCTCGGGACACCCCCAACCCCCAGTACTCCCCCCCAAAAAACAAAGAACTCACATGTTTGGAAAGCAAAACTGGAAAATAGTGACTTCATTACAGTGGCACTAAATTGCAAGTGAAATTGGTCATATGGAATTTTGGAATTAATAGGGGAATTTATGGTAAACTCTGTGTTTCTGTCATGACAGCTCTTCCCTTAAAATATAGTTAAGATATATGTCAGCATAGTTAACTGTCGTGGTACTCTTGAAAGGGTCGTTTTGAATACTAAGAGATGCAAGATGGCTGATATAAGGCTCAGAGAAAACAGTTTAATAGCGCAATGTGGCTTCAGGCAGCTCAAGGAAGTGTCTGAAAATGGAAGTGGGGTGCTTGGTTTAGAGATGATTTTCCAGGTTCAGAAATTTTCTCTTGTTATAGCACCCTTAGGAACAGTTAAAATTTGATCATTTCACTTGACCACTTGAATCCTGTTATTCATCGATTTGCTCGAGCAGGTGCCAGTAACATTTCCATTGGACCCTATCACGTGCCAATGTAGCCCAATGGCATCTGGTTGATTCAGGAATATTAAGAACCTCAAACCGTTCCTTCAGGGTCTTGACAAGGAAGTCTGACCACCTTGTAGGTGGGCAGCCACGTGATCTTTTGACATCCTGTGGGATCCAGTCGGTAACGGCTCTAGTCCAGTGGTTGTCTCCAAATCGCATTACATGTCCAGCCCATCTGATTTTCGATACCTTGGCAAACTAAAAGCATAGAAGAGGAGTGTAGACGAGGAGCTGTTAATATTTAGAATATTTAGGAGAAAGTTCTCTGAAGTTTCAGCGTTTTCCAACATGGCCTCCCTGAGAATGGTGCAGGACTTTTACCGTCCTCGCTTTCCTGCAGTCAGTCCTTATTATTGGCACCGGGAGTGTCGGTGTTTATTTCAGTAGATCAGTTTTCTGGTGGTGAAAACCAGAAATTCTGATAGTGAAAATCAGATCGTTGATTTTTAAAAAAAAATAATTTGTCTTTGGGGCCCGCAGTGACAGTCCAGCAGGTAGGGCATTTGCCTTGCATGCAGCCGACCTGTGTTTGATCCCGGCATCCTATATGGTCCCCTGAGCATGGCCAGGTCCCTACCGGGATGCGCTTCTTGTTTTCCTTAGGAGGTCGCCATTTGGGCCAAAGAACATTTCTTTTCTCCGTTCCCCTTTCCTGACTGCAGTTTACCGCAGTGTAGATGGCTGTTATTCTTCCAGGTGGTGGGTCATTGTTTTGCAGTGTGGGGGGTTGCGCTTATCTTTTTATTGTGTCTCGCTCCAGGGTGGCCGTATTCCGGCTGCAGCTCTCTCTGGTCCTGCATGAGGCAGGAAATGAAAATCATTTTCATTGGAAGATTTTGTCCATTGCTTCCTAGTCTATGTTCATTCAGTACTTCTGTGTGAAGGGGAAGTTAACTTTCAGGTTCTTTATGAATGCGACACTCATGCTTTCGGGTAGTGGACGCACTGGAGTTGCTCGGGCTGTTCCTGGCTCTGTCCAGGAGAGGCCCCTGACAGTGCTTTAGGGATCAGATACGGTGTTGGGGTTTGAACTGGGCGGATGTAAGGCAAGTGCCTTAACCCTTGTACCCTCTGATTCTCAAACTCCGAATTGAGCCAATTAAAGTCTGGTTGGCGTTCATGGGCATATGATAGTAAATTTGAAGGGGCACTTAGCGATGTGTTAAAAAGCCAGTAATTTGTTTCCCTTTGAAGAAAATAGACTCAGATATGTGAAATGTGTGCTTCGATTCAGACTGAAAATACCGCGTGAGTCACATGACAAAGGCCCTGCTTCTGTGGGAGAGTGTGTGTTTGCAGAGGAAGAGCTTTGTCTGCAGAGGCTTTTGCCGTTCCCAGCTCAGCTCAGACCCTGGGGCCTCAGCCCTGCTTCTGCCCGCATCGTTGAGGCACTCACGGTGCTTTCCCTGGTCCTCACAGCCAGTGGTTTCCAGGCGGAGAATTGTCCATGACGCGTCACTCAGTTTGGGAGTGTATGGCCTGGGCCGTTTCAGAGACGACCTCATTCACGTTGTGTTTTGTGAATTAAGAGTTAGGCATCTTGGACAAAGCTGTGTGAAAGGACATCGTTATTTTTCCCTGAGTTTCTGTTCTCATTTGGTTATTGTCCGTTGGAAGGACGTGATGTTCTTTTGACTGATTGCCCTTGAGTTTCGTGCCCTACACTTTATACCTTCAAGTCTTCACTCCCCTGGAAGCTTGTTCTTTTTTGGTGTGGGGGGGGGGGTCTCTTTTGAGTCTTACCTGGTGATGCTCGGTGGCTTCTCCCGACTCCGCACTCAGGAATTACTCCTGGCAGTGCTGGGGGAACATATGGGATGCCTGGGATTGAACCTGGGTCAGCCATGTGCGAAGGAAATGTCCTACCCACTGTGGTGTTGCTCCGGCCCCTGTTTCCCTGGGAGTTTAAAAATAGTTCATGCAGGGTAAAAGTATGTCACACAATATTGACATATGAGTGTATTCATGTTTATGAGCACCTGTATGCTGTAGTGCATGTAATGCATGCCCGTGTGTTCATAGGTTTGAATTTTCTTTGGTCATTTTGTTACACCTATTTTTTTTTCATGAAGTTTTTGGTGCTTTAAATGACATGTTCATTTGAGTTGTATGCAGATTTATTTATTTATTTATTTATTTATTTTGCTTTTTGGGTCACACCCGGCGATGCTCAGGGGTTACTCCTGGCTCTGCACTCAGGAATGACTCCTGGCGGTGCTCGGGGACCATATGGGACGCCGGGATCGAACCCAGGCCGGCACAGGCCGGCCGCGTGCAAGGCAAAGGCCCTACCCGCTGGGCTATGGCTCCGCCCCTGTATGCAGATTTAAAGATTGGCATGAGGTAGGTTTCTTGGGCCTAGAGTTCAGCGGCGGCTCTTGCCTTACACCACCAACCCCAGGCCCTTCCCTGCACCTCGGACGGTCCCTCGAGTACTACCAGAAGTGAGCACAGAGCCAGGAGTAAGTCCTGTGCACAGCTAAGCTCCCGAGCAACCGCCAAGAAGTATTTCTTTCTGTTTCTGTAGACGTGAGTATGGGTGTCGCAGAAGACAGCCGCACCGTGTCTCACTGACAACTCCTGCAGGTTTCATGGCAGTGTTTTTTGCAGAACATGCAGGGTACAAGCATGATGTAGAACTTAAACAGAAGGTTATTTATTGCAGCTGGTGCAGTGTGATGAAAGGCAGGTTTCGGGTCGGATGAAAGGTGTGATGACTATGTGGAGAGCGGTGCTGTCGTGGCCCAGGAGTGCGTGTAGACAGGTTAGATCGGCAGCACTCTGAACATTGACCTCTGAGAGGTTTGTGCATTGTCTGTTACGGTTTAGTCTTCATTAAGCCACATTTTTTTTTTTTTTTTTTTTGCTTTTTGGGTCACACCCGACGATGCTCAGGGATTACTCCTGGCTCTGCACTCAGGAATTACTCCTGGCGGTGCTCGGGGGACCATATGGGATGCCGGGGATCGAACCCAGGCCGGCACAGGCCGGCCGCGTGCAAGGCAAACACCCTACCTGCTGGGCTATCTCTCTGGCCCCAAAGCCACATTTTCTTTTTTTTTTTTTTTTTAATTTTTTTATTATACCACCGTGAAACATACAATTACAAAGGTGTTCATAATTGGTTCTTGGTAATACAGTATTCCAGCACCCATCCCTCCACCAGTGCCCCATTTCCACCACCAATGTACCCCCTCCCTCCCGTCCCCCACCGGCCTTAATAGCAGGTACCCCAGTTTCCTCTCTTTCTCTCTCTATCTATCTCTCTGTCTCTGCATCTCTCTCCCTCTTATTTTATACATTGTGGTCCAAAGCCACATTTCTTAATCGTTCCTGCTAGGTTCTACAGACGCCGATAAAAAAGACACAAACACAAGTACACGCAGCTTTGAATGGTTTTGTTGTTGCAATAAGACTGATTTTAAGGTCAGAAAATGCTAATATTCCCAGAAATTGCTTTTCAACACATAGAAATGAGCTCAGAAACCTTCTCCCCACTCAGTTACCGTTTAACGTTTGTAGCTTTTTGTTCTTTGTCAGTGGCTCGGAATGAAAGGACAGTGTGCTTTAACTGTGCCTCCATGCCGGATGGCTGCCCTTGAGACTTTGTAATGTGTGCCAGACTGTGCGTCCGAGCTGTTTATCCATCACACTTGCTCCGCTACGCAAGCCCATGTTTTAGGACTGCTTTCCTTGTGAGAATTGATTTGCCCAATTGTTGAGTCAATTATGGTCAAAATGAAATCATGTTATTAAATGCACAATATTATAAAAAATTACAAAATCTAAAAACATTTGGTTTATGGGCGGGTGTATATGTTTTCTTATACATTAAATTGTTTAATCACTTGTCACTTGGCTTCCTATTGTTCATCGATTTGCTCGAGCGGGCGCCAGTAGTAACGTCTCCATTCCTTGGGAATGAGGTCCATTATTATTACCATTCTTGGCATATCAGATACACCACGGGTAGCTTGCCAGGTTCTGCCGTGGTTCTGGGTTCATCCCAGGGAGCCCAGTCTTTTTCTATGTCAGACCATCAACCATCTAGGGTCCAGGGGGCAGAGCCCTGGGTGTAGACAAGCCTGTCTCCTGCCTGCCACCTGCTGATGCAGCCGCACCTGCAACACCTTGAGGGGCTGGAGTGATAGCACAGCGGGTAAGACATTTGCCTTGCACATGACCGACCTGGGTTCAATCCCCAGCATCCCATATGGTCCCCTGAGCACTGCCAGGAGTAACCCCTGAGCATCACCAGGTGCAACCCAAAAAAGCAAAAACAAAACAAATTGTTTAATATTTAATACATTAAATATGTTTTACTTATATATAAAGATTTACTTATAGACATTGAAAATATGTATATGCTTTTAATGTTTAATGCTTTTATATGCTGTTTTGTTTTACACAGGCTAATAGCACGTCAGCTTGCTAAAATCCATGCTATCCATGCACACAATGGTTGGATTCCCAAATCTAATCTGTGGCTGAAAATGGGAAAATATTTCTCTCTCATTCCTATAGGATTTACAGATGAAGCCATTAATAAAAGGTAGGATTACTTTTTGTTTTGCTAGTGTTTGGGCCACACCTTGCTGTTGTGAGGGCTTACTCCTGGCTCTGTAGGGATCACTGGGTGTGGCTTGGAGGAGTATGGATCTGTGCTGGGGATCAAACCTGGGTGTTTGCGGGGGCTTGCTCCTGGCAGTGCTGGGGGGTCACATCATGCCGGGGATTGGACTCGGGCTCTCACACACGGTACGTCTGCACCAACTCTTACAGCTGTCTTCCAAGCTATGGTTTAAGTCAGTGAGGTGTGTGATGCTTTGGAACAGTGGAGGTGTGCACCGTGATTGACAAAAAAACAAGGCAAAAAATACTGTTCCAGTATACAGCCAAAAATATACAGGCCACAACACCAGAAGCAAATGATTGAAAGTATTCTTATCCCTTCTGTCCTTTGTGTTATGATTACATGGATTATGTAATCAGTTTTTGACTCCTGTTCCGTGTGTGTGTCGGGTTGAGGCCTGACCCAGGGCCTCATGCGCGCACTCTGCCACTGACCACTCGCTGGTCCTTCAGCACTGTGCCGGAATGGCTCAACAGCCGCACCGCTGGGAAAGAGCTGATATGCGGGAGAAGGTTAGGAGAGGAGAAAGCCAGGTGACAGCTCCCTGCGTGTGCAGATTCCTTCAGGGAGGGGAGAGAGTGGGGGGCAGAGTGCGAGCCAGGGCCTGTGCTGTCCTGGCAGGTTATTTCTAGTGTTTTGTTTTGAACCAATTTTTTTTTATTCAACTTTTTTTTTTCTTTTTTGGGTCATACCTGGCGATGCTCAGGGGTTACTCCTGGCTCTGTACTCAGAAATTACACCTGGCGGTGCTCGGGGACCATGTGGGATGCCGGGGATCAAATCCTGGTCAGCCATGTGCAAGGCACCCTCACTGCTGTGCTATCGCTCCGGCCCAATTTTTTATCTATCTATCTATCCATCTATCTCTCCGGCCCAAATTTTCTCTCTCTCTCTCTCTCTCTCTCTCTCTCTCTCTCTCTCTCTCTCTCTCTCTCTCTCTCTCTCTCTCTCTCTCTCTCTCTCTCTCTCTCTCTCTCTCTCTCTCTCTCTCTCTCTCTCTCTCTCTCTCTCTCTCTCTCTCTCTCTCTCTCTCTCTCTCTCTCTCTCTCTCTCTCTCTCTCTCTCTCTCTCTCTCTCTCTCTCTCTCTCTCTCTCTCTCTCTCTCTCTCTCTCTCTCTCTCTCTCTCTCTCTCTCTCTCTCTCTCTCTCTCTCTCTCTCTCTCTCTCTCTCTCTCTCTCTCTCTCTCTCTCTCTCCTCTCTCTTCCTCTCTCTCTCCTCTCTCTCTCTCTCTCATCTATCTACCTACCTACTTTTTGGGTCACACCCGGCAATGCTCAGGGGTTACTCCTGGCTCTGCACTCAGGAATTACTCCCTGGCGGTGCTCGGGGACCATATGGGATGCTGGGGATCAAACCCGCACAGGCCGGCCTTGTTCAAGGCAAACGCCCTACCCGCTGGGCTATCGCTCCGGCCCCACCGGCCCAATTTTTAACTGTATTGTCTTGTGTAACCGAATAGCCCTTCAGCCTCCCCAGCGGCTTGTTTCCCCCTAAAGCCTCCTCAGAGCCTTATTTTTAGCTCTTTGTGCTTTGGTTTCCCTGTCTGTAACATGAGGTCATTAAAAAATCAGTGCAGTGCTTGTTAGTGTTAGTATTAGCAATATGTTACGTCCCTCCAGTTTTATAGAATGCAGTATACACTTTTCCCACTGTTTTCCTTCCTTCCTTCCTACCTACCTACCTACCTACTTACCTACCTACTTACTTACTTTTTGGGTCATACCTGGCGACGCTCAGGGGTTACTCCTGGCTCTGCACTCAGGAATTGCTCCTGGCGGTGCTCGGGGACCATATGGGATGCTGGGGATCGAACCTGGGCCGCCACAGGCCGGCTGCTTGCAAGGCAAGCGCTCTATCCGCTGGGCTATCGCTCCGGCCCCCTCCCACTGTTTATTTAACTGTTGCTCATTTTCTCTTCATTCGTTAAGTCTGTTGTAGATTTCCGTACCAAGTTTTCAGATCTGTTGTTTCAATTCAAGGTATGCAATTTAATGGGAGTGACATACTATAAAAATAGATTCTATTCTTTAATCAAACTTGAGAAAGTGTCATTACTAAGTAACTTGCTTTCTAACCGAAAGGTTCCTAAGAGATATACCGAGCTCTCAGATTCTTCAGGAAGAGATGACGTGGATGAAAGAGAATCTTTCCAAGTTGGGCTCGCCTGTCGTGCTTTGCCACAATGATCTGTTGTGTAAGAATATAATCTACAATGAGAAACAAGGTAGGTGCTTGACCTTAGCGATAGACAAAGTCGATTCCTGTTGTGCTTAACATGGTCCTCGATCTTTGCATCAGTGAAAATGCTTCAAATGGGTGGGTGGAAACTTTGATTCCATCTGTAAGGTCCGTGTTTTGAGTTCTAAAGTTTTGGTAATTGTGCTGAATTATGATGACATACTGTCTTTATATTTGGATAAAATGTATTTCTTAGAATTGGTTTGTAGTGTTAGAGACGCTGAGGAGTAAATTGAACTCTAAAGTGTAGCTCATCACTTGAAAATAGACCTTCGTGTCTGTAGCAAGGGGTGGGGTGATTGAGCACCCAGTTGACAGGGCACCGCGTGTAAGTGAAGCTGTTTTCTCGTAATGGGAAGCATAACAGCAAGGGGGGGGTCAGCTCGCCTCCAGCTTCCGGCTCCCGAGTTAGGCTGGGTTAGGTCCTTGGACAGTAAGGCGAGCCCTTGCTGGGAAATGTCTTGGGGTCCAATGATAGAGTAGCTGATCCCTGCCCCAGGAGCAGCGAAGGAGCTGCGGGAAAGACTGTTTAGTACTTGAGATAGACAGTAGTAATATATTTTCTCAAAACATTTTTGTGATTATATTTTGCTGTGTTCACATTTAAGAAACACTTGGTTGTGTCATTGGAATGAAGTGGTTTGAGGTTTGGTTGCTGACTGATATATGCCCTTCAGTGCTAACTTGATATTTAAAAGTAAAATTGTGGTTGAGTAATTGACTGTTAATCCAAAAAAATGGCTTTAATATTGGGTTTCAGAGGAAACCAGTTTTGAAGAGTAAGTAAATCAGAATATTATGACTGTTGGAAGATGCTTTTATTTTCCTATACATTCTGATTAAATGGTCATCATGAATTGCCATAATTATAATTATGCCATATTGTTATTTATGACCCTTCATAAGACAAGACTTTCCAAAAAAAGGTTAATATTTGTAACAGATTTTAACTTGAAAACAAACCAACTAAAGAACGCTGTCAAGGATAAGTAGAGAATGAATCACAGACTTTCAAAACTTTAAGTCGTTTTGCTATTGGGCACTTTAATGTTCATTAGACTCTGAAAACTGTACTGAGCCGCCATTCTTATTTCCAAGGGGTGCGGTGATTCCTGTGAACTTGAGTTGTCTTTGTGCTTGACAGCCCTTTAGTGTTCCTGCCTGTGTACGGGAGCCGCCCATGCGTGTGAGCCTTACTGCACTGCCAGTAACCAGATCTCAAGGCCGCTTCGGAGATAATTCTCCTCATGCGTTACAGCCATGTTAGTACTCATAAGTTCAGTTCAAGATTAACATGTTTTAAATGATGGAATTTCAAGACTCATCTTACATTTGAAGTGGACACTCAGCTTTACTTTTAACTGCAAGTTAATCAGAGAAAGTCACTTATTTCTTTTGAAATATGTTTAACTTTTCATACATTTATGTTATAAGTTTATTTTGCATATTCATTTCATGGTACAAACCATTCATAAAATTAGAAGACAAGAACCCAAAAAATCAGATTACTTTGTCTTAAGTACAAAATAAGCTTTTACTTTTTCATGTAATCAGTTGCCTGTCTCAACTCGATGATACAGCATTTCTCATATATTTAAAGTTTTTTGTTTTCTCCGACTTTAGGAATTCAAGATGGTCGTATGCTTATTTTCCAAGTTTTCTGAATCATATTTTTGTTGTTTTATAATGTTCTTTAGGGAGGCTAGTTTTGGACCCCGTGGCCAACTTTGAAAAGCATGCTTTTTTTTCTGGTGCCAGCGATGAAAGCCAGAGCCTCATACAGTGACGGCAAGAGCTCTGTCATTCAGCTGCACCCTGGCCCAAGCGAGCGGCGCTTCTGTGATTAGTTGATACCTGAGCACTAACAAACATGGTTTGCATGCTCTTCAGGTATAATCTGAAATTTACGAAAGCGTTGCAAGAAACTTTGTTTTGAAACAAGTTAACTATTATTTATGAAAATATGTTTGTCTTTAGCTATAAGGAGAAGATACATTGACTTTTAACTTTCAGTAAAGTTCAAGTTTAGTATATTTAAATGTTTTAAAATAATGCATGAGACGGATATTTTGGAACTCAAATGATGCATTTGAGAACTAGTATAGCATTAGCATTTTACTGATGGCAGCAGTTGCGGGAACTATTGCAAATGAAATAGAGCGCGACAGAGTTCTTAAGCGGTTGGCTTGTTTAAACGAGTGACAGCCAAGTTGAGTCGAGATTAAAACAATTGAAACAGAGTAAGTGATTAAACTGCATAAAATGTTTATAAAAATGCTCGGTTCATTACCACTGAGGTCATTCTTAGGATTTGATCATATGTGTGAGACACAGATGCGTCAAAACAGCAGGTGAAAACCACGGGCCGGTCCTGTACCAGGCCCACCCGCTGTTCTCCGGCACGTTCCCCTCACCTTGAGTTTCAGAAGTGCAAAGTTCATTTAAGTTTTATGAAGTTGGTTGAATCATTTTGTTGTCTCTACATATTGTTCTTGTCAATAGAAATGTAGATTTTGTATATTTTAATTAGATTAAAAATACCTAAGTAGCTGATGAGCATGTGCATTAAAGCCTAGTTACAACCAGAAGTCAGGAAGGACAGATTCTGGGATGAATTCCTGCTTATGCACCTGGAAGGAAGTGTGTTAACTAAGCCATGTCTCTCTGTGAAGTATTTCTATGTGATTCGTGATTATCTGCACCAGAACCACTTTGGAAAATCGCAGCATTCTTGGCCCAGATCCACATCCAAGAGCAGCTCTGCAAGAATTCCGTTAGATGCATGCAGGAATCTGCACGCCTAATAGATTTCCTAGTAGCAATAGATTCCTTTGATAGACGAGCGCTTTAGTTTGCTTTGTAACTTAGAATTACTGTCTTCTGTGCAGGTGAGTCTTAATAAGAATTAGATCATGCATACAAAATAGGTTGGGCTAGGATTTTAGCAGTTCACAGCACACCCCTTCTCACGAAAGGGGTCGGCAGGTTTTTCTGTAAGGGCCTAGACTGTCGTTTTTAGGCCTTCACATTATAGTATTTATCGCAGTATTCTACTCTTTGCTGCAGTACGAACATAACCATGGAGAATACACATAAAGATGTGTGGCTCTGTTCCAGGAATACTTCAATTACAAAATTAGGCTGTAGGTTTGTAAATAAAAAAAAATTTGGCGTGAGCTTACATAGTTGCCAAACCCTGTGTCATGTTTATAGGTGACATTTTACAAACTGTACCGACTTGAAAAATGTTAAAAATGTTTGTTCTAAGTCAGATGAACCATGTTCTATAATGAGAAAAATCATGGTTCAGAAGAATGATAGGACAGTTGAGTTTTGTCTTTGAGTCGGCATTCATGTTGTCTTAACTCTAACTTGGGTGAAATGTAGTAAAAGTGTGTGTGTGTGTGTGTGTGTGTGTGTGTGTGTGTGTGTGCGTACTCAGGTACACACACACCATGGCTGTGAGCACCCTACAGTTTATAGGCATTTTCACCTGCCAATGTTACAGGAACTGGTAGGCTTCACAGGAAGAACACGCCTCTGCCTGTCTCCACCATGTCAGTTGACAGGCCTCAGGAGTGTGGGAGAAGAGCGCTTCCTTTCTGCAGTTGATGGTAGCTGTCAAGATTTTTGAGCAGTTAGTCAGTGCCAGGAATTAGGTGGTTGTAAAGAGCGGCCATGCGTTGCCTTCAGTGAAGTGTCTTCTTGAAAGGTAAGAAAAGAATCCTTACTGATACCGTGATTAAATGTTGCACGAGGAAACCAGAGCGGTGGTTTTGGTTCCCGAGCCGGCAGATAAGACTGTGTCAGCCATCTTTTATGTTTATTAATAATTATTCTTAAGATTATACCATGTAGAACCAATTGTGATACTGCTCATTGACTGATTCCAAACCTCCTTTTTAATTTCCACAGTCCATCAACTGCTGACGTGCTAGGTAATTACTAGAGCTTTCGAAGTTTACTCTCATGTTGATACTCTCAGAAGGTTTATTAGTGTCTGTCTGTCTTCTCCATTTATTCATAAAATCTCCTAAAGCTCTAGTATACAGCATTACGTTAAAAAAAATCACAGTGGTTGATTATTTCTCAGTCAGCAATTGGTAACATGTTGAATTTCAGCTGTTAAAGAATATGAATGAAAGAAAGAAAAAAGCCTTTTCCGGGAGTGTGGAACACCCCGCTTCTCTTCAGCAGTGCACGTGGAAGCGGCAAAAGAAAGAAAAAGCCTTTTCCGGGAGTGTGGAGCACCCGCTTCTCTTCAGCAGTGCACGTGGAAGCGGCAGTCACTTCCTAGACGCCGGAGTGCTTGGCTCCAGGACTCCCATTGTTTCTCACGAAAAGGCGTTTTTGTGGTTGTGGTAGTTACTGATATTTTAATGATTAAGCATTTCCTTGACTTTTAAAAAAACTGAAGTAAATATGAATTGATTTTGTATTTTCCAGGATGGGGTTTTTATGAGGGTGATTTTGTTGATTCTCTTTTGTGCTGTGGATCACCCTTTAGTGTAGACTGAATAGCCCCCTAGGCAGCCAGACACTGCATGCATACACAGCCCCAGCTCTTAACATTCAGGTTGACCTAAAGTTGTGACTGTTTTAGTTGTTTCCCCTTTACTCATTCGTTGAGCCCCTCCGCGAATAACTGTCAGAAATGCTGCTAGTCCTTGGGGTCACCCGTCCCCGCTTAACCCTGGATCGTCACCGAGTCTTGGTCTCCGCATGAGCCGCCTGCCCCCTAGTACCCGACGCTTCCCTGTGGGATGCCAAGCAGTCTTCTCCGTGAGCCGCAGAGGGCAGAGGAGAGGCGCCTCCCGCCCTAGGAGTCAGTTACCGTACAGGTAGACTCAGAACAGAGGGTGCCAGGGCCAGCGGAGCTGTGCTCAGATACCGTTAGCCACCACGGGAGCGTGAAGGGGCTCTCCCAAGAGGAGAATCCCCCTTGCCCCATCTAGTTTGGAGACCGTTTTCTAGTTGTCGTTTATGCTGGCCTTTCTCTTGTTCTCCTGCTGTGTTCGCCTACACTGCAGAGCGAGGAGGCCTAGACACATTCCTCGTACCGTACTTGGCTTTGTGTCTTTGTCCCTCGTGTCACGAGCAAAGGAATCCAAACAAGAGGAGCATGCAGATTAAAAAGTGTGAAAAGCGTAGTTACTGAACTTTTTATTTTAAAACTTCACCATTTAAGTAAACTATTTTTCAGCTGTTCTGGGATTTGAATAGTCTGTTAAGGCCAGTATATGAATTTCGTTACTGTAGAGATACATAAGAAAAAAAAATCAGCTTTTGAGAAACACGATTTTATTACTCGCTCTAAATTAGTCATTATATTAATATAAAAACATAAACACCCACTGTCCCAAGTCCTTCATGCGTGAGGTTGCCTGCTCTTTAGAAGTCAAGGACCCATTGAGAATCTGGGAAAAGCGAAACCCCTCCTCAGATAATGCTCATACACAGACAGAATCTTACGGGGTCAGTCTTTCCTTTGTACCTCTGAAGTCCTAATTAAAAACTCATGTCTTAAATGATTATGCCACATAAAGGCGATCTGCGACAGTCACACCATATACACATCGCGTGTTAATGGCGTGTTGTCCCTCTGAGTGATCAGGCGTGCTAGAAATCAGACGTTAAATTTGTCAAATGTGTTGTGTGCCTGCTGTCCCTGGGAAAGCACGTTGAGTAATTTGATTTTTCTGGCGTCTGAGATAAAGGGAAGTAGGCCTCTTTGATTTTACATTATTGCAGAAGATTAAATTTAAGGTTGAGTTCCACTTTGTTTATGGTAGCTTGAAAAAGCTAGTTTATGCAGACTTAATTTTTTTTTTTTCCTTTTTAAGCTTTGTGTCTTGTACAATGTGAGTTTGCCAAATTCTCTTCATCTGCTACAGATTAGGTATGCCATTGGCGGTGCCTTGTGGCGCCGCCGTGCTGCCTAACGCGCTGGCTGGGAGGTTTCGCACCTCGTGTTCACATGCACGAGCCTGGTAACCGCCTCATCTGTATCTTGTTAGCTTCGTTTTCTTATTCTGAAATTGCATTATTTGTAAGCAACCTAGCATTTAAAAATAAAGGCTAGATTTAATGAATTAACACTACTACGAAGTTGTTGCTAAAATTGCCATCTGAAACAGATTGTAACTTTGTTAAAATGATTTATGCTTTATTTAAATTGTATTTACTGTACAAGCAGGCACCTTTTACCTGCCATGTTAACTATAATTGCCAGATTCTAAAGATAAGTTTGAAAATTGAAATGGGAGCCCCCCTTCTTTTGTAAATATGCTGACAGTTAAGCTTCAGGATTGGGCTGTGTATTTTTATTGGCATGTAACACTCATGAGCTCTACAAGGGTTTGTGCTTAAAGCGCTGCAGCAGTCAACAGCTACACTTTAAACAGTCGTACCGGACAGAGGTTCGGCGGCTCAGTTGCGAGACTTCTGAGTGGGGGGCCCTGGGCCCTGACTTCTCCGGTGGGCTTGTTTGTGGTCCTCATGTTCAGTCTCTCGGCAGTGCATTCAGAGAATCATCTTCTGCAGCTGTCCTTTTATTTTCCTCTCTCTCTCTCTCTCTCTCTCTCTCTCTCTCTCTCTCTCTCTCTCTCTCTCTCTCTCTCTCTCTCTCTCTCTCTCTCTCTCTCCCCCCTCCCTCCCCTCCCCCTAAAAGTGATATTTATAGTAAAGAAAAAACAACATCAGAGGAAAAGGTCACTTGTCTATCACCTGCGTGTAAGAAGCGTTGCCGTAGGAAACGTTGCATTGCCACAGCCCCAGCTCCGCACACCGCCCAGCCTTGGCCGTAGTATTGACATTCTGGTCACTGCATTCTTAGAACATCTGTAATTCCTCTGTTGTTTAAATTCTTTGTGAAAAGGTTTTTTTCATGGCTGAAAAGTACTTTTTATCATGCAAGTTGATCTCTTTTCCAATGAAAATAGGGACAAGTCTGAGTGTCCAATTTCCTGTTCAGTTTTTAATAGTGATTTGGCCCAAATATGCTTCGTTTTCACATTCTGCATTTTTGTAAAAGTGATTTGACTGATTTTAGACTTTTATGTGGATATTTTTGTCACTTCAAGGATATATTATGGTTTTATTGCAGTTATTTTGTAAAAATGACTTCATCAATATGCAAAATATTGATAACTAGGGTTTGATCTTTTCTCATTTTATTAGAATTATATATGAAATGCAATTGCTTTTTTAAAACTTGTATGTAAAATACTTAAACATGTCATGAACTTTTTTTGGTGTGGGTTTATAGTCAGCTCCATCACCAGATTAAACATGTTAATCTACGTCAAGGCATCATAAATCAAAAGTTCCGTCATTTGGGAATGGCCAGTGTGAGTACACTGGGTATGTGTTCTGTTACTTCCACTTGTTCGAGAATAGTGTATTTGATCCAGTGCTGTCGCCAGCCAGCTCAAGATGCCCTTGGAAGTGGCTCTTCAGCCGTCTTTGTCCGTGTGGGTTTTTTTTTTTTTTTTTTTTTTTTTTTTTTTTTTTTTGCTTTTTTGGGTCACACCGGCGATGCTCAGGGGGCTACTCCTGGCTCTGCACTCAGGAATGACTCCTGGCGGTGCTCGGGGGACCATATGGGATGCTGGGGATCAAACCGGGCCGGCACAGGCTGGCCGCATGCAAAGGCAAACGCCCTACACGCTGGGCTATCGCTCCGGCCCCCTGTCCGTGTGTCTGTTGAGCCCCTGCCCTCTGCATCTTTTGATCACAGCCTGTTTTGCGGTGTAGACAGTGACCCACTCACATATGGATACATACGTATATGTTTGATTTTCTAATGTCTGTCTGTCTGTCTCTGTCAATGTTGTCTGTTTTTCTCTCTTTTGGAAAACGAAGGCCCTGCCTTTTTGGTAAGCCAGATTCTCTATACTGGTGGTTTTCAACTTTAAATACTAGGAACAGGCACCAGTTTGTAGACTGGTAGTTGAAAACTACTCCTCTAGGAATGGTCAGTGCCCAGAAAGAAACGTTTGTCTGTTTTGGACAGAAAGCTTATCTTTGGAGAACCGTAACGAAATACACGTAGATACTTGACATTAATACAGGAGTCTAGCTGATAGAAAAACAGTTCAAATTGAAAAGTGCTCCAAGCATCCATGCTTTTGTTCTTCTGGGGGCTGCTGTTCTCTTTAAAACAACATCTGCCTAATGCTGCTCAGTCTGCTCTGGGCAATGCAGCAGCCTCCTCGGGACTCTGCGAGGCGGGGGCAGCTGGCCTCCAGCCTTAGGGACAGAGTTAGATTCTGTTTTCAAGATTCATATTTGATTTCCATCTCTAGGTTAGCTTGTCAATTTACTGTTACAGTATAACATGAATTTTTGGTTAAAATTGCTTAGATTACTAACAATTTCCAAAGATTGTTTTCCTTTCTAATTGGACTTGAATTTTTAAGTAACTGATGCCCCCCCATGTGGTGAAAGCCATATTTTGCCTCCTTTTTGGGCAGAGTGACTGCTTTCTCTTTGCTAGAGTGGACAGAAGTGTTCACCCGTAGCTGTTGACCATGTAATTTGAATTTTGTAAAGCTCATTGCCATAAAATTCACAGCCTTACCCTGTATTGTCTCAAAAAGTGCATGTAACCAAGCACGTACAATGAGACAGAATATTGGACGTCTTTAATTACAAATAGCATTGGGATTTCCTGCTCTTCTGTATGATTTCTTATGCATTTGCTTTTGTGTCTCACACAGGTGATGTACAGTTTATTGATTACGAATATTCTGGATACAACTACCTGGCATACGATATTGGAAATCATTTCAATGAATTTGCAGGTAAAAATCCACAGTTAACTATAGCGTATAGAACTCTGAGATTCTTTTTTAGAATTTGCTTTTTAAATCTTTTCAGATTCAGATTCAGAAGATTATGGGGGTAAGAATAATACTGTCGTGGTTTTTGGTTTATTTTCTTAATTATTGAAAATGATCTCCTTTTAAAAGAAAAATGACGTTGATTTCTACAAGCTGCTTTGTAATTGGTCTTTGCCCTTTTGCACAGAAGTCCCCCCACTTTACAGATGAAGATAGTAACAGACCAACGACAGAGTAAAACGTAGAATTAAAATTTAAAGCTGACTGGATGGCTCAGTGGTGGGTGCTTGGCTGAGTGGCGAGGCCCTGGGCTTGGCAGCCGGCACCGCAAACAAAACCATGAAAAAGTTCTACGAGTGGGGCTGCAGTGACAGCACGGTGGCGAGGGTGTCTGCCTTGCTTCGGGGCCAAGCTGAGCACCTCCAGGACTGACCCCTGAGCACCGCCAGGTGTGACCCAAAAAGAAAAAAAGAGTCATAAAGTCTTTACTTTGTTCCACTGCGTTTTGGTTACGGGAGCTTGAATGAACTGCTAAAATGTGGGGTTCTCCCCCTCCCCGACTCGTGAGTCAAGCTCTGCTCTCTGTTTCCCCCTGTTTCCCGAACATTAGTCACCTTTTATATGTCACGTATAAAGGTTTGGTTGTTTTTTTTTTTTTTTTTTTTTTTTTTTTGGGTCACACCCGGCGATGCTCAGGGGTTTCTCCTGGCTCTGCACTCAGGAATTACTCCTGGCGGTGCTCGGGGGACCATATGGGATGCGCGGGGATCGAACCCAGGCCGGCACAGGCCGGCCGCGTGTAAGGCAAACACCCTACCCGCTGGGCTATCGCTCCAGCCCCGTTTTTTGTTTTTTTCTCCTTGGAATTTTGGGTCACAGCCAGTGAAACATTTCCTGGCTCTGCTCAGGAGCGAGCCCTGGTTATGTGGGGACCAGGTGCAGGGCCAGGGACGGAGCCAGACTCGCTGCACGCAAGGCAGGCGCTTGTTCTGCTTTTGTCTTAAGGGTAAGAATTAAAGGGCGTCTACGATTGCATTTAACCACGTGAAATGCTAAAACAGAAGCTTAGGAAATTCCTTGGATTTTTTTTTTTTTTTTTTTTTTTTTGCATTTTGGGTCACACCTGGTATGCTCAGGGCTTACTCCTGGCTCTGCACTCAGGAATTACTCTCGGCGATGCTCAGGGGACTGTGTGGGATGCCAGGGATGAACCCGGGTCAGCTGCATGCAAAGCAAATTGCCCTCCCTGCTGTGCTGTCACTCTGGCCCCAGATTGAAATTTTATATTGAATTTGTGTACACGTCCGTAGATTCATGCGGCTTAATGTACTTTAGGGCCAGGGGACGACAATTTCAAGGTAAATATTCCTAGTTTTCAGGATATAAAAATTCCTGGATGGGACTGCAGGGTCGCGGCACCTGTGACGTGGGCCTGGTGCTTAGGAGGGGCTCGAGGACTGGGCAAGATGCTGTGCACGTCATCTTCCTGGGATTGCTCAAGCTGCACCGCTGCAGCCAGTCCGTGGGGTAATTGTCTCAAAGCAAAAAGGAAAAGGAACGAGCGGTCTTGAGACGTGGAAGCAGGAGCTGTGAACAATGTGAGTCTCAGTACTGAGGGTGTTTTTACCAGCCGCGTAGGAGGCAGCCCAGCCTTAAGAAGTATGTTGGTCTTTGTCAGAACTTCGGAGGATTTGGGACGGTCCGGACCTTCATTCTGAGAAAAAACTTGGGGCAGTGAGAATTGATTAAGTTACCACAAGTGTTTGGACCTGCAGTTCAGAAGGTGTGCAAGGTCCGTTTCTCGAACAGATGCCGTGAGACACGCTGGTCTCCTAGGGTCCCGGAGCCCCTCTCACTCGCTGTCCTCTGCCGCCCGCAGGTGTGAGCGAGGTGGACTATAGTCGCTACCGGACCGGGCGCTCCAGCTCCAGTGGCTGCGCGCCTACCTGGAAGCCTACAACGAGTACAAGGGCTTCGGATCCGCCGTCACGGAGAAGGAGGTGGAGGTGCTCTACATCCACGTCAACCGCTTTGCCTTGGTAGGTGGCGTTCCGTCGGCCCTTCAGCTCGCCAGCACTCCAGAAAGCTGCTTCTTCCTTTGAGTTCCGTGCAGCTGAGTTCGAAATAATGAAAAGCATCATTTCATGCCTTTCCCCAAACGAATGCCCAGGCGGGCAGAGATCTTGCCTCATCGGCTGCTGTTATCCACCAGGAATAACGTGGCAGGTGTTCAGGAGTTTCCGGCATAATGAATGGATTTCTCTGAACGTGTGCAACTGTTCTTTCAAAATATTGTTGCCTCTAACTTTATATTATGAAAAACAGACACAGGGCATTTATGGGGTATGAAGGTTTCCACAATTTATTTAATTTGCTTACCTTAGTGTTGATATGATTGCAGGAGGTTGTAAGAACGGTGAGTGGGCTGAGGAGGATGGTTTGCCTGATGTGACCGGGTGGCCGAGTAGGGTGGTTTGCCTGATGTGACCAGCGCGTGCTGAGGAGGATGTTTTACCTGCTGTAACCGGGTTGGCTGAGGAGGATTGTTGGCATGCTCCCTCTCTCCTCTCTCCCTCCCCTCCTCTCCCCCCCCTTTCTTGTAGGCACTGGTGTGCAATACTGTTACTGAAAGGTTACCGCGTCTGGCTTTCCCCTCCTTCCAGCACTCGGCTCTTGTCCAGAGTGATCATTTCGAGCTTTCATGGTAGCGGTCTCTTCTCAGTCCTAACTGCACACCCTATTGCCTGTCCTGAGTCAAGCTTCCTACCATGGACCAGTCCAGCCGGTGCTCATTTCTACTGTCTTTGGGTCCTAATTCTCATACCGGGTGGGCTTTTCTATTAATATCCCACAAATGAGTGCAGCCATCCTGTGTCTGTCCCCTCTCCCCCTCCCTCATTTCACCCAGCATGGCACCCTCCGTGTGTCCCAGGCATACGCAAACTTCGTGGCTTTAGTTTTTGTACCGGCCGCATAGCCTCCGTTGTGTAGATGTACCCTAGTTTCTTTATCCACCCGTCTGTTGTCGGGCACTAGGGTTTTCCGGTTCTGGCTGTTGTGAATAGTGCTGCGATGAACATGTGTTTTGCGTCTCTTAGGGTATATTCCCAGGAGTGGTATTGCCGGATCACATGGAAGCTCAGTTTCTAGTTTTCTGAGGAATGCCCTTACTGTTTCCCCAGAGGACTGGGCCAGCGGCATTTCCACCCGCCATGAGAGTTCCTTTCTCCTTGCATCTGTGCCAGCACTGGGGGTTCTTTCTGATGTGCGCCATTCTCTGTGGCGTGAGATGATATCTCGTGGTTGTTTTGATGTTTAGTGATGTAGAGCATTTTTTCTTGTGCCTTTTGCCCGTTTGCGTTTCTTCTTTGAGAAAGTTTATGTTAGTCTCTTCTCCCCATTTTTATGGGGCTGGTATATTTTTCTTTTTAAAGTTCTACCAGTGCCTTCTCTATCTTGGATATTAACCTCTTATCAGATGGCTGTAGGGCAAAAAAATTTTTCCTATTTCGTGGGCTGTCTTGTATCCTGGGCACCATTTCCTTTGAGGTGCAGAAGCTTCCTAGTTTCATATAGTTCCGTTGTGTTTATCTCTGCTTGCACTTGCTTGGTCAGTGGTGTTTCATCCTTGAAGATGCCTTTAGCGTCAGTGTCATGGAGAATTGAGCCTGTGTTTTCCTCTCTGTGCCTCAAGGACTCAGGTCTGTTATTGAGGTCTTCAATGCATTTTGGTTAATCTTTTGTGCATGTCCTCAGAAAGAGGTCCGAGCTCATTTTTTTTTTTTTTTGCACTTAACTGACCAGGTGACTATAAGAGTATGCCACCGCACGGCAAACCTGGCAAGCTGCCCCTGTTGTATTTGATATGCCAAATACCAGTAACAATTATGTTACGTCATTCCCATGACCTAATATAATGGTTTGAGGCTCTTTATGTTTCTGGAGGAAGCAGATGCCCTTGGGCTCTACTAGCATGAGACAGGACATAAGGAGATGTTACTGGTGCCCGCCGAGCAAATTGATGATGAATGGGGAGATAGTGATAGTGAACTGACCAGCTTTCCCAGCACAGCTTATTGAAAAGACTTTCCTTACTCCACTTCAGATTTTATTTGCTCCTCGGTGAAGACTATAATCAATACTCCTGAGAATCTGTCTGATGATATTCAGGTCCATTACATTGATCCGAGGGTCTGTCTTTAACAGTCTCACGCTGCTTGATTGCTGCCGCTCTGTACGGCAGTTTGAACCTGGGGAATGTGATGTTACCACTCTTATTTTCCCCAAGGATTTCCTTAGCTGCTGGGGGCTAGGGGTGTTACTGTTCCATATGAATTTCACGAGTGTCTGATCAGTTTATTTGAGAAGTGCCGTGGGCATCCTTGCAGGGGCTGCATTCAGTCTGCTTTGGGGAGGATTGCCTTTTTGTGATGTTGATCCTCCCATCCATGAACAGGGGCTACGTTTCTCTTTCATTTCTTGCGCTCTTTTTCTGTGTGCTCTTTTTCATTTCTTGAAGTAGCATTTTGTAGTTTTCTTTGTTTAGGTCTTTCACCTCTTTGGTTAAGCGGATTCCAAGGTGCTTGATGTTTTTTCTGAGGTACAATTGTGAATGGAATTTTTTTAAAAAAATAACCTTTTTCTTTACTTTCATTATTTGTATATAGGTGTGCCAGGGCTTTTGTGTAATAATTATGTAGCCTGCCACCTTACTATACAAATTCATTGTTTCTAGGACCTTTTTTGGGTAGTCTTGGAATTTTTTAGATACAGTATCATGTCACCCACAGTTAGTGAGAGCATGACTTCTTTTCCTATCTGGATTCACTGACAGCGTTTTCTTGCCTGGTTGCTGTGGTGAGTAATTCGAGTTCTGTACTGAATAGAAGTGGTGAGTGCGGGCAACCTTAGAGGTTAGGTCCTTTAAGTGGTCCTCTTTCAAGGTTTGAAATAATTCACTAGTGAATCTGTCTGGGCCTGCACCTCTTTTGGGGAAGACTTTTCATTGCCAGTGATACCATTTCCTCGATAGTGATAGTTCTGTTCATGCATCAGAATCACCATGGTTCAGCTCTGGGAGGATATAGGAGTCAAGGAGTTTATCCATTTCTTCTAGGTTCTCTTGTTTCATGGCAGATTCTTCATCTCTGAGGGGCCTTTAAGTTTCTTGTGATGTCCCCTAGGTTTGCACTCTGTTTCTTTGGAGTCTTGTTAGTGGTTTATCAAGCTTCTTTGCTTTTTCAAAGAATCAGCTGTTGGTTTCATTGATCCTTTGAGGTTTTTTTTTTATTTCAGTTCATTAATTTCTGCTCAGTTCTATTATTTTCTTCCTCCTGCCTCCTCTGGACTCCTTTGTTGGTCACTTTTCAGTTTCTTAAGTTGTGCAGTCGTGTTATTATGTTGGCACTGTCTTGCTTCCTGCTGAGTGCTGGCTCAGCTATGCACTTTCCTCCCAACACCACTTTGGCTGTGCCCTACAAGTTTGGGTAGGTCGTCTTCTCATTCTCATTTGTTTCCGTGACTCTTAATTTCCTCTTAAATTTCTTCTCTGACCTACTGGTTATTCAGTACCAAGTTATTAAATTTCCAGATGTTTGAGCTGTTTCTGCATTTCTATTCATGATTAACTTCTGCTTTGATTGCATCATGGTGTGAGAAGATAGTTGGTGTGATTCCTGTGCGCACACTCTGGAGGTGTGATTCCTGTGCTCTGGACCCTGTGGAGGTGTGATTCCTGTGCACACTCTGTGGAGGTGTGTTTTGTTTCCCAGCCTGTGGTGTATCTTGGAGAATGTCTCATGTACATTCTGAATGGAGAAGAATGTGTATTCAGCTTTTTGAGGATGAAAAACTCTATTTTTTTTTAATACTGTGTGTATACACGCACACTAAGCCCCTCTCCCACTTCTTCCTTCAAAAAAGTATTTCCTTACTGAGCTTTAGTCTAGTTGGTCTTTAGAGAAGTAATAGAGCAGTGTTGAAGACATCAACTACTATTGTGTTGCTATGAAGGCCTTCATGTCTATTCATTGTTTTAAGTAATTCTGGTCTTCATTAGGTGCAGACATTTATGACTGAATATTTCCTGTTGTACGTGTGTTCCTTGTTCATTAAGAAATGACCTTTGTTGTCTCTCTCTCTCTTTTTTTTTTTTTTTTTGCTTTTTGGGTCACACCGGTGACGCTCAGGGGTTACTCCTGGCTTTGCACTCAGGAATTACTCCTGGCAGTGCTCGGGGACCATATGGGATGCCGGGCCGGCACAGGCCGGCCGCGTGCAAGGCAAACGCCCTACCCTCTGGGCTATCGCTCCGGCCCAACCTTTGTTGTCTCTTAACTGTTTACAGCCTGAAGTTTGTTATCCATGGCCTCTCCTGCGGTTTTGAGGGGTTGTTTGCTTGTGAACTGTCTCCCTACCTTTGACCTCGGGTCTGTGTCTACTCTGTTCAGATGTGTTTCTTGCACGCACAGAATTTTGGGTTCAGTTTCCTAATCAATGCTGCCACTCTGCTCCTTAATTGGGTACATTTAGCCCTTGACATTGAGAGAAATTATTGTCATGGAGGTTTGTGCCAACTTTCTGCTGGAATGTAGCGTGTTTGTGGGAAACACCTGTCTATGTATCCTTTAGTTCTAGTAGAGTTGACTTTGAGTCTTTGAAGTTCCTGAGTTGATTCTCTGTGAAATTGTATATTGTTCCTTCAAGCCTGAATGAGAATCTGGCTGGTTAAAGTATTCTTGGTGAGACGTTTGTTTCATTCAGTATTTTTTCCTTTTCATTTTAATCCTGCCGCTGTCTCTGGGCCCAGCGAGTTCGGTTTGATGTCTGCAGTAAACCTCACCGATGTGCCTTTGTTATGATTTCTTTCTTTGATCTTGCTGCGTTCAGTGTCCTGTCTCTCTGGTTTTCACCCTTCTGGTTAGGCTGTGTCTTGGAGTTTTTATTCAGATTTCTTTTTAGCCAGTACCGTTTGGGCCTCCTGGATTTGGGTTTCTGCTTTCTCCAGCTCTCGGACCTCAGAAAGCGACATCTTTGTTCCATCTCCGACTGGGGCCCACGAGATTCTTACGTTGTTCCTTTGGATTCTCTCAGAGTGAAATATTAGAATGACTTAGTGAATTTCAGATAGTTTGAGAATTTGAGTTATTTGTTAGTCAAATAAAGCTTTGATTTTTTTCTTCTGCAGCAGAGTTGGGTAGCCTGGAGGTTAAAAATGCCCTTTGAATAGTCGTCTCCAAATCTGAGCATTATCAACTGAACTATCACTGTATCACTGTCTCACTGTCTTCCCATTGTTCATCGATTTGCTCGAGTGGGCACTAGTAACATCTCCATGAGTCCTGTCACAAGCAAGTGTAACCCAAGGGCATCTGCTTGCTCCAGGACAGGAGGAGCCTGAAACCATTCTTCAGGTCATGGAACTGAGGTCCATAATTGTTACTAGTTTTTGGCATAACAAGTAAATAAAACATGGATAGCTTGCCAGGCTTCGCCGTGTAGGTGGTAGAAGGCTCTCATCTCGAGCATTTACTGATGAAACTTAAAGGGGGATGATCAGGTTTTCTAACAAAACTATGACACTTTAAAAGAATATCATCAGAAATGTTTCAAGCTTGTTGGTTGGTTGGTTGGTTTTTGAACCACACGGGTGGTTCTAAGAGCTTATCCCTGACTCCGCACACAGGACTCGCGGGGCTCCAAGTGACCATATGGGTGCCAAAGATTGAACATAGGTACGCTACATGCAATGGATGTGCCCTACCAGCTGTACTATTGCTCCAGTCCCCAGAATTTATGTTTTTTAACCCAAAAATATAGAAATTAAAAAATTATCAGTTTTATGGTTAATTTTTTAAAAAATTAGTTAAAGAACTGACTCCCAAAAACTTAGTAATACTTAGAAATACTTAGTAACATTTACTTTAATTACTCTTCACAGACCGTTTTTGTAGTACTTAGATATGTAAGGGGATTCTTAAGCTTTTAGAAGACTCTTCCTCCGCTCCCAGTTTAAAAACATTTTTTCGTGTGAGGGGCAGAGTCCTGAGGACAGACCGGAGCCTCAGAGACGCCAAGCATGCGTTCTGCCACTGAGCTATGTCCTTGGCGCGAAAAGGGATTTTTGGAAAACCTCCATTGGTTTCTGTTGCTATAGGCAAACTATACATATTTACCACACTGGGAATTAGGACTAATTCAAAATAATTTAGTTTAAATCATTTAATTTTTTAAAATAATAAGCATGACACAGATGTCTTTTTTAAAGGTGAGAAATAGCTTCTGTGTATGAAGCACTAGTAAAAGCGGCATTGTTTTATACCGCTGTAAATCTCTGGAGACCAGCTTGTGGGAAGTTGGATTTTCTTTTTGCTTCCGCATTTCTCTGGTTGTCATGTTGTTAGAGGTAGCTCAGGGTAGTACACGAGCCTCGCGTGTGTGAGTCCTGCGTTCTGATGTCCTGGAATGGCACCGGCCAACATGCACTTGGGTTCTAGAGGTGCCAGGCTTCGCCCTGTTGCTGCCCGCTGTGTCATTCCCGAGGCGGCCTCTGGGTATTCCTGACTCCCCGCTGCTGACACACCCGCACATCACTGGTGCTGCTCACTGGCTCACCCGGAGGCCCCAGTTTGCTGGAATGGCCGACAGGCTGCTAGGCGCTCCCCATGTTCACCAGAATTCAGAGGACGTGGGAGGCACAGAAGAACTTTGAGCCTGGGGCGCATGGCATCGGAGCCGCGTCCCTGTGCCTGTGCTGGGATCTCCTGGGTTCTTCCCGCAGGGGCTTTGCCAGGGGCTGCGGTGGGGGCTGTGGGGACATCCGTGGAGTCTCTGGCCCTGAAGAGGGAGCTCCAGGAAGCTGCCAGCTTGGGGGGCTGAAGGGTCCGTGCCTCTGTTCATGGCAGAGCTTGCTGGCCGCTGCCCTCAGCTGTTCCAACTTGCCCCAGGTCCATTTCTCGGGCTGTGGAAAGGGGCCTGTTCTGAGGAACCAGGGACGGCGCCTTTCTCTCTTGGGCTCTGGGCTGCTGCCCGACATGTTGTCTAAAGGCCAAATCCTGTAACAAAATATATTCCCATTGCCCTGGTGCTGGGTGGATCCCAGGAACCGGGATCCAAGATCCAGTAACTGTTTCTTACGAGAAGTCACTTCTCTTGGGCAGTTTTGGATGGCACGCCAGCAAGGAAAGGGCACTCACGGCCACACACCTCGTAATTGTCGTTGTTTCACTTCCAGAGCCCAGCTTTACTGTTTGTTTTGTAGAATGCTAGCCTTGCACACGGGACGTCTGCTGCGACTTTCTCTCGTGTGGTTTCATCTTGGCTGGCCTGTGTTTGTCTGAGATTTGTGCGAGACCTGGGCTGGAGGGCGGCTCGGCCCCGGGCGCAGGGTCCTCCTGTCGCCAGCATGGTCCTGAGCTTTGCCGGGTGCACAGGAGCTCCTGAGCACTGCCGCACTGAACAGCAGATCAGACCAAAAGCCAGGAACCTGTGCTGGGGCTGCAGGCGCGTGCCTGGCACTCCCCAGTGGCCCCGATTCCACCCATGGCACCACCTGGCCTCCGGAGCATCATCACCAGGTGTGACTCTGGAGGCCCCAAGCCTCGCCGGGTGCCCTGGACACCCCCACACTGCGGGTCGAGCAGCACCACCCCGTCAGGCTTCCATGAAACTGTGGGACCGTTGGCCAAGAATGGACGGGAGTGGCCTCCACGTCCCGAGGGCCAGTTTCTAATTCACAGGAGAATCCTGGCTTTATGCTGCCCTGCATAGCTACTGAACTAGGGGCTGGGGGCAGCTTGTTAGGTCATACCTATCAGTGCTCGGGGGTCTTCTTGGCTGTGTTGGAAAGTGCCTGGGCTGGGATCTGAGCTCTCGCCAGGGCCTGGCTGGGATCTGAGCTGGGATCTGGGCTCTCTCTGGCGCACCTGCCGTTGACCTCTTCCTGGCTTGCAGGGTTGGTTGGGTTTCTGTTTGCTTTTTTGTTTTTGCTTTTATTTAAATTCCAGGATCACAGTTATCAAGTAGTTTCTCAAGATTCCTGGCCCGCAAGCCCCTGCATACCACCAGGAGTGACTGTGCGGCGCTGCACAGTATCTTGCCCTGCCCTCCAAAATACAGGTTTCACCAGCGTCGATTAGGGTGTTGAAGTGTTTTAGCTGAAAAGGGTCACGCACAGCTTTTCCCGCCCCAAAGATACACGCTTCTGTTTCATTTAAAGCCCACCGTGGCCCCATTTTTCTCTGCTCTACCTGAAGTCCCATTCCTTGCAGACTTGGCTGTGCGGAAGTAGGTCCGTAAAGATCGTTTTCAGCCAGTTGTCTCTCCTAGAACTTTGATCACAGCTGCATTTATTGTTTGAGGTGGGATTTTTCCTTTTTCTGGTATTGGCTGATGAATTGGAGCATAGCCCTGACTGGGTTGGGGGCTGCTCCTGAGTCAGTGTTCAGAGCCCCCGTGCCAGGGGAGGGTGCTTGCGTTTCTCACGCTGCGGCGTTGGCTCTGATCGGAGCCCGTCCCTGGCCTAGAGTGTCTGGTTCACTTCTGTGCGTCAGTAAACCTGCGTTTGGTCTCGTTCCTGATGCTTAAGTGCATCCCCTCGGTCCTGCCCCCCTGTGTTGGGCTCCAGCAGTTGGAATTTGGCTTGTTTGGGGACCCACGCCGTGGTGTTCAGGACTCGTGTTCAGGGGTCACTGCTGGTGGGCTGGAGGCCATTTGGATGCTGGGGATCGAATCCGGGTCGGACGCAAGCTAGGCAGATGTCCTCCCTGCTGTACTATGTTTCAGGAACTGGAAATTGTATTTATTTATTTATTTTGCTTTTTTGGGTCACAGCCGGCTATGCTCAGGGGTTACCTCTGTTTCTGCACTCAGGAATTACTCCTGGCGGTGCTGTGCTATTGCTCCAGCCTCAGGAATCGGAAATTTAAAAGAAATTTTATTTACGGGGCTGGAGTATAGCAGACTTCCCTTTAGTGTAACCAGTTTAATGTGTGCTTTAGATATTTTACATAAAAAATGTCACACTGTGGAATTGATGAAAAAAGGAAAATTTAAAAGTGTGATAATCTGTCCTACAAGGAAATGCATTTCCATGCTTCTTGATTTTTTTCTTTTTCTTATTTTCAGGCTTCTCATTTCTTTTGGGGATTGTGGGCTTTGATTCAAGCCAAATACTCCACTATTGAATTTGATTTCCTCGGGTAAGTTGAGTTTGACTGTGTGCCTTACTTTTGTCTCTCCTTTAACAAACACTAGCATTTGGAACCCAGGAGGGGTGCTAACCGCTATTATTTTCAGCCAAATATTATCAAGGTTGCGTACATTTGCTACTTGATCTGTGAGGAAATCTGTGTTAAATGCTCTCAGAATAGAAGTGTCCAGTAGGTGGTGCAATAAACTAAAAATCCGTCCTTGAAAATCTTAAAAACTCATTTAGAAGGATAAAGAAAGGATTACGTTTTCCAGCTTTCACTAATTCTTTCCTTATTCTCTTTTCTCACCAGGTATGCCATTGTTCGTTTTAACCAATACTTTAAAATGAAGCCTGAGGTGACTGCATTAAAAGTGCCTGAGTAAAGAAGAAATTTAATTATTCCCAAGTAGCTGAAAGTGCTTGTGAATTGTTTCTTAAGAAATCCAAAAAGCCAATATTTGTTAAAATTCTGTTATTTAATTTGGTTATCTTGCTTTAAGAATTCTGCCTCAGAACAAGCAGTCTTTTCCAGATAGACCGAATGGCGTCAAGAAATACACTTACTGCTGTCACTGTGTGGTGGATTAGGAATTTGTTGTATCTGCAAAAGGGTATAAAGATGTCAGTTGAGTCCTTTAATAATTTAATCTGTTATATGTGAATTATTTATTATAAATCTAACAAGATTCTGTGCCGGCTTCCATCTGTGTCATCTGTTGGATCAGCAGTGAAGGTGCGCCAGAGAGATTTATTTTTATTTTAATAAGAAATTTTAGTAAATATTCTAGGCATTCAAGTGTAACCTTTATCTTGATGCATTGTAAGTGAATTATGTACTCTTGAAATACCAGGCACTGGTATAAATTCTTAGGATGTTTATAGAAAAATAACTGTTTAGGAGGGTGAAGTATATTCACCATTTTTACTAGTGATACATCCTTTTTGAATTGAATATTAGAAAGGTTTTTTTTTAGGGGTTGTAGGTAGAATTAAATCTCCCTCTCTTTACATAGTCTGGCAGATAAATATTACTATTTACCGTACAGTCTTGGAATAGGTAGGATTTCATGTTGCTGAAATCTGCTGTAAATGTTTCTCGTACTAAATACGGTCATTTAAGTTACTAGTTATAACAATTTTACTATGTCAGATTATTCCTAATCAAAACTTTTGTTTGACTTATTCAGATGTTTTTGTTTTGTTATTAAATAGTATCGCTTGTAGGAAAACTGCTAATTATTGAGACAATGTTTGTCATCTTGGGAACAAGAAAAGTCAGTTAGGGTCTTCTTTTTTTACCTCGCTACAGTCATTCCTTCCATTAGCTTCTTGCTTGTGTTTGGATCTATGCCTTTCTAACGCTAAGAAGTAACTCATTGGTGCAGGTGGATTCAGAGAAATACGCTGAGGGTTTTAAAAGAAGTAAGAAATATTTATGCCATTGGTTTTGAACACCTAAAATATGATGTCACGGTGTGAATTAAGCAGAAACACTCATGGTAGGAGGGCTTCTCTTTGGATTTTCTTACTTTGTGTAGTCCGTGTAATACTGTGTGGGCGTCAGAGGGCAGCAGTTGCGTGGCTCGTGGGCAGAGGCTCTTCCTGGAGGTTGCTTCGAGGGGCATCCTGTGCGACTTGGAGACCAGCCTGGCCACTGCGCCCCACGGGGTCCACGTAAGGACCCGTGGGCGCAGCCCAGCGGATCTGCGTATTGATAGTGTGCAAGTACAAATCCATCCTTTGGAATTTCCTGGGGAGTCTGTTGTATTATTTCCTACTGACTTATATTCTCACATCTGTGCTTTAAAATACTTGGATTATCTCAAGGTGTTTAAAGCAGATGAAGTAGAAACACTTAAAGACCATTGCATATGGTGAATTCTAGTTACATAGATTCTTGAGATCTCTTTTGTCTCTGTAACAGTGTTAGACAAAGATTTGTTTTCTACCTCCCCAATATTAGATACTTCAGTTTTATAAACCATAGTACTGTTAGAATTTTACATTATTGACTAAGTGAATGGAACCAGTTAAACTGTAGCTTTTTATATAATGTTAGAGTGAATTTGAAAAGTTGTTTCTGGTGGAATTTCCATCTTTGATTGGGGACATTCTCTTTAAATTATGGGGGCAGAAAGTCACATACTTGACTCCCACCCTTATTCTTTGACTGCTTTTCCAGACTGCTGACTTCTGGAAGCGCAGCTGTATACATACCTGTAGGAGTCTGACCCGTTCTTCAGACACCCTGGAACTGCAGCTCGTGAGCCTTGCTGGGCGGCTGCAGGGCTTCAGCGTGCTGCTGGGGCGCTTGCCGAGATGAGGCTGTGAAGCGGGGAAGGCTTCCGCGGCCCCGGTGTCTGCAGAGCAGTTGGGGACAGACTGAGATACTAAGGCTCTGCCCCATTCTCTGACTCGATTGTGGATGTGATGCCCTACTTCCCATACAGATTCTGGCAGATCAGTCCGCTAATTAGAGACTTCAGAATTGCTTTCTGTGTGGAGCTATTTATTTTCCCTTTTGCTTTCTTTGCTTCTTTCTTTTTTAAACCATCTAAAGGAAAAACATCCCTCTAAAATGTGTCCTGTGGCTTGCTGAGATGTCTTTTGCCTTTTTATGTTAAGCTACAGAACTTGAATGCCTTATCTAATAACTGGTAGTAAGCTCATTTTGTAAATATGAAAATGGTTGTCAGCGAATTGGCATTCAGTATTCTCATTGTTAGTTGACAGTAGACCATAGTGGCCTGAATGCTTGAACAAGCAAAGTTCCCACCCCCGCCCCTCCCCTTTTGTCCCCTCTGTACTTGTATATGCTGACCTGACCAGTAATATTTGATTCCCTTCTCTCCACTCCCGGCCCTATGCTCTTTGATCTCTGGAAATCGAAGAGCTGTGGTAGTGACATGTTGTTCACACGATCATTTGAGATCAATATGAGCACAAATCTCACCAAGTAGAGCTGCCTGGCGTGTATATAAGACAGTGTAAATAAAAGTTTGTAAATCGGCGTGAATTGTACCTTGCATATGAGATTGTGTATTTTGCATTCTCTTCTCTTGTAGACCTCTCTCTGTAAGAAATGCCCAGCTCGTTGTTCTGGACTGGAAACAGCCAGCAATGTGGCCACACAGTGTGGTACAAGAGGAACTGGAAATAGGGTTTATCGTTCCTGTCATGACCCGACTCTCTTACGTAGCCTCTCAGTGCCTCAGGACTTTGCTTCCTTCTTGACCTGGCCGGTAGTCTTGTGAGCTTAGATTCCTGCAAGCAGTAAATCAGTCGTGCAACTCTAGGCCGTGAGTCATGATTCCCAGTTTAATGAGTGTTATCTTTTCCCGGTTTCAGTCAACCTTTTTCTACCAAAAACAACTTTGAAGCTTTATAGATCTCGGTGTAAATCTAAATTCCATATGTAAAGGATGATTAATGATGACTCTAAGTTCAGTTTAAGTATCTCTCAGTTAGCTCCTCTGAATGTCAAGTTTTTCATTATGGGATCGTAACAAACAGAAACAGTAATCTCTGAGTGACCACTCTTTCCATTTTTGCTGGATTAGAAAACCTTCATAAAAATGCTTCTAAAACTTTCAAATTTAAAGAACATTTTCCTACCGTCAGAAGTTAAAAACCTCCGTTTGGCAGTTACATAGATATTTCTTTCATAAATTATACAATGCCTTCTGTACCATTTCTTAATTCCTTCATAATATAAATGAGAATACTGTTTGATTTTCTGCTTTCAATTACTTTTAACAAGCATTTTATACTGCATTCCAAAGTGACAAATAGACCTAAGCTATTAATGAGTCAGTTGTTCAGTTAGTTAATGCTTTATGCTAGGAGAGTTTCGTTACCGACGGTAACTTACACTGCTTTACTCATGAGGCAGATCAAAGCCAGTAATTGTAATGCACAGAGAAAAGTTCTAAGAATGTGGTAAAATAGCTTTACCTTTATTTCAAAATTGATTTTTTTTCAAAAGTTTTCTTAGTGCATTAAATTTTAGAATGTCTTTTGACTGGAAACCTAGTTACATATTAAGGCAACCATTTTTTTTTTAATTTGAAGATGGCTCTATCGCTATATCGAATCCCGTTTTCCCCTGTATGCCACGTGTGTGATTACAGTGTTATGTCTTAGGTTTGACGTTTCGGACTGTAAAGCGCGCCAGTTATTTACAGTGAATTTCCCCCCATCTTTGAAGCTCAGTCTGTAAATGTGTTGCTATCAAAAAAAAAAAAAAGTGCTTGGGCTTGCATTGCTGAATACTTGAAAACTGAAATTGCATAATTAATTCGATTTTTCAGAAGTTTTTACTTAAGCGATTTTTCATTTCTGGAAATTTCATTTTTATAATCTGGAACAGAAGGAAGATTTCAACTCCTTGAATGGAAAAAATAATGACAGTGCTTACAGCAGAGAACCTTTTTGTATTAAGGCAGCCCTAAATTCAGTTCTTAAATCAGTTTTTGGCCTGAAATCGTTCTCTCCTTTTACCTATACTTAAAGCACTTTGCTGCTGCTGTTATTAAATAGATTAAATTAAAGTCTCTCATCATTCACGAATCTTACAGCACTTGTAGTTATGGGGGGGAAAATCCTCTGCTAAATACTCTTAATCTGTAATTGTAGTCATTTATTTGTTTACTCCTTATTCATTAACAGATACGAATTATCACTTAGAAATGATCGGTTAAATTTTTTGAACAAAACATTACACCATATTTATAAAAATTGAAAAAAAATACATACTGTATTTGAATTAGTGAAGGATAAGAGGAAACCGGCAAATTGAATCGTTCCATTAGACCACGGGTCCTGCCTTCTGGTCTGGGAAGGCACCCCCACACCCCGGAGTGGTGCAGTCAAGGTATTTATTTGTCATGATTAGGGTGTTTCGCCACTTATAGGCAGGTGGTGGCGGCTGAAATCAAATTGATTTTCTGTTGCTTATCTGTACTAAAGCAAAATCGGTAGAATCTGCAGAGGAAACTTTTCAGCTGAATTTAGGAGCCTTTGTACATCTGGGGAAAGTTCCGTTGTATGAAGTATATGATCTTCAAAATAGACCATCGTTAAGGGAAAGGGACCGCATTATTCCCTCTTCCTGAGTGATGACTTCCTTACTCCTGTCAGAAGAGAGTAATTGTCACTACGTCAGCTCTATGTTGAATTGGGATTTGTGTTTTTATCAAATGTGAAACATTGTAGTATAATGCTGCTTTGTATATACTGTAAGTGCGACACATAGTCTCAGCACTGAACATGTATTGATACCTCTCAAATGAATGCGGCTTGTCGGTGTGTGGCTCCGCCTCACAGAGTACCTGAGTGTCTGAGGAGCTCCTTACGCTGTTTGCTAATGAAGATACTTCCTGCTTTGTTTTGTTGTTGCTGCATATTTTCATGTTTTAATTTTTACATTTTACTACTGTTAATTTATGTAAAAATTGTTCTGTGGATACAGTGGGGCTGATGGTGAAGAGAATTTAAGCAGCCTCGTTTATGTGACCGCTTACGTAAAAATGAATTTTTGCTCTATGTTCGCAAACTTTTAATTAAGCTGTTTGTATTTCTGTTTAAGTGATACTGAGGCTATGTTTCTGTCTGATAAAGCCCGTTACCATTGATTAAATGAAGGAATGTATCTTTCTGAAGAGATTTATATTCTGTAAATAAAAATTGGTTGTAACAATAAAGTTGGGTTCTAACTACAGTGCCTTCATACATCTTTTTATTTCAGCTTTGTGCGTGCATGCGTGCGTCGGGGTGTGTTTTCCGTTTTCTAGGTAAATTGTTTCTGCTTTTGGCCCTGAAGAGCTCAGTGCTTCGGGGGATCGAGTCCACATGCAGAAGCCTGTCCCTGGCCTGTTTTATTATTTTTTTTTTATTTTATTTTTCTGATTTATTTTTTTTCCCCCCCCAAACTCTATTACACCATTTTAGACATGCAATTGCAAGATGCTCATGCAGAGTTCGGTTCCACAGCGTTCCAACACCCAACCCTCCACCCAAACCCATCTCCCATCACCAATGTCCCCCCCCCTCCCCTCCCCACCCCAGCCACTTGGCGGGTTCTTCATGTTCTCTCTCCTCCCGATCTCTCCCTCCCGCCAAAATCTCCCGCACCTTGTGGAAAGCAATGGATTAAAGGACATCCCTGTTTCCCACTATTTTTGATGAACCACTTGCGACCTGGGCTCGAACTGGTTTTGCTCTGTCAATCTGGTCGTGAGGCAGTGTTCCAGCGTCCGGACAGCAAAGGTGGCAGCCAGTGTGGTGGGCGAGTCCCATCCGGCTGCCTCCGGGACCCCCCGAAGTGACGGGCCCACTCCCAAAACCCATCTGTCCTCCCTGGAGCCCCATGTTCAGCTTAGCCGGGGGGAAGCGGAGTTCCAGCTTCCCCAGGCGCGTCAGAGGCCCGCATGCTATGGCTGGTCGCCCAGGGCAGCTCCTGGGGCGGGGCCACCAGGCTCGACAAAATGGAGGGGGAAGGCCCTGGCCTGTTTTAGCTGTCTGACCCAAAGCAGCTTTATAAAAGCTAGTAAAGATTTGAAGTGATTCTCTGATTTCATAACAACACGTAAGGTTTTTATTACTCTAAAGTTTGCTTTCAGAAATTTGGTTGAGGTGATACTTTCCAAGCAGGTTCTCAGTACCCAGAAAACACGGTGCTCTCTTAGCCGCTTCACTGCCACGGTGCTGAGAACCGTGAGCAGGAGTAGAGGCCGCAGGAAACGAGCTTGCTACCTGCGCTTTATCCTCTGAAGACTTCTCTGGCTCGAGAAATTCGTACATGACCCTGGCGGTGTGTATAGACACATTAACAACAGGCATCCAAGTCAAGATGCTGATAATCTGACATCCGGAAGATGGACATGCCTCCCACGGCCAGTCGTGATCCCATGTGTTGCTCGACCCACAGTTGGAGATTCCGTCACATCTGGATTGATGCCATTGTAGCATAGCTACGTTATGCCCAGTATTGAGACCTAATTGTGATCACTTTCCCCTGAGGGAAACGAGGATTCTGCCAAAAAACTATTCTCACATATCGAATGTTACTGTATCTTAATTCAACCTGCCGTCCACGAATCATTCTTATTTCTACTGCAGTTCTCATACTGGTTTTCTTAACTATTTATATGGTGTACCCTAATGGCTGGAAAATAATTTAGTCTCTTTACAAAAACACTATATTTAGTAATTAGTTGATAAAGGATTGCCATTCTAATCTCACCACATTTTAAAAATCTAACTCAAACTGTTCTCTTTTTAGTTTTGTGACACTTGGAAAAATTTTTAATTTTATTGTGCTTCTTGCAGTATTTTTTTCTTCACATGGAAGCAGACGGTTGTGTAGGTGCCTTGTAAAAGGCTGTCGTGGTGACATTCCTAACAAGAACCTAAAGCGGTCCTGTTAAAACAGCTTTCTGCTTTTCTGCACCCCAGCCCAAAATAGTCTAAAAGGAAAACAAGAAAGAAAATGAAGCCACTTGACCACGTTTCCTACCAGTTTGCCTTTCTTTGGTTAGGGCTGCCGAGTTCTTTATCTTACCTTGATGCTCTGTTGACATCAGCCCGGAATCTTTTGTAATAAAAAGTGAAATAAGGGAATTGATAACAATAATAGCATCCGTATTGGTGATGGGGGGAGGGGGGCTCCATTCTTTCTCCTTGTTGGAGACGTAACTGGAACGGGAGATGAGTAATTGCTCTCAGGTAAGAGCACCCCGTAATAACCACGCTCCTTGTGGACCTCATTCCACTGTAGATGATCCTGTGAAATAAGATTTCCTCTGGAGACACACCGAGCTCTAAAACGCTAGAGTCGCCCAAAGACCTCAGAAAAGAGCATCCGAAAGTTGGACTTCCGGGCTGGAGAGAGCAGCAGGTGAGGTACTTGCCTTGCACGTGGCTGACCCAGGTTCCACCCCCAGCACCCACATTCGGTTCCCTGCACACTTTGAGGAGTGGACCCTGAACACCGCCAAGTGTAGTCTGAACTCCACCCAGAGGGCCTGTGTTTGGAGCCGGGACCTCCAGAGCACGCGTGTAAGGCGGAACGAGTCCACGCTGGGGAGACCTTGATCCTGTGGGCTTGAGTGTCCTCATGAGCTGCCCACTGGCTCAGCTCACAGGCTCTGGAAGAACCTCACCCATTGGCTCCCTTGGAGCTGCCGCGACAAGGGAACACACTCCTAGTCGACGCCACCTGGCAGGTGACCCTTTGTTAAGGCAGTCAAGCCTGCAGAAATGCATGGTGACAGGGACAGCCATCTGCCGCCTTTTTCTTCCATTAAGGGAAGTGATTTTTTTTTTTGCCTTTTGGGTCACACCGGCGATGCTCAGGGGTTATTCCTGGCTCTTTGCTCAGGAATCACTCCTGGTGGTGCTCGGAGACCAGATGGGATGCTGGGCATTGAACCCGAGCCGGCACAGGCTGGCGCGTGCAAGGCAAATGCCCTACCTGCTGGGCTATGGCTCCGGCCCAGGGAAGTGAATTTAAAGTGAGTATGTGATAGAGAAAGTGTTAGTGTGAGAATGAGTGAGTGTGTGAGTGACAGTTTTGGGTGGCGCTTTATGAGATACAGCATAAACACAAACGAGGTCCTTGCTTCCTCGCTTGCCTGTATGGGGACGTCTTTCTCCTGGGGACCACAGTCACAGGCCCCAAGGCAGACTTTCAATCTTTGCTGCTTGCCTCTGGTGGGCGTCCATACACTGGCCATTTTTCAGTCTCCCTCTGGCTCCTAGTCTCCAAGACAGTTGCCCCGTTCAAGGTCATGAAGCATGAGTGCCCTGTGTCCTACTGGCCAGGCCATAACTATTCTAACTTCTGCCTCCTCACGATCCCATGCCATTGTCTGTCTCATGCCCACAGCCCCACCTCACCCCTCAGCCTGAGAGGATGTCAGAATACCCCTTCCGGGGGCTCGGGCGGAAAGTGTTCAGTCTCTGAGAAGGCAACAGTTCTCGGGTTGGCGTGTTGACATCCTGCCTGTGTGGGCCAGGCCACTCCGAATTCATCCTCCGACAAAATTAACAGCTTTCTTGGGTTCCCCACCTTAGGTGTAACAGCTTGCTCATGAGATGTTTCCACTAAAAATATATACCTTGGGGCCTGTGACTGTGGTCCCCAGGAGAAAGACGTCTCCATACACACAAGCGAGGAAGCAAGGACCTTGTTTGTGTTTATGCTGCATCTCATAAAGCGCCACCCAAAACTGTCACTCACACACTCACTCATTCTCAATTATTCTAGTTTGGCCACAGGTTTACAAGTGTCAATGCTTATGGTTTTGATGTATACGGTTACGTCCCCCAAGTGCCGGGGGCTTCCGCCTCACAGTACCCCGGCTGGTCCCCTTCCTTCACTTGGCGTCCTTGGTTCTGAGGGTTGCCGGCAAGTGATCCTATTTCCTTGTTTTCTTTCTCCACATACCACACACGGGTGAGCTCGTTCAGGGTTTATCCTCTCTGACTTGCTTCACACACTGCCTCCAGTTCCATCCACGTCGGCAGGAAGAGGCAATGTTTCGTCACGTGTCAGAGCTGCGCATTATTCCATGAGGCAGACAGCCCCCAACTCTGCTCCACTCCTGAGTGTTACGTAGGTTGCTTCCAAATCCTGGCTTTGGGCTAAGCTGTCATAATCAACATGGGTGTGCCTTGATCTTTTCTAATATTTCTGTGGGCAGTAAATGCCAAGAAGCAGGATCACGGGGTCTTTTTTTTTTTTTTTTTTTTTTGCTTTTTGGGTCACACCCGGCGTGCTCAGGGGTTACTCCTGGCTCTGCACTCAGGAATTACTCCTGGCGGTGCTCGGGGGACCATATGGGATGCCGGGGATCGAACCCGGGCGGCACAGGCTGGCCGCGTGCAAGGCAAACGCCCTACCCGCTGGGCTATCGCCCGGCCCCACGGGGTCTTTTGGAAGCTCGTCGTACCCTTTTTTTTTTTTTTTTTTTTTAATATGCATCTCTTTAATCTGATGACCAGAAAATAAAAATGTTTTAACAGCTCAGTAGCTCAGTATTTAGACAATAGCAGTAGATTATGTTGGACCCAGTAGAAGTAGCAAAATAAATATGTGAAAAACAAATCATATTTTATCTACATTGAACTTGACACTATGACATTCATCTTGTACATGTGATATTTAGAAACTTGCTATTTTGGGATACAGGAGCAGTAGTACAGTGGGTAGGGCATTCGCCTTGCACATGATTCGATCCTCAGCATCCCATATTGTGCCGCACCATGGCCAGGAATAATTCCCAAGTGCCCTGAGCATTGCTGGGTGTGACCCAAAGAGAAAAAAAAAAAAAAAAATAAAAGAAACTACTGTTTTCAAAAATAAAGCAGCAGAAAACTTGAATATTTGACACTTTAACTTCTTCGTGCCCTTTGAGAGGCCTTCAAGCTGTTTCCCTTAGGGGCGGGACTGGAATAGCCCACCAACAATGAGTGAGGGTCCCTTTAGGTCGCACCCCTCCGCCACTGGTGTGGTGGGTCTTTGGATTCAGGCCTTTCTTGCTGGCTTGTTGTCACGTTCTTCATCTTAATCCCTCTTTAAAAGATTCCTTTTTTTTAACCTCAAAAAAAAAAAAAACTCAGGTGCTTGGCCTTTTCCAAGCATGTTTCTGTCCAAACGTCCCTCTTAGGCCTATCTGCGTTACCTCCTCAACCCCAGATGTCACCTCAGATGCTCCTCTCATGCCTCCTCCATGATGCCCGTTCAGTTCCCAAGTTGCCCAGGTGTCGGGGACCTTGTAGAGCAGTTGGTGTGTGGAGCGGAGTTCTTGGTTACCCAGACTCCCGCTCAGGGCCGCACCTCAGGGCTGCTGCGAGAAGCTCTAATTCGTTTCCTCATTTCTTTTCGTAATTCTCTCCCCCCTCCTCACACAATAGCTCTCCCACCCTCACCCCCCATTTGTATAGCTGTAACATGGGTTTGATTTTGTGGCCACTTATTTCCAATTTGTATAACTGGTATTGATTTAATTCTGCCCTTTTTTTAAAAATATTTTCCTACAAGTTTTATACTTTTTTGTTGTGTTGGGGAGCTGAGGTATGGACCACACCTGGCTGTGCTCAGGGAATACTCCTGGCTCTATGCTCAGGGATCACTCCTGGTGGAACTCTGGGGCCATCTGGGGTGCTGGGGATCAAATGAGGGTTGACTGCACGGTAAATGCTTTTACCCCTCTTCCGTGTCTTTGGCTCAAGCTTTGAATTCTGGAGATGAGCGAGGCTGGACAGGTGCCCGTAACGTCCTTCCTGTCTGTGCCGTCTTCAGAGCACATCCAACACTCTCCCTCTTTCCCCAAAAGCTGAATATTTTGGATCTCCCAGATCGCTTCCAAATCTGTATTACCATCCATGAATCAGAAATGAATTTGCTCTAACGGATCAAGTAATTGACAGGACTAAATAATTCACGGGGAATAATTGCAATGAGAAGAGTGACCAGCTTGTAGACTCTGCATGGGTTTGTGTTAACCTCTGGGTGACCCTTGGGGTCTTGGAGCCCCTCATTGCACAGACAGGGAATTTGTTAGGCCTCCTACATGGTCTAGATGAAATTTTCCCCTAATAAATCCTACTGCTTCCCCTTTCCTGGATAGGTGCTGTTTCCCATGACATCTTATATTCCAATCTTGGCTTCTGTTCCTGGATCCCATCTGCAGGCGCGGTGACAGGAGCGGCTGAGGAGCCACAGTTTGTTGTCTGGAGCCATCCACTCCACCGCCCCAGGGGACGGCACTCAGGCCGACCCCAGCACTGGCAGATCTAGACACGGACTTTCACAGATGGTGAATTGGGATGGTGCTGGTGGAGAGAAATGGTCAGTGTGTTAGCCAGGAAGTTAAAAACAGAGGGAGGAAGGGAAAGGATGAAGATAAAAAACTCATTAAATTGTTATTGACTTCCTAAAATTGAGAAGCTGTGGTCTTAGGTTTTGACAAATGATTGAGAAAGCTGAAACAGAGCATCTCTTAGGTAAATGGTTTATGATAAGTTTGCTGATTGGAGAAAATTCATAGTGGGAAAGGCCATTCAGAACTTATTGATTGGCCCCCTGTGCCTAGCTGATAAAATGTCCAACTAGCCACCTTTTTTTTTCCTTTTTGGGTCACACCTAGCGATGCTCATGGGTTGCTCCTGGCTCTTTGTTAGGAATTACTCCTGGCGGTGCTCGGGGATATAGGATGCCGGGGATTGAACCTGGGTTGGCCGCATGCATGGCAAATGCCCTACCCGCTGGGCTATCACTCCAGCCCGATAAAATGATTTAAGAAATAGTAGTAGAGGAGGGGCTGGAGTGATAGCCCAGCGGGTAGGGGTGTTTGCTTTGCACAAGGCCAGCCCATGCTGGCCCGGGTTCAATCCCGGCATCCCATATGGTCCCCCGAGGACCACCAAGAGTAATTCCTGATTGCAGAGCCAGGAGTAACCCCTGAGCTTGCCGGGTGTGACCCAAAAAGCAAAAATATAAAAAGAAAAAAAAGAAATAGTAGTAGAGGAGATAGTATGGCAGGGAGGGTGCTTGCCTTACATGTGACCAATCCTATTTGCTCCCTGGCATCCCATTTTATCTAAGCCCTGCCAGAAGTGATCCCTGAGCACAGAGGAGTAAGCCTTGAGCTCCACCGGGATGGCCCCCAAACATACAAAACCAAAAACAAACAAGACAACCAACAAAATATTATTTGCAAGTAGAGATGAAACCAGTAAGATGGAACCTTGAGCACAGGACCCTAGGTAACCAGCATCACACAGCCTTCATCGTCTGGATCCTGTTGGTCACCCCACGTTAAGACTGTCGGGTGGACCCAATAGGAATCCACTGGAAATGGGTAATTTGGGACCCGATATGAGCAGGGCTATAAGACACACGTGGATGGAGTGTGCAGACAGCACAGGCTGCGTCGCCCATCGGATTTGCACTGCCAATGTCTCTCCAATATGGAGATCCTCTAACCTTCTGAGGAGAGGCCGCTGCTGTACAGAACAGTCTGGTGTGTATCATGAGCGCTGGTCTGGGTAACTGAATTCTTCAAAGTGGCCTTGAGAAACAGTGGGACTCCAAACTTCCCAGAGGACAGGGTTTGGGCTCTGTCCTTTGGGTGGGAGGTTACACTAGGTAACAATTATGAGGCAGTGATGGAGAAGCGAGAGGCTGGAAGGCTGTTGGCAAGATCTGCGGCAGGTAGATGGATTCATGCCCGGCAGGAGCTAACGTGTAAGGACCCCTCTGTTGTGTCCTTTGTGTCCTAATGTGCCTTCCATGAAATCCGCCATGGAAGAACACTAAGACCTAGGCAGAAGAAGCAGGTTGGCTGTGAGTGTTGACCCCACAGTGCTACACAGGGCCACCTGGATGCGGGTCACATACGGTGCTACAGTGGTCGTATGGCAGAAGGCTCCGGCTGAGTTGTGTGACTTCCTACACCCCAAGTCGGGGCTGCTGCCTCCAAATGTCCAACTAGCCACCAACAGGGAGCGACATGGAGTGTTTGGTATAAATTCAATCTCTTTCCAGTTCTGTCTCAGGTGCTGCATTCTAGGGACCACTCCCATGAAGACGTTATCTGTCGTGGCTCTTCTGCTACTAGTTTATGCGTCTAAAGTCACCATTTTACCTTCTGCCCTCCAACCCCCTGAATCTATCTTACCTAAAATTTCAGAGAAAAGTTCCATCACAGGAAAGCAGAGCGACCGATATTCTGCAAGATCCTCAGGAAGTGGAGCTGTTCAGAAGCTCTCTGCCCAGCTGCCGGCACGCCCTTCAGTGTTCTGATGGTTAATGCATTCCTCTCTGACATGACATAAGAATACCAAAGTCTCTTAGATCCTGAAACCCCGGCAATGCTCTCTGCCCAGCTCTGCCCCTTCTGGTAGGGTTCTCTGGAGAAACAGAACCAGTCATACACACGAAATCACATTCTCACATGATCGTAGAGGTTTTCTTATCTCTGCTGCTGACTCCTTTGTAGGAGTGTTCTCTGGAGAAACAGAACCAGTAGGACGTACCCAAATGCACATTCTCATGTGATCAGGGCGTCTGAGAAGCCGCACAGTTTGGAGCCAGTGGTGGTTAGAGCAGGAGAACCAACGGAGCAGAGTCTAGATGGGCCTGGACCGAGCACCGAGGGCAGGGAGCCCCTCCCGGGCTCAGAGCTGAGTGGCCCCTCCCTAGGCTTTGTTTCCTTCCGCCCTCACGCTGATGGGCGATTCCCAGCAGCTGAGGAGGCTCGTTGGCTTCCCCCAGCCCACGATCACTGTTCCCTGAAACACTACGACACACCCACAAACACACCCACAAACACACCCACGACACACTCACATAGTGTAGCTGCCGCGCTAGGCAGCCAGTGGGTCAGTCATTTTGACAGAAAAACACTAATTTCAGCTTCCTTTCCCACTTAGAGATCCAGCTCTTTTGTTCTTGTTGTTTTCTGTGTGTTTATTGACTTGTTTCAGAACAAAAGAGTTTTTAAAATGAATATTTGAGATCTTAAGTTTTTTTGGGGGGTTCCTTGTAAATCAGTTCATGGTGAACTTGATGAAACCTAAACTTGGGGAAACATCCATGCACTCAGAAGCGTCCACATCTGTCTCTGAGCTGGTTCGGGAAGCATCTCGGTAGGAAGAGGGGCCGGGCAGTTAGGCAGGACTGGCCAGCCCAGGTTGCATTCCACGACTGCAGATATGGTTGTTCTCCACAAATAAAGGAAGTTTCTCCCTATTCCCCGAGCTCCTGTCCCAAGGATGGAGGCTCCCGTGCTAAGTGGAGGGGTGGGCAACCAAGGACAGAGGGTTATGTGAATAGTGTGACCCCGAGTATTGACACATAGCACCTCTTCTCTCTGCTCCCGCCCCTCCAAATCATTTCCATTTACTGACACTGACCTCCCACACAAATCGATCTGAGTACTTGACTCGAAGGCCCTTCTGACCAATTGGCTTAACCTTCTGGAAGGCTGCGTGGCTCTTTCTGCTGTTAGCATTCAGATGCTCTTTTAAGTTCAGACCAGCTTCCTGCACTCTCCTTTGGGAGCCTCAGAACGGGCTCCTTTCTTCCCTTCTCCAAAGAAAAACTTTGCTGCCCCACCCCTGCCATTTTATTATACTGGAAATACTCGAGCACTACAGAAAAATCAGAAAATACAGAAAATCACCAGTAATTTGTTAGTGTATTTCCATGTTGGTAGACATATTTCCCAAACTTTAATTAGGTTTGGGTTCTTTATATTTGTATTTTTCTGTGTGTACTAGTGTTCAAGCATTATGCTATGATAGAAGTGAACACACACATACACACACACACACACACACACACACAATACTACCTGCCACTAATAGCCAAAATTACTATTACTGTTTTTTTGTTTCTTTAAATTAATGTTTAGATTGATTTAAACATTAAAATCAATGTTTAATTTTTATTAAACAGTAAAATAAATAAAATTTAATTTAACATATAACTGAATAATCTGTAATGATAACATTTTTGATGACTGCCTAAAATTCCATTATATGGTTATGCCAAAATTTGCTTTTTAAACTTCCAATTTGAGACTATTTGGGTTCCTAGATTTTTTGAAGGTCATATCTGTGACTTCCTTCTCTCCAAATCTTTGTGCACACTGTGGATTTTAATTCCTACCGGTGGGATCCTGCGAGATTCTGCAGAGTATGTGTATGGTTTTCAATGTATTTTTGCTGTGTTTACTGCCAGGAGAGTTCAATGGACTTTTAACTCTACCTGAAGTTCAAGAGAGTGTCTTTGCCGGCACTAATGAATATTAACAATAGGCAGAAAAGTCCTTCATTTTCCTCATAAACTCTGGTCATCCACAAACCTGAGTGTGGCTGCAAACAGACACCAGAAAGCAGCCAATCTCGAGCGCCTGCTAATGTGTTTCTAATCTTGAGTGTCTTAATGAGGAACCACAACACAAGTCAGCTTTGTGAGAGTGAGAAAGTATTCACAGGAGGGGGAGGCCAGCTTGAGTGAACACAGGTGTGATTCAAGGCCAACATCCATTCTCAGTTCACCAGGTCTATAACTGAGTTCTCCAACAGGCTTCACAAGCCGTGACAAGCCCAAGGAGGGTGAAGCATGCAGCATTCTGGTTTGGGAAGGGCAGGTCGGCTGGTGTGAATGGAGCAGAGATTGGAGGGCGGCTGTTAAGAAGAGGTAAATTGTTGGCATGTGAATTTTTCTCCTTGAATGTTTCGGAGAATGGGGCTGTATTCCGCAGGGGGTTATCTTGAGCAAATCTATGAACAACGGGAAGACAAGTGATACAAGTCTAGAGGTCAGTGGGCCGGTTTGGGGTGTTTATTGGTCTGCTAAGAGGCTGGTTAGCAGTCTGGTCATGCCAGAGAAGGTTGAATTCAGGATCTCCCGGGGGCTGGAGAGATAGTACGGGTCACGGCTCTTGTCTCACTTGCAACTGACCCCACTTCTACTCCTGGCATCACTGGTCCCCTGAGCATCACTGGGTGCAGCCCTGGAGGTCCCCAAGCCATGGCAGTGTGCCTTGACTAATCACTATATCCTCAGGCCCCTGCACTGTATGCTGGTCCGTTGGGCACTGCTTACCCCACCCCCTCCATAAGCCCTCCCCACCCTAAAACTAAAAACAGAAAGATAGGAATAGATAAAGCAAGAGATAGGAGTAGCTGTTGGGCCAGTAAAACTGACGAAAATGGGAGAGATGGCATGTTCTGGGCTGGAGAGCGGGGGCGTTTCAGCCATAGAGCCCCTCTGGGTTTACAGTTCCAATCTGTTCCTTGGTTTTCATGGCGTCACGCCCACAAGACGACGAGAACCACAAGAACACACGCCTGCTTGTCACAGGCTGGTCTAAGGTTAGAGGAGGGGCGTTGACCGCTCGAGAGACGGAGGTGTTAGACAGGGAAGCCAGGAGGCGAGGGGCAGTTGGGGGGCCGAGACGAGGCCCGTGTTCATGATGGTTACGACCTTGACAGTTTCCTCACCAAGACCCCTGGCTTCATCCAACTGCAGGTATCAAAAATTATGCTTTTGGCCTATCAACTCTACCACAGTGAAACTTTTTAGAAAAAAATAAACCATTAAGTGTTTGGATATGCCGCATTAGCATCTGTAACCCTGAATATCTAAGACTGGAAGTTAGGACAGGAACAAAGTTAGTGAAGGCATGGGCAGTGGAGAGTCAGTTAGAAACCAACAGGAGAGCCAAGAAAGCTGAATCACAAGTAAGAAAACGCCAGAAGGAAACCCAGTGAGGCATTTAACTCAGGTGTGCCTGGGTGCAAGCCCAGGTGACCAGCCTGCAGTACCCCACAGGTGTGCAAAGGCACAGCGCTAAGTACTTAGAGGCAATATCCCAGAAGACCACAAGGTGGTAATGTCATTTCACTTGTCTGCTTTTACTCTGGTTGTTTCCTCTGTTGATGCAGTTAAGCCTTGTACTCTGTTGCTTCGTCTGTTGATGCAGTTTGCTTATTTTTTCCTCTCTCTTTCAGTGTTTCTGTCCTTGTCATTTTTTGTCTTGTCTCTTCCCTTACACTCTTAAAAAAACCTTGTTCACTTCTCATTTCTGCTGGCCTTTCGTGGAAGTAATGCAAATTTTCTGCTCGCTGCTGAATAGATTTTTGTTTTTAGTTATTAAACAACTTACCGTAGAAAAGTGGAAAAGCTTCTTATGAAAGGACACAAAACAGTATCAAGCATCACCCTGCACCTGTCATTCAGTCATTACTGTTCCATGACCGATTTTATTCTACCTCTCCTCACTCACGTCCCAGCTCCCCATGTTATTTGCAAGCTATTTGTCGCTCTGTGACACGTTCATCTGTAAGTATGCAGTCTATATCTCTCATACTGAGGGCTCTAAAAACCAACTGTAATGTCTGCATCACCTTAAAAGTGCTAACTGTTCAATAATATTACAAAATCCATTTCATGTTCAGAGTTCCAGTGGTTCCTCTTGTCAATTTAAAAGAATCACTGTTGGGGCTGGAGAGACCATCTGAGGGGTAGCTGAACTTGCTTTGCATGAGGCTGACCAGCACATGATCTGCATTGAATATGGTCCCCTGAGTACCACCACGAGTGACCCCTGAGCACTGAGCTAGGAGTATGCCCTAGCATCAGTGGCCCAAAACCCATAAACAGCCCCCTGCCACTCTTTGTCATTTATTTGTTAGATCTGACTCTAAATAAAGCCAACATAATACCATTCATTTTTATCTTCATATTTTTGGGCTTGTTTAGGGGCCACACTCAGCAGTGCTTATGGATTACTCTTGGTCCTGCGCAGGGGATCGCTCCCTGGTGGGGATTCAGGGACAAGCACAAGCCTAGCACCAGCTGGAGGGTGCTGGAGAATGAGATGTGATTTAGAATGGCCCCGGGAGCATGAAGGCCACTTCCCCAGAGCAGAGCCCAGAGCCCCAGACTACAAAGACTTGCTCCTTGTGCAGTTGAGAAAAGGGTTGTCCCAGATCAGAGAGAGGAACAGACCTGTGGGGCCAGAGAAAGTACAGTGGGGGAGCCCAGCGCTCCTGATAGGGCCTTCACATTATTTTCAGTAAAACAGTAAAAAGAGGTCAAGGGGCCGGAAGTGATAGTACAACGGGGATAGTACCATTTGCCTTGCATGGGGCCCATCCAGGTTCGATCTCTGGTGCCCCGTGTAGTCCCCCAAGCCCTGCCAGGAGTAATATTTGAGTGCTGAACCAGGAGTAGGCCTGAGCATCGCTGGGTGTGACACTGCCCCCCCAATAAAAAGTTCAGGCCAGAGCTGGGAACAGCGCAGCCCTTCTGAAACAGACCTGCAGGTAAAGAACGGGAAGCCGGGTTGGGGCCCCCGTCAGGCCTTTTTCTCCCACAGGCTGCTTTGAGAACTTTTTGTTGGCGTCGTCCAAGGGCTCGCTCTGGGAGCAAAGCCCTCCCACGTGCATAATAAATTGCCAACTTCTTCTCTTGCCCCATCTGTAAATCTTAGTCCTTTGCAGGGATTAACTACTTGCAAAATCCATTTGTTAACATCAAAACTAGGTTTTCAGAAAGCTGCCATCCAAATTCCAAGGAACGATGAAAAATAACCTTTGGCGGATCTTTCCAGACTGACCCCACACATACACACACACACACACACACACACACACACACACACACACACACACCCTGCCGCCATCAGCACTAGTGATTAATAGGAGCTAAGTAAGGTGTGGGGATTCGCTGACAGACCCCAAGTGACAGCAGAAGGCCGGTCCTCTTCAGCCTATGAAAACATGCATCCCCGAGGCTCCTGCCCAGCGGCCGGCAAATGCCCAGAGGGACCCCAGGGCCCAGGAGCAGAAGATGGCTGAGGAGGGGCCGGTAACTCAGGTGACCTCTCCAGACACAGCTGCTGCAGCAAAGTGAGCCCGAGTGTTTCTGCATGGGTGTTTGGGGGAAGGGGACATGGACTGTTGGTCCAGCTGTCTGCCCTATCCTACTGTCTGTCCACCCAGCAGAGAGAAGTAACCCCCCCCACCCCCTACCTCCACACACACTTTGGTCCCTGCTTGCTCCGTCTTCCAACAACTGCAGCCTGTAGTCTCCCCATGGGACCGTTTGAGGCTTTTCCTTCCTATAGCTGCATTCACACTGGACGTCCTGGAACCTTTTGGGGACTACCCTTGAATCTCCTCCCTCCCAGAAGTGCCTGCTGGGAGTCTGCCTGCTCCCTGCTCTCTGCGTGGTCCCATAGACCTTAACCCCATATATCCCCAAACTGTCTCGATTCACAACAGATCTGATGCACCTAGAACTGGGCGACTTTGCTCCCGGCCCGAGGCTGGGGCCCGGAGGAGCGCGAGTCTCTGCCAAGCATCATTCCAGGCCTAGTTTCTACAAATGAGACACTTGTTTTAGGTTGCTGAGGTTTGCAATTTGCTAAGCAGTGCCAGAAAATATGGGAAGAGGAGTGGGAGGGAAGTAAGCAAAGAAGAAAGGATGAATGAAAGGGGGCTTGCTTCCAGTTTTTATTCTCTTGCTTTTTCCTGGGATGGGAATATATCACTATCACTATCACTATCTTCCCGTTAATCATCTATTTGCTGGAGCGGGCACCAGTAATATCACCATATGTCCTGTCTCATGCTAGTAGAACCCAAAGGCATCTGCTTGCTCCAGGAACATAAAGAGCCTCAGACCATTATATTAGGTCAGGGGAATGACCTAATATAAATGCTACTGGTATTTGGCATATCAAATACTACACAAGCAGCTTGCCAGGCTTGCCATGTGGGTGGCATACTGTTGTAGTCACCTCTAAATAAAGCATATATTGATGAACCGCGCAGCTGCTAGCGGCCACACGAGCTGGGCTGTGATAGTCTGGTCTGCTGGGTGGAGTTGTGACGAGAGGGAAGTCCGGATGTGGAAAATGGCGGGCTCCATGGAGTAGGGGAGGGTGATCTGGCTTGTTGTGAGGCTTTGCTGGGGTGGCAGGCCAGGGCTAGAACCTGCCATCCCTACTGGGTGCCTCGTGAGTGGCTGGGCACAGGGAGAGCAAGTAGCAGCTCTGCCCCATGTCTGTGAGTCTCTAAACAACTTACTTTTTTTTATTTCATGAGGAGGACCTGTGGTTTTCAAACTTCTAGGTTGTACTTAGAGGGAAGCTTAACAAATATACTGAGGTGTGGGACTGCCATTGATGCCTTTGTCTTGGCTAGTTGAGGGACAAAACTGAAGATTCAAGGGGCGTTTGCTTATTTCTTTCACTTCATGAACCCTGTCAGCACCCTCTGCACTTGACCTGGAATTTTTGTTTTATTTGTAAGGCATACCCCATATATGATAGTACATATGCACACAGACGAAACTATTAAGAAAGTGAACATTTAGATCCATGCCAGACAGTTTGTTTTGCTTTTGGTCTTGGGCCACATCCAGCAATGCTGAGGACTTGCTCCTGGCTCTGTGCTGGGGGCTCACTCTTGGGGCGGGGGTCGGTGATGGGTAGGGGACTACACATGAGACTCGAGACTAAATCTAGGGTGGCAACAAGTGCCTCGTGCTATCTACACAGCTACCCAATCACACAATCTAAATAACAGATCGTGTCTACACCTGTGATTCCACACGTGCCCTGCCAAATCACACACCCATCCCTGACTGTGTATTTTAGAAGGATCATAGATTTTCCCACTAGGTGAATTTTATTAAGAATCGATTTTATTTCCTCTCCCAAAGACCAACTGCTGTGAAATGAAGTTAAACATCATCTCGAGATTTTCACGTCTTCAAGAGCATCGACCCTGGCCGTGTCTTCCCGCTCGTCCCCACAACCAGTCTTCTCAGCTGTCATTTAACACAGTCTTGTCACTTGTCACTTGTCTGCCTGTTGTTCATCTATTTGCTTCGAGTGGGCACCAGTAACGTCTCCATTCGTTGGGAATGAGGTCCATTAATTATAGCTACTGTTTTTGGCATACCGAACACAACATGGTAGC
>JAJIBD010023444.1:0-37720 GCA_021461705.1 Cryptotis parvus
CTTGCTCTGGTAATTCCTCAGGTCATTTTTAAAAGTGAAAGATAAGTTGTAATAAATACTGGGAAATGCTTTAAGCTACCTACTTTAAAATATCTTCTGTGTCAACCAGATTGAAAGTATTTGTCCACTTTGACCTCAGCTTTAAGAGAGTTTTTCTCTTATAGTTTATGTGGAATAACTTATAAAACATAAAACTTACCCTTTGTGTGTGTGTACAGCTCTATCATCTTTTTGTGAAACCATCTGTATATCCAGTTTTTGTACATTTTCTCTCCAAGAAGCCTCTCTTTGCGATCACATCTATACAACCTTTGCCCTTCTTCCTAGCCCCATCCCAAAAAGATATATAAAAGCACCTCGCTAGCTACTTGTCAGTTTTCAGTCTCTCCACTCCTTTCCTTTGAATTTCATATAAAAAGCATCACATGGTGCTACCATTGCATGACCATTCTCTTACTCTTTTTTTTATATAATTATTGATATATAGTAACTATATTTGCTTAAAACTCAGTTTTAAAGAATTTAGTTTATATGTCTTTTTGCCTTTGAGAAGTTGAAAAAAAAAAAGTGGCAAAATAGGTATATTTATAGAGTTAGTAACATTAACCTTACACTTACTCTTTCTTGTTCTATTTATTTCTTCTTTTTGAATCTGTACTCCCATGTTCTCCACTGTGCTTTATTTTAAATATCTGACATTTTTATATGTTAAGAGGCCAACAAAAAATATGTGTATTATTATTTGCTGAATGTTTATGGAGATACAACTATGAAAAATTAAATGGATTTTTTTGAATCCACACAAGCACGTCAATACTAAGTATAGTCATCTTACTAAATAATAAGTCAGAATATCAGTAATTCAGTAACTTCCTTCCAAAGACAGATGTAAACATTTAACTTTGGCACTGGGAATATCACTCAAGAAAGTACTTCTTGGGAAAAATAGCTCAGTAGATGAGTATTCTCAAGAACATATAGATATAATTCAGTAAAAAGTACATGTAATAAACTTTAAATAATTTAAAATAAATTTAAATCACTATCACAGTCTTCCCATTCATCATCCTATTTGCTCGAGCGGGCACCAGTAATATCCCCATATGTCCTGTCTCATGCTAGTAGAGCCCAAGGGCATCTGCTTGCTCCAGGAACATAAAGAGTCCTAAACCATTATATTAGGTCATGGGAATTAAGTAATATAATTGTTATTGGTATTTGGCATATCAAATATGACCACGAGCAGCTTAGAGAGGCTTGCTGTGCGGGTAGCACAAATATTTAAAAAATATTACAATAAGAAAATTGATAAATCATTTAGAAAATTCGTGAAAATTAATGAGCAAATGTCAACATCACAAATTTGATACACAAAAAGTTAGAATTATTTCAAGTAATTTTCAAACAATTTGAAAAGAGTTGTTATAACAGAGAAATTAATATAACCTGTTATACTGGTGCTATAAACCATAAACACTAAGTGTATTACAGTGTGGTATCCTAAAACATTGCTGAGCCTTCATTTATAAGAGTTTAGGAACTCAAACAACACTGATTAGATCTAACAATAGTACTAGTTCGAGGTCAATTATATGAATAGAAAAAGGTTTTAAAATTAATTAGAAATTCCAAAAAACTTCTTGAGCTTGGCACTTTCAAATATGCAAGAACTTTTTGATGAGCTGGGTAGTGATATTAATAAATGTGACTCTTTCATTTTTATACTGTCAAAATTTGCAAGATTTTTGTAATTCACTGAGCTGATATTTTCAAAATAAACTGAATAATATTACAAAACTATTCATGGGAAATGATTCATCTAAAGTGTGAAACAATGATCATTTTGGACTGTAGCAGTCCAAAAAAGAAGCAGAAGCAGTGTGTACGCTGTGCTTTGAGGGCTTATGACCAGTCACCTTTGAATTGGTTTCACTCAGAGAGCAATCCTTAATTACTCCAAAGGTCATTCCCTAACTTTTCCTAACTATATTTCAACAGTTGGTAAAATTTTCTCTATAAAAATTTCCAGATATTTCTGGAGAAAATTTGTCAGAAATAAAAAGCCAAGATATAATATAAGTTTTGCAGGGTCAGAAATGTAGCTCAACAGTGGTATAAAATTGTGGCTACAATTTCCAAGAATACAAAGAATAAATAAATTCTCACTGATTTTCTGAGAAAACACAGATATGTTTTCACAAAAAATGAAACACTTTTACTAAGGATGTAAGAGAAGGGAGAAAAGAGAAAAGAGAAATGTTTTAATTTGCAACATGGACTTCACCTGAGTGAGAAGAGACTCCCTACAAAGCAAAAGGAAGTTCAAGTCCCAGTTAGGATGAGGGAGATCCTGGTTGAATGCATCTATAACACAGAGTGAAAAGTCATATTCCTAAGAGTAGAGAATTATGGTCAGTGGAGTGCAGGAGTGTAAAGGGGAAAGCTGGTAGCAGCTCTGCCTGGTGTATCTGTGTCAGTAGAGAAGAAATCGGAGCTCTGACCTCCGTTGACTATTGAGAGCCAGGGACTCTGTCTTGTTTGCCAAGGTGTCGAAAACCAGATGGGCTGGACATGTAATGCAATTTGGAGATGACTGCTGGACTAGAGCCATTACCAACTGGAGACCACAGGACGTCAAAAGATCACGTGGTCGTCCACCTACAAGATGGTCAGACTTTTTTGTCAAGAGCCTGAATGAACGATTTGATGCTCTTCGTATTCCTGGAGCAAGTAGATGCCATTGGGCTACCATGGCACGTAATAGGTCAAATGGAAACATTACTGGTGCCTGCTTGAGCAAATCAAAAGAAAAATGGGATGTCAAGTGATCTAGTGATCAAGTAATCAAGAGAATTATGGGCAGCTTCAAGATGGAGTGTGCCTCCGGAACAATCATTTTAATTAAAGATTCATATTTATATTATTCAATCTCTTCTTAGGAGTCACATTTAAATGTTTTGAAAGACTGTTTTCCTACTTTTACCTAAAATTAATATGGCAGACAATGATAGATATAACCTATGTAACAAATAGTTTTGAGGGTTCTCTGCAAGTCATTATATGCTAATAGACTGAGACCCAATTGTTGAAGTGTCTCCCTCAGGTTTGTTCGGTGATGGTAGAAAGTCAAACTTCTGTTGTGTGCCCACAACTCCGTTAAACTCCACATGTGCATGTTTAAATGAAATCCCTTCATCATTGCCACAGTTGCGGTTTGTAGGTAACATAACTATTCTGCCCATCTACCTGAGGTTATTTCAGAATAACATAGTTTATGTATCTGTTTAATTACATTAAACTTTATTTTCTTAATTGCAATTTGCTAAATAACTAACGATTGATTTATGGTATATACAAAACAATTCTATCTGTATTGTTAGTGTCATCCCCTTGGATTTGGGTACTGCAGGCGGGCGCAGAATGTGAGCTGAGCTAATGAGTGAGTAGACAGCCTGGGAAGCTTGGGACTCTAACCCCTAAGGTGTTTTCTCACAATGACAATGATAGAAGGCAACAAAAGAACTTCAAATATTTATGCAGTGCCACTGTTTTGCCCATTTGGGAAATCAATATCATAGCATCTCATATTTTACAATGAGTCATGAATCTATAGAACTATGAGAGGGAGTTTATAGATGTAAAGTATGAAAATATCAAGTGTATAAAACTTTGAAAATAACACCCCCAGCGGTCAGAGAGAAAAAGGGACCCGCAGCAGTAGCTAAGCCAGCCAGCAGCTTCCTGCTGCTCACCTCAACAGCCATTTTACCTTGTGGCATTTGATATTCACAAAACCTTCTGTAAATTAATGTTATCCCATATTAGACTGGCTGACTTTAAATAGTTGAGCTCAGAGATAAAAATCCCATATTATGGAAGAGTATTCTTCATCAGAATATCTTAGCAGCAGTCATAAATATTTTTTATTTTCTGCTTGTTTGGTTTATTTCAGGAGCCGCACATGGCAGTACTCAGCACTTACTCCCAGGCTCTGTGCTCAGGGATCACTCTAAAGGAACTCCACATGGTGCCAACGATTGCACCCTGGTTGGCCACATGCAAACCAGCGCCCACGCACAGTGTCTCTCTCTCTGGCCTTAGCCCCAGCTGCATTTGGTGTGCTGCATTTTATATTTAATACTCATGATTATTATAAATATGATGCTTATATATTCAATTATACAAAACGTCTTATTTACATATAGAATCTAAAAGAATTTGCTTGATTGTCATAAATTGCACTGTGCTCTATTTAATGAAAACACTCTGTTATAAAGATGATTTGAAGTAGTAAGAGCTATTGCCAATTTTTACTAACAAACCCTAAAATTGACCTATTCACCTATTATACAGGGCTTATAACTGTGAAATTTCAGGTCCACGATCACGATCTTCCCGTTAATCATCTATTTGCTAGGCCGGGCACCAGTAATATCTCCATATGTCCTGTCTCATGCCAGTAGAGCAAAGGGCATCGGCTTGCTACAGGAACATAAAGAGCCTCAAACCATTATATTAGGTCATGGGAATGACCTAAAATAATTGTTACTGGCATTTGGCATTGAACTATTTTAATAAAATAATTAAGAGGAAGGAAACTACAAGAAAAAAAAATAAAACAACTGGTATGGAGCTGAGCATGAAAGAGAAAACCTGTACACAAAGAATTCCACAGTGCCTCAAAATCAGGGCAAAAGTGACAAAAGGTATTTTAAAGGCAAATAAGCATTCTCAGTGCGAGCTGGAGCAATAGTACAGTGGTAGGGCACTTGTCTTGCAGAAAGCCAAGCAGGGTTTAATCCTTACGCACTCTGTGTGTCCACAAAACCCCCTCCACTCCCATGAAATGATCCCTAGGGACAGACCCCTGATGACTGCCAGGTATGGTCCCCAAATAAACAGAGACAAAGAGATGCAGACACACCTATGTTTGTTTTAGCATTTAGTGAAATAAGCAGGATGTGGAAACAACCCAAAGACCAAGGACAGAATCAAGGAGCTGTGTACTAGCCCCACTGCTCTGAGGCAGATGAAGGCATGCAGCTTGCTGCAGTGTGGAGGGGCCCATCAGGTCTCCTAGAAGGCAAAATCAGTCAGAGGGAGAACAAATGCTGGAACACCTACTTTCTTTTGTAGAATAGAAAGAGATGAAAAAAGAGAACAGATAGTATGGAACAATGAAAATATTTGTTCTTGGGGCCGGAGCGATAGCCCAGTGGGTAGGGCACTTGCCTTGCACGCGGCCGGCTCATGCCAGGATTCAATCCCTGGCATCCCATATGGTCCCCTGAGCACCGCCAGGAGTGATTCCTGAGTGCAGAGCCAGGAGAAACTCCTGAGCATTGCGGGTGTGACCCAAAAAAGCAAATATATATATATTTGTCCTTGGATTGCAAAACTGGCTAACGAACAGTGGGAGCAGAGGAGATAAAAGGATGGTTGGGGGAGAAGTATTGCTTTCGGACATCAGTGCTATAAATGCCAACACTATGGTAACCATCTATTGTTGGAGGACATGTTTAGCTAATCTGGGAGTTTTGTTGTTTTGCTCACTCCCAGCTTAATCTTACTTAAGCCAAGGTTCATTCTAATGAGATCTCTCTTCTATGTAAACACTTCTAGAGGGTGTGGCAGTTACAGAAGTCACCTTGATTGAATAACTTCTGACTTATACATCTACTAAGACTTCTATGTTTTCTAGATTGGGCACAGCTCCTCTTTATACCCACTGCACCCAACGTGGGACAGTTAGAATTTACCAGGAGACTACCACCCTGGCTACGCTGAGACTAAAGGAAGACTATAGGAAGGATCATACTAGTTTGCTCTAAGCAGGCGAGTATGACCCTTTCAGTACATGAGAACAAGATACTCAGAATCACCCTGGAGCGGATAATAATAAGGACCTTGTGGGTACCATCTAGATTACATGAAGCTCATGAAGTTAAGATGTATTACTTTATATCAGCCCCCTCTCTCTCCAGTGTTTTACATAAGAGATAATCTCGGGATTAGTCCTTGGTGTAACCTTTGTTTATACCTGCAATAGGGTGTGGAACTACACTCTGTTTAGGGTTCTTTGTTGGCATGACAACCTCCCGATTGGATTACTTTTGGTGTATATAACGGGCTGACCTGAGGCCCCCTTCACCTTTTGCCTTTTGGTTCCTCAGCCTTCAGCTTTTGGCTCCTGCGGCTTTTGGCTTTTGGCTTTGGCCTTTTGCTCTTTGGCTTTTGCTCCTTCTGGGTAGGACTCAGCTCGGGTGACGTCCTCTCTCTTTGGTGGGAGACTTAGGCTCTTTTGTATAGTCTAAGTTTGGACCAGAGCTAGAGTTTGTTCATTATATTGGAGTGCTGTGGAAGAGCTTTTGTACTATTAAAAGCCATTTTTGGAACTGCACCGGACTCGTGAGTTTTCATCTTTCTCCCGGCGTCCTCGGAGGTAGAAGACAACCTCTGTCCTGACACTGTCGGGGACCCCGGCGGGGTTCCCCGACAATCTATAGTAATTTTTAACAAAAGAGAAAGCAAGGTCACCCCAAAATCCCCAGGGACCAAACTTGGAAAACTTTAGTAATAATATCATTGAACATTGGATTGTAGCCAAATCATAAAATAAGTACTCATAAATTCATACTGATGCAAATAATTTCTTGAATGAATACAAACAGTTGGGAGAGATAGGTGAATTGGTGTGGAGACCCCAATCTGTGTAGATGCCCAAGTTGAGTAGAATCCTAAAACCAAAATCTAAATATACACTCTAAAAATGTGTAGAATATGAACTTCACCACAGGGTATCGATATTTGATACACTGTGAAATTCAGTATTCATTATGAAAAATATACCATGCCAGTTCATAATGAAAATAACAGAGAAAATAAAGGGTAGGGTACATTGGAACTTCTATTAAATTCACAACTTGTCTATAAATCTTAAACTTTTATAAAATATCTTTATCTTAAAGAGAAAGAGATTTAACTTTCCATCTCAAAATGAATAGAAAGCATGAAGTCATACTAAAAAATGTTTTCTATTTATGAAAATAGAACCTCAGTTATTCAGTTATTCAGTTATTCAGTTTTCTCTTAAATCTTTTCAACGAAAGAATTGGTATATTGAAACAATATTGTCAATAATAAATTAAGCAAAATTTACATGTACATATGGTTTCTATCTCTGTTTAGATTTGTTTTTTAATAACATCTTCTGAATCATTTATAAAATAAAGATAGTGAATATTATTGACATAAGTTTTTGAAGTTGTGAGATGGATTTGCTTGATTTTTTTCCTCCAGGCTTGATCAAAACATGTCATATTATTCTTTAACAGAACATATTGTATTTAATTCAAAACACTTATTTTTCAGCTATTATGAATTGCACAATTTACACTGCTTGTGAAATGTAATGGTTGTTACTTTCCTGTGTAACAGCCATATTGTAGCAGGAATACTTCTCTTGCAGTGCAAACACTTGTCTGCTGAGGAATTTAAAATAAATGAAGCATTAAAAATTTTCAAAAAAACCGAGGGGAAAATCAGTACAAAACCTGAGGTATCACATTATTCTACAGTGAATCACTTACAAGCATTCTCATATTTTCTTAGACATTAAGCATCCTTAAAAATCCTAGTTAAATTTTAATTTTGACTTACTGCACTTCCAAACAAATGTATAAAGATATTTGGCATCTCTTCATTTTTGTATTCTCATTCTCTGTTTTTACACTATTTCTTATTCATACAAAGGCAAAACTAAAGTCCAAAATGGTGCATTTCTATATGTGTTGGCCTGTGCATGTGATTTCATTAATATCATCTATAGAAAAATGTTATATCATGAAACATCAGATTGCACCAGCAAGAGAAAATGAACTCAGTAGTGCCTACACCACAGTTACTTGCCTGCAAAGCCTCTCAGCATGCTCTGTCTATTGGCTTGGTTCTTTGAGATGTGATTATTTACATGGCCTGTAGTGTGGAATATGCCTCCTCAGGACTGCCACAGTCTGGAACTCCGTGGTCCCCACTCTGAATCTGTCTGTCGTTGGAGCTCCAGTGGTGCAATCAGTTAGTGCACAGTACTTATATGAATCTTTCTGACATGCCCCTATTTCTTCCAGCTCCAGGAAGCTTGTGTCTGTCTCTTCGACAGAAACCTCCACACAGGAGCAGCTTCCATTTCCTCTTGACTGGTGAAAGAGAGCCTTGCTAATCCTCTGTTTCTCCTATGGCCCAATGAAGAAATCACATGCATAGAAATAACATCCAATGCAACCAACACTGAATTATTTGTCCAATAAACAATGGCTAAGATAAGATGAAACATTACAATATGAAATAAGACGCTCTTAAGAGCAGCACATTCCAGTGCTGTGTAAGGAGACTGTTGTGTGCCCTGGGCCAAACCCAACCATCACTTTCCTGCCAGCTTAAGTATGTACAGTACATATGCCTCTGATGGATGGATTTTCTAATTTATGTGTGTAGATCTCATCCCACACACAGGAGACACTTATGTCCACTCACCAGTCTCACCAGTGTCCCCAGTAGAACTGGAGTTATGGAAGCAGTTATCCTGGACATCATCTCAATTCCAGACTTGCTGTGCAGTTTGGAGTTGAGCAAAGGGGCACATCATGAGTGACTCTCATGGTACCACAGACATCTAAAAATCAAATTAGGCAGCTGAAACTGCAATAAGCACATCTGTGTAGGTGCAGGGTGCCCAGCCGACCAACAATGAACCCAGGAGCAGTTGAGAGAGGGGACCCTTAACATCCTGATTCTTGTTCTGCAGTATGTGCAGAAACAGTCGGAGGAAATGATATTCTAACTTACTTATCACTTATCTTCCCACCTGAGTGAGCATCAGTAACGTTTCCATCTGTCCCTGTCACGTGCCAGTGTAGCCCAATGGCAATGCTCCTCCAGGAATATGAAAAGCCTCAAATCGTTTGGTCAGGTTTTTGGACGAAGAAGTCTGACCATCTCATAAGTGGGCAACTACACGTTCTTTTGACGTTCTGTGGAATCCAGTCGGTAACAGCTCTAGTCCAGTGGTCATCCCTAAATCACATTAAGTGTCTGGCCATTCTGATTGTCCTCATCTTGGAAAATGAGACAATGTCCCTGATTCTTGATCATTGACGGAGGTCGGAACTCTGGATTCCTTCTCTCACTTGAGTGAAGTGTGATACACCAAGCACCGAACTATTTTGATCCCTTTGGGTTACCCAAATAGCCTTCTCATTCCATTTTCTTAGGGCCCAGATCTCTGAGGCATAAGTTAGCAAAGGAAGAATGGTGGAGTCGAAAAGATGTGCCCGGTGCTGGAGGTTCTTCGTCTTCTATACCACTTCCTCTATGCTCTTCTAGGTGTTCCACACTGTGCTCTTCCTCTGTGTAGTTCAGGAATTAGATTAATAAAAGGATAACCATAGTAGTTTTCACTCACCTGCTTCTACAATAAGCCGACAACCATGTCCCCATTGGGACAGCTCTGTAGCTAAACAAGCTTCTCGCTGCCCCAAGAAACAGGTGGCCAGTCCCACAGTATACAGCACTCTGGAATCCACAATGGACAACTGGGGAAGGGCAGACTCAGGTACTGTGAAAGTTATCAATCATTCCAGGTCTTGTGTTTCACTTCCAGAATGTTCTGTTCAAGGGAAAGGCATCTGTGTGAAGATATAAACTAGAAGGAATGAGGGAACCCCAGGAAACTAGATTCACTTTAATGAGGAAGGCTGTATCCTTAAAATAATTAGCATATATATTGGGGGTTAGGTTTATTAACTTGTAGATTTATGAAGTGTTAAGAGCTCATCTTTGGTGGAAGAGTGTTTGAGGCTACACTTAGCACGTGTCAGGGTTCCTCCTGGTTCTGCACTCAGGGATCCGCCTGACAGTTGCCCAAGGGACCATATGGGGTACCTGAAATTGAACTAGGCTGGTTGTGTGCCAAGCAAACATCCTACTTGCCATTCTCTCAATCCGGTCCTCAGAGGCTCAATTTCTTTACTAACCTAATTTCCAACTTTTATCAGGAGGCCCTCCAGGAATGCTCTCTGGGTTTGAAGAAACAGAGCAATTTGAATATCCCAGAAAATACTTCACTCTCATTTATTTAAGTAAAAATTTACATAAATTTGATTTGAAATCACAAATTTTGTCAGACTTCATAAATTGGGCAAAGCTAAAATACAGGAGAAAACTAGGAAATTATGTCAAACTATTTTGTAATTAAAATTCATAAAACCCCTTTGACATCTTTTGTTATTAAAATGAATTAAATTTTCATTGAAATTTAAATGATTTAGTGAAATTTCTAAGTCTAATCTGTGTTTTTTTTTAATTCACTGATTTTTGAATTGGAGAAAATTGGAATCTGCCTAAAACCTGTATATGGATATTCAATTAAAGAAGAGGGACCCTAAGACCAGAATGATGACCATATCTGATGTTTGTTTCAAATAAAACTGAGAGAGGAGAGAGAGAGTACAACTTCATTGGCTAATAGGGCAATAAAAATGAGATCTTCCCTTTTTTCTATAAACTTTACAATTCTCTATTTTCATGTAGCTATTGAGTCCTCAGCCTCTACTGACCCATGTCCTCAAGATCACTGTTCTGACTACAGATTGAAATTCATGTGCTGACATTCTCAATTTCAATTATACTCTAAAATAATGAAAAATGGCAACATGAACTTTTTCTATTAATAACTTTGCCATGACAGTAATTTTCCTATTAGAGACTAATTATTTATATTGTATAACTGTTGGGGACCGCTGGGGTCCCCAACAATACCGGGAAACAAATTCCCTCTACTCCAGAAGCCAGCAGGGAATGGAAAAAATTTAGGAATCTAGCACAATTTTAAAAGGCTTTACTATCACAGGTTCTGATATACAGTCCAAGAACAGAAAAACTCCGGACTCTGGGTTCGCTGCTGGGCCTCGAACACGTGTAGGCCAAGATGGCTGCCACCGAAGTTTTGAAGCCCAAGAGAAAATGGAGAGAAACAAATGCCAAGAAAAGCCAAAATGGCAAAAAGGCCCCTTCTTCTTTCTCCTAGCTTCCTTCATAGACAGAAGCCCATCAAAATCTTCCAGCCTATCCCATCGTGGGTTGGTCTATCTAGAGATGAAGCCAGGTAAATGACCCTTTTGAAATGTAGATCTTTAGGTGGGCCTTTGGCTCAAGCTTCACAAAAGCCAGAGCTGATTTCCAGAGGCAAAATCTCCCTAGCAGAGTGAGGGAGGGGCTGCATCTCTGAACCAGAAAGCAGTTCAGAATGTAATTTGTAGGGAATGGCATTAATACCTTTATCATGAATATATAGCTAGCAGATCCCAGACTCGGGATCCCACTAAGGTCCAAAATCCATCAGAATAACTCACTTTAGCATTACCTTTAGAGTCAGAGACATGTTAGTTTGCCCGGAGGCACACTGGTATGTCTCTGAACTAGGAGAATCGATTACATTATGGTTGATCCAAGTTAGCCAAGTAATCTTGGAATTTCTACAAGTATGTCCCACATGGAGACCGGTGTGAAAAGAATATTGATCTGGGGCAAGTGAAATTCATGATAAAAATATTTATGCCATGTAAGATTATGAAATCAATCTAATTCTGCCCTAACTTCCATTGTGTCTGCTCCGGAGAGTCCCCTAAAGGCAGGGACCAGCTCTCCACAGAAGCTGAGTGTAGCTGGAGGCCAAGGCTCAGTAGGGCGTGCCACCCAACATATAACCTATTAAGATCACGAAAATGAATGTTTACATTTTCATTTTCTTTTCCATATCTTTAAGATAAAATAAACATACACACATTCATACCCTTCATGTTTTAACTATACAATCACTATACCAGTTTTTAATAAAACTAAAATGGTCCATGTAACTGGTTTAAACCAATTTAAATAAAAATAATTGTCAAATAAAAATACAAGTATTTACAAAATGCTTATTTTGTAAATGAGTATTACAAAATACTCTTTTCAAAATACACGTATTTAAAAAATACTTATTTTGTAAATGAGTATTACAAAATACTCATTTAAAAAATACAAGTATTTACAAAAAAAAGCAATAAAGAAATTCAGAGCATAAAATCACTGTTTGGAGAAAGGAGAATATTAAATACCAACGGTTTCAGCCAATCTAAAGATTTAACTTAAAAATTTATTAACATACAGGAATGTAAAAATTGTATGCACATACTTATATTTCAAATACCTAATCATTATGGTCATAAAATTAGCCATAAACACACTATTTGTCAGTAGGAGAGAATTTTTAAGCCAAACAAATATATTGTGGCTAATATCTTCTTTTAAATATTTTCATTTTTATCACAATATATTTTTGTCTCTACTTTCATTTCTATGCTAATTTTATATAGTCTAGCAAATATGGGCTTATTAATGTTATTTTCACTGAAGATGGTTTAATGTCATGCTTGAATAGCCTCTGCTGTCTTCTGTGAAACTGCCTTGATTTTCAACATGTGTTTAGCAAGAATAATAGGAAAAGTTATATTTTAGGCAGGCATATAAGCTTTGGTACCAATCTGACTTTTGGATGACAAATAAATAATAAGAACCATTAGTGAAAAAATTAAATGAATGCTAAAATTTGCAACCAATTTCATTAATCCACAATAACTTAGAAATAAAAGTACATCTGGAAATATGAATTCTGCATTACTTTTCATGTTTACTAAAGAAAATTTATTGAATGAATTTTTTTTTATCTCTTTGCCTAAATCTGCTGAGCTTTCTAGGATATTTGCTTAACATACAAGTTTCAATAAAATTCAACTTTAGTACAAATACATGTGGTGTTCAAAAGTTCAACATAAAAGCCAATAACTATTTGATGATTTACCCATGCCATCTCGATGATGAAACATGAAATATTACCAGCTTCTTGATACTCAATTCAGTTTGTCAGAAAGGGAATTCTGTCTCTAATTTTCATTGACAAAAGTTCATTTTTTTTCTACCTTTGAATTTCAAATGAATAGAATTATACAGTATGTGCCATTTTTCTCAGATCCTCTAAATAAAAATGCTTATAGAATTTATAAATATTTGAGGATAAAACAATATGTCCATTTTTTTGGAGGGTGATCACACCCAGAAGTGATTAGTGGTTACTCCTGGCTCTGCACTCAGGTATTACTCCTGTTGGTGCTCAGGGACCATATGCAATGCCAGACATCAAACCTGGTTGGTTGTATGCAAGGCAAATGTCGCTCTCTGCTGTACTATCACTCCGTCCCCGATGTGTCCATCTTCATGACTACACCAGTATTCCTTAACTGGGGCAACCAGGAAAAATCATGATTTCCGCTTTTGGTTGTTCTTCATCAGATCCTGCAAGTACATTTGTATTTCATCTTTAGTTGTTTCCAATATGATCCACTTCCTCCTTTGCCCTTTTGAATTGTTTCCTGCATTTGTCATTTTGACTTTATTAGGTATTTGTAATCCTACATTCATTTTGAGTTTGAGTCTCCATTATGTATCTTATCTTTTGTCCTATTTCTGGTATAATTTACATTTTTCTTATTCCTGATCTTATGTTTAATCATTCTCTTTTAGGTTTGGATTCATGAATATTCTTTATTTTAAAAATATATAAATACATATACATATCTCTGCCACATATATATGTCTGTGTGTAAGCATTTTATATACATATATACTTCCTTAATATTTCCAAATGCTTACTTAAGTATCTCAAATGAAACTTGGTGTTTTCTGCTGGAGCATTTTTCTGCTTATTTTTAAAGAGAATTTCCACTCTTGCAAGAGTTTAATTCTCATTCTTCCCTTTGTCTTCTCAGCCATTGATTGCCTGTTGGTTGCTGCTGTGGTTTCAGGGATCAGCAGGTCAAGGACAGTTGTGGTCTCTGTCTTTGGCAGTGGGTGCTGAGGGAGAGCTGAATGTCTTAAACTTGTGATTTGCTCTGGTTTCTTCAGGCTTCTTCCTACTACTTTTCTCCTCTTTTTCTGGACTCTCTCCAAAAAAGGAAAATTAGGACCTCCTCCTCCGATGATGTCTGTTCAAATACTTTCCCTCATTTTTTCTGCTCAGATGGCTCATATCTAGGATGCGTTTCCCTAATTTGTTCACGGAGCAAAGTGAGTTTTTCTTTCTGAACTGCTTGACTCTGCTCCTCCCTCATCCCTAAATCTCTCACCCGGTTACTAATTCTCGCTCAGCCTCTCAAGCTGGGCTTCCATTATTTCTCCATTCAGGGCTCTGCAAAGAAACACCAACTGGGATATTGCATTTGTTTTCCTACCTCTGTGTAATTTGAGGCTTGAATATGCTGGAGATATGGATTATGGCTGTGTTTGTTTGCTCTTCTTGATCCGATATGGTTGAATGGAAGCCCTGCAGAAAAACTCTAATTGAGAAGATCAACATTATTTTAGAATGACCTAGAGGGCAAAGACAACAATTTTATTGGAGCAGGGTTCTTGTTTATTTTAAGAAGTTCGGGAAATATAAAACTTTGTAAAAAGGATAACCAACTGCAGTGAGCATGTTGATGCTCTGAGAAATGTATGAAAGTTCCATATCCGCAGAGGAACATATTTATTACTTACAACTTAGATCATGTGGAAAATGGCGGCCCTCATGGTGAATATATAAATAAATAAAACATGCAGCCACAATTGAAGAAGAATGAGCACAATGCCTGGGAGTGTGATCCAGGTGATTATGTGTGAGAGCACTGCAACAATCTCCAGGGAGCACTGCAGCTACATTCGTATGTCAGGAGCACAGTGCAGAGAGCACAAGCCCCAAGACACAAGTGCAGTCACCACTACAAAGTGAGCAACCCCTAGTAGTGACTACCAAGTAGTTCAGAGTCCCTGCCAGGACAATGGACAACACGCCCAGGGAAGAGAAGAGGGTTGTGTCCTTACATGGACTCTTACGATTCTATCCTTGCAGGGAGCACCCACAGAATCTTCATTGTCTGTACAGCTGGTGTGACCAATAGTCAAGGCAACCTTCCCACCATAAACACAATGTGAGTCCTCTTGGGTGAAGTTTGCGTGGGCCGTGACCAATGTGGACCTATGACTGTCATTTAAAACATCAGAACATCTTCTAGTTTCAACACTCTGTTGAATACTTGGCTCGCAATTAGAATTTTTCAAGTATACTGTTCTTTTCTCCTCTCAAGGAAATATCTCTGCTCAGAAATGGGTCTGTTTGCCTCCACAGTAGAGAGAAGGTAGATTTGGATCCACTTGTCTGGCACTTTTAACTTTCAAAACAATTTTACTTTGTTTTGAAATTAAAGTTCCAATAATGTTTTCTAACAATACCTATAACTATGATATCAAGTAAATCTTAAAAGGAATTCTATATCTCCCGAAGTAGATAAATCTTCATTTGGGGGTCCTGAGACAGATTGTCCCAGTGGTCTTCATTGTCCCCACATCTCAATGGTGTTTGGGTTGGGCGATGCTGCTGCCGTCTCAGTGGTACTTGGAGGTCCACCAGTATGGGTGGTGCTGGACCGTGGTGGTATGGGATTGAGTCTTACACATATTAGGCACATTTCTGTTAAACCACATTTCTGGCCTCTGGGTATGTTAGAGACTATCCAAAGTTTTTTTTTAACTTTTTATGCATGGAAAATTTTACTCATTGAGTTTTCCTGAAACACTGAATTGCATTTTTTGAGAATCAGCACAAGGAGGATTAAAAAATATAAAGAGGATTTTAAATACCTAACACTATCAGATCAAAGTAATCCTCAGAATTTTTCTCTTTATTGTTAAATATTGTACTAATGATTTAAACTGAGTTTAGCTTAATAAGAAAAATATTCTCAGTCTATTAGAATAAAATTAATTTAAAACAAATTATATCTGATTTCTTTTAAATAACTTATTTTGACTATAGGCTTAGAAAAAAAAAGAGTTCACTAAGGGTACATTTTAAATCTAAATTAATATTAAGGAAAACAAAACTGATCACCCAAATGATAGTAACACTGAACAATAATTTTAACTTGTGCATAAAAATGTTTGCATAAAAGTATTTAAATTACATTAGCAAACATTCCTGGACTTTATATAGCAAACTTAAGTACCTCTAAATAAGACAGGAACAAATCAAGATATTGCTTATTTTTACTCATTTCATTAGTGGACAGCCTTAAAACTAATAACCAGGAGAACTCCTTGGTGTCTGCCACTTCTACTTTTTTTTCTTTGTGGGTTGGGATAATTGGTTTATATTTCAGAGTTTTCTCCCAGATCTGTGCTCAGGAGTTGTTCCTGAGTGCATGGGGGTGAGCTCTGTGCTGTGCTAGGGTCAAACCATGGTTAGGAAGGTCAAAACCAGCACCTGACCAACCCCATGTACTATCTCTCCAACCTTTTACCTCTTCTGCATTTTGACTTTATTTAGCAACTAATATACTTGTCTCTTTTTTATTCTTATACAAAATATACAATTCTATATATAATTTATATATCTTTATATTTATATATTTATAAATGTTTATATAATTCTATGTTCTCAGCTTTAGAATGTTTTTTCTCCTTCTCTTAAATAACTGTATTTACTTTTTTTTAATTTAAAAGTGTTTTACTATTATTTTGTCTTTAGAGCAGTTTATGTTCAAAAATGAGTTGGGAAACAGAGCATAATAGTGTGTGGCCTACATATGAGATTATGTAGTTATATATAGTTGAAAACGTCACTAATCGTGTTGAACAAAATGATCTGTGAGATCATTTAAGAATAAAGAATGTTGTTTCCTTAATCTTCTCTATTCCTTCTTCATATATTCTTTTCTTTTGGTTGGTTCATGTTTACGATATTTTTTTTGCGAGGTTCCTAGAAACAAATCCCTTGGGGCTGGAGCAATAGTCCAGTGGCAAAGGCGCTTGCCTTGCACTGGCCAACTCAGGTTTAATCCCTGGTATCCCATTATCCCATATGATCCCGAAAGCCTTCAGCTATGATTCATCAGTGCAGAGCCAGGAAAGGTAACCCCTGAGCATCAGTGGGTGTGCCTACCCCTAACTGCTTCCCCCAAATAAACAAACAAACCTCTCAGCTCTTCTAGGTTGAGAAAGGACTTTTTTTACCCTTCACTTTGGTATTACAATTTCATGGGGTAAGTAACAGTAGGAGGTGCTTTGTGCTGTGAAATTTTCATTTCACTTCTCTAGCTGTGTGCCTGACTATTATCACTTCTCCAGAGTAAAGAGATTTGCCCCCTTAGGCTACTCTTGGGATATATTTTTTATCTGCTTATATTTGTAGTTTCAAAATGATTTTCTAAGGTATGGGATTATTTTGTTTGCTGTTAGTTTGCTTGTTTTCTGCGGATCCAGGATTTGTGGTTAGATGTTAGACACTAATTTGGGAGAAAGGCTCAGTCACCATGGGTTCTTCTTTCATTTTTTTCTCCACCTACTAGTTTACTCAGAGGAGGGGCTCTAGGAATGAGAGCCCTCAAGGCTGTACTATAACTGCTTCCATTTTCCTTGTCCTGCCAGTGCCCAAGGGAATTGATCTTTAATAGAGACTGAAATTGTGGTCCATTTCCCGGTGGCTTTCACATTGCCAGAGGAGAATCTTAGCCTTTAGGGTGCCCACGTGCCCTAGTGTTTCTGACTCTCAGAATTGGCCACACCGAGCTCCAATAATTCTTTTGTCAACGTTTCCCACTTCCTGGCTCTCTGGTCTGTGATGGTCTTTGCTCCTCCCGTGTGTGTGGATATTCCCTGCACTCATGTGTCTCTGCAAACAAGGGGCAGCGGTTGGCTGGTTTCTGTCTGCTTCAGGGAGCCCAGAAGAGCTGTTGGCTCAGAGTTTTGCTTTTTGTTTTGTTTTCCCTTGTTGGTAAGACAATGCAGTGACTGACTTTGGGGATCCTCACCTGCAAACCAGAAACTGAACCCAAATAAGTCTCTTTAACATGAAATAACTTGATCATGATTTAAGGCCAACCAATATCTGCAGGAGAATTGTGGTCTTAACCCATTATTCCCCACACCAGGCCTCTAAACCATTCTGGATTCCTTCCTTTAGACGAGAGGACAGAAAGCATGAATTGGAATTGATCATTTTTGGGAATTTTTCTCTTTTTATGGATCTGATTGTGAAACAATGACCTTCACCCTTTTCTCCATATTTATTGTCTAGAGACTGAAGTTATAGATATCTCTTATTCCTATAATTTGGTAAACAGCTGAATGCTACGGAGGGGAAGATGTAGCTTAGAAAGAGCCGGGGAAGGAAAAATTGAAGTTATTCTTAAACTTGAAACCTGTACACTTGATCCCAGTACCATCCCCTATTTCTAAGGTTTAGGTTAAATTAATGACAATACCCCCCCTTCTTTCTGTATTTCTTCTAATAGCCTAGAAATAGACTTGTTAAATATTAAAATGCATTGAACTGCTCTCTACTGGGGACAATGCAATGGAGTGAAAGGGAAATTCCAGCATAATTATGGAGTCAAAGTTAATGATCCTGTGACTTTACAAAGGTGAAAAGTTCTATTCTGTATCTAACAATGCTTCTGAGGGCTGTGGTGCTCCTCTCCTAACCAAGGCTTCCATTCACGTGCGCCCAGATACACTGAAACTGGCTGTCATGCTCTAATAACGAAGAGAACATGAACTTTATATGAAACTATTCCATATTACCAAATCACACATTTAATATCCATGTTGCTTAATCATTTTATTCACTTTTGCCTTGTGATAGTTAAATTTTAGTGCAACATTGTTTGTGTATTTTGTCCCTTTTTCCCTAGATTAAACGTCGGCATCCCCAATTCATCGATTTGTGAAAGCTGTGTTAGCCCACAGCTCTGCACAATCACCGATTCTTACCACTAAATTTTGACTGTATTTTGGGGACCATTTTATACATTTATCACCCTATGCTGTCATTCTCTCGAATGCCACGATACCATTCATGTCGTATACAGAGAACTAAAGAACCCCGTGAGGCATTTTTCCACTGGAATTGATTTGGGTGTATAACTGCTCTCCAATGACTCCAAAGCAAGAAAATCATTTTGCTTTTCCAAATAGCTTTGAATGAAGTGATCATAGTATTTTCTTATAGGAAAAGCAAGCAGGTCCAGGGATCTTTTCCACTGATATCTGTTCACATAATTCCTTACTGAGTAAGCTTGTAAAAATCAAAGACCTGATTTTTCTCACTTCCAGCTACACACTCTATGTAGATACATCAGTAAAGCATTCATCCAGGGGAAAACAATGTAATGTTAAATATACAATAATTTGTGCACTGATATGATCTTGTCTACATGCAAGAGATATTTTGGAATATAAAAACTTTATTGTTTATTCAACTTCATACATTATTTTCCCTTTCATATCCCTGCTGCCAAATTTCTAAGAAGTTGTCTTCAAATTTATCAACTAGAGGCCAGAACAATAGTAGAGCAGGTAGGATATTTGCCTAGAGTGTGACTTGACCCAGGTTTGATCTCCAGCAACCCATAAATGTCCAAGAACCAGGATTGACACCTGAACACAGAGCCAGGAGTAAACCCTTAGAAGTTCTGGGTGTGACCACAAAGCAAAAACAAAACTATCAGGCTAATATTTTATTGTTAAATTGTTTTTATTAAATCAACTTGATCTCAATACTTAGAAGACTGTCTTTTCTTAGCAGTGTGCTATCAACTCTTAAGAATGAAATATAGAAATATTTGCACAGAAACACTTTTGGCACCATTAATAACCCTGGTATTATTTTTATATATTTTATAAATATTTTGAAAGGATGCATATGTCATTGGAATTTTAATAAATCAGTACATTCAAAGTAAAATGGATTTCTCCTGCTCTTATCCATTAAAATTTGTATACTCGTTACCTTTTTTCCCAAGTGTCTACTAGATTATTCATTATTTTATAAAACTTTAAAACTTTTTAAAAACAGTCTGATAGATAAGGTGAAAATAGTCTTCTTCATTTTTCTTTCATATTTTATGTTCATTAAGTTTTACTTCTCACTGAAAACTTCACATTTTGATTTATATCAATCATTTTTGGAAAGCACATGCTTATTTTTAGCCAAGTTTGAAGATAAGTCCCTTTCTGTTACAGAGCAAGGGACATGAGAACTGTATATTTCTCAGGTATAATATAACACTTTTTTATTTTGTAATTTTTGATGATTTATTATGTTTTAAATATACATTGGCTTCTGATGTAAGGTAGGGTTGAAACTTTGATTATGACTATTTTCTAAAACACCGGAAGAGAGACACTCCAGACCCAACCACCCCAGACCCACAGCTGCGCTGCTTGGCCCCTGTGGAAGCAGCCACGGAGCTCTGGAAATAGCTCAGCCAGCCCCTGGCCGAGTCCAACATAGCTCCAAAGGTTCGCTCACTCATGCGGGAGGTCCATTCTGGTCGGACTTGGAGAGAGGATTTGTGCTCCTCCTCCCATTCCTCCATCTCCTTGTTGGAAGGCGTGGCTGCCAGCTCCCAAGCACCATAGTCAGCAAACCCGGAAGAGAGACCCTCCAGACCTACAGCTGTGCCAGCATGTGGCTGCTATGCAGCTGCAGGACAGTCCTAGATAATACTGGAAGTTAGAACCAGGTCCTTCCCAGGATCTTTCACATTCAAACACTGTATACAGTTCTAGGCAGGCTCTAGCCATGGCCTGTCATCCCAGTGCGCCTAGCAAGAAGCCAGGGGAACCCCCCACACCATGAGGTCAGTCATTCTTAACATCCAGACTCCACAGCTCCTCAGAACTCCACCTAAGAGAAAAGCAGATCTCCCTGTTGAGGTACATCAGTAAAGCTCGAGATGAGAGTCTACTACTAAGAGTATACCACCTACACAGCAGAGCCTGGCAAGTTACCTGTGTTGTATTTGATATGTCAAGAACCAGTAACAATTATACACTTGTATGCAACAGGACAGGACATGTGGAGATGTTACTGGTGCCCACTCGAGCAAATCGATGAACAATGGGAAGACAAGTGATACAAGTGACTATTTTCTAAAGCCTTTGAAGTGATAGTTTAAGGGGTTAAGGCATGTGCCTTACTTATGGTGACTCCTCGTTTATTCCCAGGTATGACATAAGGTCCTCCAAGAATCTCCAGGAGTGAGTACTGAGCACAGAGCCAGGAGAAATTCCTGAGCACTTTTGAGGCAAACTCTTCCCAAATATTTTTTTTTTGCGGAGCGTGGGGATTCACTCCAGCAATGCGTGGAGTGAATTACTCCAGTAATTCCAGGAGTTACTCTTGGCTCTGCACTCAGGAATTACTCCTAGCTGTGCACGAGGTACCCTATGGAATGCCAGGGATCAAACCTGGGTCAGCCTCGTGCAAGGCAAACACCCTCCCTGTTGTGCTATCACTCGACCCTGCTTCCCAAATATTTTTGATAAGGAGTTAGAAAGGCACTCTCCATTTATTACTATTAAAACATGTATATCGCTTGACTTTTTTCTACTAAACTGATGCTTTGAAATTGCTTTCCAAACTTCCATTGCAAGTTTTGTGGAATATCGTTGATTATTTGTATTAATCTGGTATATGCTATATTTAGGTTTATCATGTTTTTTGTTTATGTTTTCAAATATTTTGTCTTAGTAAAATTACATTGTAATACGTCTGTCTTTCACAGACCTCCCAAGCAATACCAGGGATTCAGGGTAATCCTGATGATTACTGATTACCCGGGTGAGCCATACAATGCAAAGGTGTGAGACTGCAAAATTAGGGATTATTGAGCGCCCTCAAAACTTACCTGGTAATCCTGAGGGAGATGTGATTCTGGGGTGAAGGTTCTAACCCCTGTACTGTCATCTAGCCTTTCCAGAATTATTTTTAAACAATAGATACATGTTTTGGGGGGAATGGTCTCAGATGGTGCTCAGGAGACCAGGGGCCTCACAGCAATTATCAGTGTATCTGATTAGCCTGACAGCTGCTTGCACTCAGGGGATACTTAACCATCCTATAATACTTTGGACATTAAAATCACAACTCGCAGTACAGGGGTCAGTGTGATGCTAGAGATGAAACTGATATTGGTCAAATCCAAAACATGTGCCTTAATACTTGTGCTCTCTCTTTTGGTTCTATACATCTTCCCTATAAAAAGGCAAGACCGAATTTTAAATTGATAGCTAATGGGCTAAATGTTTCACTCTTTATGGCAATATACTATTTTTCAATATATTGATTTTAATTAAATTTGTCACCATTGATATAATAAGAGGAAGGCAATTTTTATAGTGCACTGCAACATTTTAAAAAATTTTATTAAAAAATATGCATTTTGGGGTGAGAATCATCATGCCATGGGTAGAGTGTTTGCCTTGAGTTACAACCAACCTGGCTTAGACTCCTGGCATGCCATATCATCCCTGGAGCACCTCCAGAGTAATTCCTGAATGCAGAACCGGAAGTAACCCCTGAGTATCACTGAATGTGATTCCAAATACAAATATATATTTAAAAAATATCCAATATAATATTTCATTAAGCATTATTTGCTTATGTACAAATTACCTTAATCTGCAGATTTAATTTTCCATTTTCTTGAATCACTTGAATCACTTGAATCACTTGAATCCTGTTAATCATCGATTTGCTCAAGCGGGCACCAGTAACATTTCCATTGGACCCTATCCCGTGGCAATGTAGCCCAATGGCATCTGATTGATTCAGGGATATGAAGAGCCTCAAACCGTTCTTTCAGGGACTTTACAAGGAAGTCTGACCATCTTGTAGGTGGGCGGCCACGTGATCTTTTGAGATCCTGTGGGATCCAGTCTGTAACGGCTCTAGTCCAGTCCTCGTCTCCAAATCGCATTACATGTCCAGCCCATCTGATTTCGATGCCTTGGCAAACGAGACAGTGTCCCTAATTCTGGAATAGCAATGGAGATCAGAACTACAGACTCCTTCTCTCACTTGAGTGAGGCATGCTATTCCAAGCATAGCTCTTTCAATTCCTTTCTGGGAGACCCGAAAAGCATTCTTATCCTGCTTTCATAGGGACCAGGTCTCTGAGGCATATGTTAATGCAGGGAGAATGGTGGAGTCAAAGAGATGTGCCTGGAGTCGTAGATTCTTTGTCCTTTTAGCTATTTCTTCGATGCCTTTGAAGGCATTCCATGCCACTCTCTTCCTCCTGCGCAGCTTAGGTTTTAGGTTGTTCATCATGTTGACTTCTCGAACTAGATACACATAACTGCTGCATTCAGAGATGTTTGTTCCATTGAGAGTGAATGGGGCCTCTGGAACTAGTTCATTTTTCATAAACATAGTTTTCTTCAGATTCAGCTGTAGACCTATCTTTCCACATTCTTGTTTGAAGTCAGCCAGCATTTGTGCCACTTGGCTAATGTCTGGTGTTATTAGAATGATGTCATCAGCGAAGCGGAGGTGGTGTAGTTCCTGACCATCTATCTTTACTCCCATTCCTTCCCATTGTAATTCTCGAGGGTGTTCTCGAGGGTGGTGCTGAAGAGTTTTGGTGAGATGGTATCACCCTGTCGAACCCCTCTTTTGACATCAATGGTCACTTCTTTGTAGAATGGTGAGATCCTGGTGGTGAATCCGTAATACAGCTCACGAAGGATCTTTATGTATTGGTTTTGAACACACTGTTTGGCTAGGCCTTAGATGATTGCTTCAGTCTCCACAGAATCAAAGGCTTTCTGTAAATCAATGAACGTGAGCCAGAGCGGCATCTTGTACTCCCTACAAACCTCAATGAGCTGGGTTACTGTGTGGATATGGTCGATTTTGCTGAATCCTTTCCGGAAGCCAGCTTGCTCGCATGGTTGTCCTTCATCTAGTGTTCTGCCAATCCTGTTCAGGATGACTCGTGTAAACAGCTTGTAGATGACAGACAACAGGCAGATGGAGCGATAGTTGCTGATGTCGTGAATGTCTCCCTTCTTCTTTTTTTTTTTCATTTAATATGCTTCTTTATTTTTTCTTGATCTTTACTTTTTTTTAAATTTTTTATTATTACAATTACAAAGATATACAATTAAAAAGTTCATATTTGGGTTTTGGTCATACAGTGTTCCAGCACCCATTCCGCCACCAGTGCCCATCTCCCACCACCAACGCCCCCCGGTTCCCTCCCCCTCCCCCAGCCCTGCTCCATGACAGGTACTTTATTTCTTTCCCCTTTCTCTCTCTTTCTCTTTTCCTTCCCTCCAGACTATGGATTACAGAACATACATTAAAGGGTTGTCATGTGTATCTTTTTGCCTCTATTTAATGCTCAGTTCTAGGTTGGCATTAGTACCCTCGACAATTGTTAGCACACTGTTCCATTTTCTGTCTTACCTAGCCTCTGACTCCCACACGTTTGTGATAATTTCCACCTTTGACAAGACCTCCTGATATATGTTTCACTTGACCTTGGATATTGGTATCTTAATATGTACCATATATATTTATGTTATGCAGATAAATGCAGTCATTCTGTGTCTGTCTCTCTCCTTCTGGCTAATTTCGCTCAACATAATCTTCTCCATGTCCATCCATTTATAGGCAAATTTTATAACTTTATTTGTCCTAACAGCTGCATAGTATTCCATTGTGTAGATGTACCAAAGCTTCTTTATCCAGTCATCGATTTTCGGGCACTCTGGTTGCTTCCAGATTCTGGCTATTGTGAATAATGCTGCTATGAACATAAAAGTAGGGATGGTGTTTCCGCTCGCGTATTTTTTGGTTTCCCAAAGTAGATTCCCAGGAGTGGTATGGCTGGGTCAAATGGGAGTTCAATTTCTAGTCTTTGGAGGAAAGTCCATATTATTTTCCAGAAAGGCTGTACCAGCCGGCATTCCCACCAACAATGGATGAGTGTCCCCTTTTCCCCACATCCACGCCAGCACTTGTTGTTCTTGCTCTTTTGAATATGTGCCAGTCTCTGTGGTGTAAAGTGGTATCTCATTGTTGTTTTGATTTGCATCTCTCTGATGATTAGTGATGATGAGCATTTTTTCATATGTTTTTTTGCCATTTGAATTTCTTCCTTGCTGAAGTTTCTGTTCATTTCTTCTCCCCATTTTTTGATGGGGTTGTTTGTTTTCTTCTTGTAAAGTTCTACCAAGGCCTGATATATCCTGGATATTAACCCCTTATCAGATGGGTATTGGGTGAATATTCTTTCCCATTCTGTGGACTGCTTTTGTATCTTAGTCACTGTTTCTTTTGAGGTGCAGAAACTTTTTAGTCTCAGGTAGTCCCATATGTTTATCTTTTCTTCTAGTTGCTTTGTTAGTGATGTTTCACCTTTGAAGATGCCTTTAGCTTCAATGTCGTGGAGGGTTTTTCCTATATTTTCTTCAATGTACTTTATGGATTCAAGTCTGATATTCAGATCTCTAATCCATTTTGATCTGATTTTTGTGCATGGTGTTAGACACAGGTCCAAATTCATGTTTTTACATGTCGATGCCCAGTTTTCCCAACACCACTTGTTGAAGAGGCTTTCCTTACTCCATTTTGGACTCGTTGCACCTTTATCAAAGATTAAATGATCATATGTTTGAGGTTGGGTGTCAGGATACTCAATTCTATTCCATAGGTCCACAGGTCTGTTTTTATTCCAATACCATGCTGTTTTAATTACTACTGCCTTGTAGGACAGTTTGAAGTTGGGAAAGGTGATGCCTCCCATCTTCTTTTTCCTGAGGATTGCTTTAGCTATCCTTGGGGGTTTATTTTTCCATACAAATTTCAGGAGTATTTGGTCAATTTCTTTGAAGAATGTCATGGGTATCCTTATAGGGACTGCATTGAATCTGTACAGAGCTCTAGGGAGTATTACCATTTTGACAATGTTGATTCTACCCCATCCATGAGCAGGAAATATGTTTCCATTTCCTTATGTCCTCTTTTATCTCTTGGAGCAATGTCTTGTAGTTTTCTTTGTACAGGTCCTTTACATACTTGGGTAGGTTGATTCCTAGGTATTTGATTTTCTGTGGCACAATTGTGAATGGAATTGTTTCCTTAATATCCCTTTCTTCTCTTTCGTTATTTGTATATAGGAAAGCCACCGACTTTTGGGTGTTGATTTTGTATCCTGCCACTCTACTATATGCATCTATTGTTTCGGAGGAGTTTTTGAGTAGAGAGTTTAGGGTTCTCTAGGTATAATATCATGTCATCTGCAAATAATGATAGCTTGACTTCTTCCTTGCCTATCTGGATGCCCTTGATGTCCTTTTCTTCTCTGATTGCTATGGCAAGTACTTCCAGTACTATATTGAATAAAAGAGGTGAGAGTGGGCAACCTTGTCTTGTCCTGATCTCAGGGGGAAGGCTTTCAACTTTTCCCAATTGAGAATGATGCTCGCTGTGGGCTTTTGGTAGATGGCTGTAACTATCTTGAGGAAAGTCCCTTCAATTCCCATATTCTGGAGGGTTTAATCATGAATGGGTGCTGGATCTTATCAAATGCTTTCTCTGCGTCTATTGATAGGATCATATGGTTTTTATTTTTTCTTTTATTGATATGATGTGTTATGTTGATTGACTTGCGAATATTGAACCATCCTTGCATTCCCGGGATGAATCCTACTTGGTCATGATGTATAATCTTCTTGATGAGTCTTTGAATTCTGTTTGCTAGTATTTTGTTGAAGATCTTAGCATCCGTGTTCATCAGGTATATTGGTCTGTAGTTTTCTTTCTTTGTGTTGTCTCTCCCTGCTTTGGGTATCAGGGTGATATGTGCCTCGTAGAAGCTGTTTGGGAGTGTTTCTGTTTCTTCTATTTCCTTGGAAGAGCTTGAAAAGGACTGGCAGTAGGTCCTCCTTAAAGGTTTGGTAGAGTTCACTAGTGAATCCGTCTGGACATGGGCTTTTGTGTTTGGGCAGACTTTTAATTACTGTTTCTATTTCCTCAATGGTGATAGGCTTATTCAGGTATTGGAGGTCTTCTTGTGTCAGCCGTGGGAGTTTATAAGACTTCAGGAATTTATCCATTTCTTCTAGATTCTCATGTTTCACGGCATACAGGCTCTCAAAGTAATCTCTGATGATCTTTTGGATTTCTGTGGTTTCTGTTGTGATGTCACCCTTTTTATTTCTGATTCTGTTTATTTGGTTTCTCTCTTTCCCTGTCCTTACAAGTCTTGCCAATGGTTTGTCAATCTTGTTTAACTTTTCAAAAAACCCAGCTCTTGGTTTCATTAATCTTTTGGATTGTTTTTTTTGGTTTCCAACTCATTGATTTCCTCTCTCAGTTTTATTATTTCCTTTTTTTCTGCCTGGGTTGGGCTCCTTTTGTTGGTCTTTTTCTAATGTCTTCAGCTGTGTAGTCAGGTTATTTATGTGGGCCCTTTCTTGTTTCCTGATGTATGCTTGCAGAGCTATAAACTTCCCTCTTAATACGGCTTTTGCCGTGTCCCACAAGTTTTTATAGTTGGTGTCTTCATTTTCATTTGTTTCCAGAAATCTTTGGATTTCCTGTTTGTTTTCTTCTATGACCCATTTGTTGTTCAGGAGTGAGCTGTTCAGTTTCCAGGTGTTTGGTTTGACTCCCTGTTTTTTTTGTACGGTTAACTTCCATTTTCAGTGCATCATGGTCTGAAAAGATAGCTGACACAATTTCTATCTTTTTTATTTTTTGAGGTATGCTTTGTGGCTCAGCATGTGGTCTATCTTGGAGAATGTTCCATGTGCACTAGAGAAAAATGTGTATTCAGCTTTTTTTGGCATGAAAAGCCCTGTATATATCCACTAGCTCTCTTTCTTCCATTTCTTCCTCCAGGGCCAATATTTCCTTGGTGAGTTTCAGTCTTGTTGATCTGTCCATCGTTGACAGAGCAGTGTTGAAGTCTCCAACTATTATTGTGCTACTGTTCATGTCTTCTTTGAGGTCTCTTAGCAGTTGTTTTATATATTTTGCTGGCCCCTTCATTGGGTGCATATATGTTTAGTAGTGTAATTTCTTCCTGGTGTACATACCCCTTAAGTAATAAGAAATGGCCTTCGTTGTCCCTTCTAACCTTTTTCAGCCTGAAGTCTATATTATCTGATACTAATATGGCCACACCAGCCTTTTTGGAGCAGTTGTTTGCATGGAGAATGGTCTTCCAACCTTTGATTTTGAGTCTGTGTTTGTTCTGATTATTCAGATGTGTTTCTTGTAGACAGCAGAATGTTGGGTTCAATTTTTTTAATCCACTTTGTTAGTGGTTAAAAAACCACTTACCAAAGTGGTTTTTTGTGTCTCTTAATTGGTGCATTTAGACCATTGACATTGAGAGAGATTATTGTCATCGGATTTTGTGTCATCTTTCTGTTTGTGCTTGTTGTGCTTATGGGTTTGGTCGTATTACAGTAGACCCTTCAGACCTTCTTTTAAGGTTGGTTTTTAGTCCATGAAGTTCCTTAGTTGTTGCTTATCCATGAAGTTGTGTATCTTTCCTTCATATCTGAATGTGAGTTTGGCTGGGTAAAGAATTCTTGGTGAGGCCTGCAGTTCATTGAGTCTTTTCACAATATCCCACCATTGTTTTCGGGCTCGGAGTGTTTCATCAGAGAAGTCTGCTGTAAATCTTAGAGATGTTCCTTTGTATGTGATTTCCTTCTTTGATCTTCCTGCTTTCAGTATTCTATCTCTATCTATAGTTTTTGTCATTTTTATTAAGATGTGTCTTGGAGTATTCTTGTTGGGGTTTCTTTTAGCTGGTATCCTGCGGGCCTCCTGGATCTTGAGGCAAGCGTTCTTTAGTTCGGGAACTTCTCAGAAATTATGGCTTTGACAGTTTCTTCTTCATCAGGGTTTTCTTCTTGGCCTTCTGGGACCCCAATGATCCATATGTTGTTTCTTCTGGCTTCATCCCGATTATCTCTTGTTGTCTGTTTGGTAATTGTGAGTCTTTTTTTCTATCTTCTGGTGTTGTGTAGCGAATCTTTGGAACTCATCCTCAAGATCACTAATTCTTTCTTCAGTAGCTATTATTCTGCTATGCTGGCTTTTCATTGTGTTTTTCATTTCATTTACCTCATTTTTAATAACTGTCATTTCCATTTGCATTTTCCTCACTTCTTCTATCATGTCCTCTTGTATTTTATTGATTTTGCATTCCATTGCTTCTTTGAATTCTTTATGAATTCTTAACATTTCTTTCCGAAATTCCTTACTATAACTCATTGGTATTGCTTGGCTCATCTGGACTAGTGATTTCACTCACAGAGCTTGATGGAATTTTGTGTTGCTTTACCATTATGACTATTGTAGGTTGCAAATATGGGGTCTTGGGGGACTAGATAGTACAGTTAGTAGGTGTCTGGTCTGTTTGCAGAGTTTGGGTGGGTAGCAAGGATGTAGGAACCAAGGTTCACTGGTACCTCATGCAAGATAGGTAGTAAGAGGGTTGCGGACACACTAGCATCTGCATGGTTTTGAGTTTTGGGATGTTCTAGGAAGCGCAGGGCCCAAGGGTCTGTGGTGAAACCAAGGCAGTTTGCCTTGGTTCCCGTTGATGGAGTTTCCGCTCTTCCCTGGGGCAACTTGGGTCCCCCGGAGACGCAGAGGTCATACACACACACCTGTGGTGGAGACTGACGCTGTGGGGGGAGACTGCCGCCGGTCCCAGAAGTGCAGGGCCCAAAGGGTCCGCGAGTGAAACCAAGGCAGTTTGCCTTGGTTCCCCGTTGATGGAGTTTCCGCTCTTCCCTGGAGCAACTTGGGTCCGCGGAGATGCAGGGGTCACACACACACCTGTGGGGGAGACTGACACTGGGGGGGGAGACCCGAATGTCTCCCTTCTTGAACAGTAGAACTGTCCTGCTGGTTTTCCATTGGGAGGGCACGTTGCATTCGGACAGGTAGTGTGTGAAGAGCCGAGCTAGTGTATTGATGAGTACCAATGGCAGATTCTTCAGGGGTTCGGGTCTGACTTTTCTGGGCCTGGTGCTGTACCCTTGCCATTTTCCCTGATTAGGTAGTAATCATAAATATGACAATATAATATTTCAACTTATCTGTTGCACTTCTATAACTGGCAAATGATCTGGGTGGTCAAGATGCCTATTTTTTTAAGATTATTCCCATTGATTGTACTATTCCTAAAAAATTCCTCCTAGTAGTATTCCTTATATCAATAATTGTATTTAATTTGAATATTTCCTTAAAGCAATGTAAAAATTTCATTGAATATAAAGCTCCTTAGATATAGAATTACATGTAAAATGTATCTGGAATTTAAAAATATCTTTATTTGTGTCCAATGTATGGCTATAAATATTCAGAAACATCTGCCTCTAGCCAGTATAATCTCTGCAGCTTGCATGATAAGAAGAAGGTAAGCCTCAGCTCTGAGTGTGTCCTGGAGCAGAATTGCTTACTTTATTAAGTTATCCATGTTATGTTTTCCTGAGAATTCCAGGAAAAAGATATCATCTTTTTATAGATTCTAAAGAAGATCGTCACTTTTATTTACGGAGTTTCATTTCTTTCCATTGTCTACCTATCCATGACGCTCATTGCTTAATCTTCTGGTACATGGAGTTCGATGTTCACTTTTTTCTCCATTTTTTAATACAGAAATAAAAGCTTGTTAGTATCCTAATAGACTCTATATTTTGAAACAAGGTATTCATATTAATATTTTTTCCAAAAAGTCCTTTCCTTCTTTAATTTTTGCCTTTTATGAATATGTTTTTGCTTTTTTGTTGAGTTACATGTTAAAATGAAATTTAGGAAAGATTGATGTGAAGATGTGATGTGCTCTCAAGTAAACATTTTGTTGTACTATAAATAATCTTATTTTTCCAATGCTTCTTCTTCCAAGTGCTACTTATTTTTAAGATGCTGTGCTAGTTCAAGTCCCCTGAGGAGCAGAATGCAAGGAGGAGTTTAGATGGAAAGAGATTTACTGGGGGCAAAATGCTTTCATAGATTACAGGGAACCAAGCCAGGGAGAGAGCTTCTAGTCTGTCATAAAAGTCTGCTATTACTGAAAAAGAGTTCGTAAGAAAAATTGGGAGAGAAGAATACATATAACACATTGCCCCTCAGTGTTGCTGCCCAAATGAGTAGCAGTTCCCCTTAGGAACATGGAGACTTGTAGTAACAGGGTCCCTTGTTTCACTGCTGTGCCGTCCCCTCTCTGCCCAGGCTAAGGGGAAGTAAGGCCTTGACATGGATGCGGAGAGCAGCTTAGGTCCTTCCTCAGAGGCCTTCATGGGCTTGGATTGCACAAATTGGTGTATCAGTTTTGGGATCTGCATGATGAGCTCTTGTTCTCCCTGTGGTCCTCTGAGCAGAGACCCTGTGGTCCTCTGAGCAGAGACATGGGGCCGCCAGCTGCGCCAACTACAACTTCTTTTGCTGCTTTCTTATCCCTGGGACAGAGCTGGCATTTTTCTCTTCTTGTATTTTCTGTCTATTTCTTTTCACCTTCAGACATTACATTAGTAACGCTTGATGAATTGCCTGGTGCTATGACCCAAATATTCCCAAAATATGACCTATATTTGTGGGACGTGTTTGCCCTTGGTAATCACAAGACCTTCACCCAAGGTTATGGTCTCCCTTCCAGCTACTGTTGCAAACAGCCTGTGGAGTACAGAAAGTACTAAAGTCAGTCTCTGGGTTCCACCTAAATTACTGCATGCCCCTCATTGTGTTAAGCCAGCTACAATGGCCATTTATTTTTCTCATCTGCTGAACTCTTGGTAAACACCCAACTCAAAATCTTTTCATATGTAAACATAATAGCTACCAGTGTTCCAAATATATGAGTCCTAAATAGATTATAGAGGTAATATGTTAAAATTCAAAATTCTTATAAATTAGAAATTGACTAAGGAACTTTTATTGTACATACAATTTTTACATTTTCAGAATTTTTTTTGTTTTATTTGTAAGCAACATGACAATGTGTGACATTAAAAATGTCCGTGCAAGGGAAAAAAGCATAGGAGTAGAGAAACAAAGAAAAGGAAATATTTATCCAAGGATATTAAAATCTGCAAGGCCTCTTTACGCATTTAATGATATCATAATTACCCTAAAAACAAAAGATAAATAGCAATGAAATAAGCAATGATTTTAAAGAGAATATGTTGTCATTATTCAGATGCATCCAGTAGCAAATTGATTTAGAAATGTAAGGCATTTCAGTCATATGTGAAATGTATCTGATTAAAATCAAAATGAAAAGCAACTCTAAATCATTATACAAGAGTGAGACGGGCCACATGCCATTGGAAAGTGAAGCCACTCACCACAGCAAGCTTAGAGGGCCCCGTTCTTTCCTACATGGGCCTTTCCCTGTTCATTTGTTCAGGAGCCAACACATTCTCCTCTGGAATGTGCTGCCACTTCACGTCGAAAGGCCCCTGGACCCGTCCACACCTTGTTGCTTGCACCAGGACACCCTTGTATTTCTTACTTTTGATATGTTCCACCTTGAATTGTTATTTCGTTGTTTTTATGTTGGGTTCTTGGCACTGGGTCCAATCCCTCTGACAAAGTCTACAAAATTTTCTTTTCTTGAAGAAAAGAAACACAATCACAATTTTGTTGCCTTTTTATACCAAGGCCTGTGAATTTTTCTTTTAATTTAATAGATTTTCACCTATCTAAATTATCTTATGAACATATCATCTACAGGCAATATCTGACCTGCTGATTCCCTTTTAAGTTGGGTCTAATAATATTTATATTTTATTTTAATTGAATATTGAATAGTGGGGCATTTAGCTAATCAGGACATAAAAGCAGATGAAAAGTACTAAGACGTGTTCCCCAGTGGTATCAGTACACATCAATTCCAAGTTGTCCCTGACAGATGTATTCCTCTGATCAGTTTGTACACTCTGTCATGGCAAGGAATCTTACTTTCTTATTTTCAGCAATTCTGGTGTTAGGGAATTATTTGTCCATCTCCCACAGCATATAATTATATCATGTCTTCAGTAAGCATGAATGAAATGAATGTTAAAGGATAGAATATTAGGCCATATTAAAAGTATTGCATTTTAATAGCTAAATTGCTATTTAATTAAAATTCTGGCCATGTTGCTCACACTTTGAAAACAAAACTCCCCGGTGTGAAGAGGAGCTAGCACAAGTTCACAAATGAATTGTTCTAACTGTATCCAGGAAACTTAATCTGATTCTTAAATTTGAGCCCAATTATCCATAGGCTAATTCATCTTTAACAGCTCTCCATTTTAAATGTCCCTATTTGCCATTCTTAACAAGAGCACTGTTAAAGTGGTCCTGAGGGTTCTGCATGCTGGGTGGACAGAGCGCCCCCTAGTTTTGTTTTTTTTTTACTAATCTTAGCTTTGATTTTCCTCTAGCTGGTTAGATCTTGATGTCTCATAGCACTATAAATATGCCTTCCTTATCAAAAAGTCACTTTGCCCATTAGACTAAAAAATTTCATTGTTGATATCTTTCCATCACCAAATGTAGGCTTTTATATTATATCTGAATATAAAATACTTTGTTATACACATATTTCACATCTCAGTTTTATGGCAATGGAATACATTATTTGACCTTCCTTGGGACAAAGAAACAATGTCCTTTTATACCAACTTTCTGATTTTAATAAGTAGCTTTCTCCTAGTGTAATATGCAGAAGAGCTATGCATAAAAGCCCTTGATGGTGGAATTTGTATTATGATTGTGATGAATAGGTAGGAAAAGAATCAAAATACAGTAAACTTCTTTCAAAATGAATAGCAAAGGCACTTGGTTCTGTGTGTGGGACAGGTGAGAAAATGCCTCATATGCATCTTAGCTGCTCCTTCTTTTTCCGCATAAATATCTGCAAGTCCCTTTCCTCCCAGAGAAGCCTTACAAATAGACTGATTTCAGGCAGAAAATAATTATATTTTACTGGAATTACTGTTAGCAAAGACAATATTAAGTGATATTGAGGACCTAAGACAAGCTTTAAGTAGGCATTTTAATCCTCAGCAAAATAGCCTTCATGGTTGGATTCCAAAGCACTTGACTAGAAAGCTATACATTGGGTTTAGATTATAGAACCTTCTTCTGAAAGCAAACATGCTTCATAAGGAGAATCCTAGAGATGTTGGCCATGCGGGTGTTCTCCAGGTCTGCTGGACAGCCACGTGTCCCTCTGGCCTTGACAGCTGTCAAATAGACCAGCAATAGCAGCACATCCTCTTAGTTCTCAGCCTTGGAGTCCCAGGCTGTCAATGCCCACCACAAAGGCAGTGGCATGTTATTGATCTTGCCTTTGTGTTATCTTTCTATTCTTGATTTCACTTGACTTCCAGCGAATCAGTTTAAAGCTGACTGCTGAGACCCAAGAATCTCGGTGACAGTTTTTGGTGCTCTCCCACTATGAAGAGATTTTAGCTTCCATGTAAGAAATGGTGTAGTTGTCAGTCCTCAGCACACAGCTGCCACCTTCAAATGATCCATAATCTGTTAGAGGATTTCTGCTGGATGGGCAGCCTGCCGGCTGTAGTGTCACTAAGAGCTCTGGGCTGGTCACTCTGCCGTAAGCAGGATTTGGAGGATATAGTCTAGAAGATCACACTCTGAATGCAAATGATTGTCAAAAAATTAGATTAAGAGGCCAGAGTGAAAGCTGAAAGTCTGCTTTGCTAGCAGAGGCCTGTGTTAATCCCTGGCATCACATGGTCACCTAGGCATCGGGGAGTGACCCCCAAGACTAGACACAGAGTAACCCCCAAGTACTCCTGCATGTGATTCAAAATAAAAACACACAAGCAAATAAAAATTAGCTTAAAACACATAGAGAAGGCGTAAGGTAGAGTAGGGGGAAGGATGCGTGCTCTCATGTAAGTCTGACCAGGGTTTGTGTTGCAGCACCACGTGGTCCCCCCCAGACTCGCTGTTGTGAAGTCCCTAGAGATTCCCACTGGAACTGACAACTGGATGGGTCTCTGAAGTCCCCACCCTCTCAAGGTGGCCTGGTAATCTTCTGGGCCTCTGGACCTAAGCAACATCTTACTCTCTGGCACTGGCCTAGAATTTGGCTGGTCTGAATACACAGGAAGCCCTTGGCATCCTGAGGTTGATTCAGAAGGTATAAACATTGTTAGAAAGGAAAGATAATAAAAATAGATTGTATAAGTAGCTACCAACACAGGTGATCACCCCTGCACATGTCACCAAGAATCTGTATTGGAGAATTCCTCGACAGCTATTAAAGAATGGGTCCTCTTAGGTGACAGTGACTCTTAGGCATCACTGGGTAGTCATTAATGTCCCCAAGTTACAGGTACAGAATCTCAGGCTCGCTGAGTTTAGGCCAGAGTCTATAACTGGGTACCTGCGTAGCGCTATGTAACCTCTGGAAGCGTAGCCCCATATCCAGTTCATGTCTAAAGCCTTTTTTGGCATGGTGCCCCTAAGCAAGTCATCAGGAAACCCTAAGACTAGCTCTGCAGATATGCTCCAAACCTATCCTGATAACCTGGGGTTTCATTTCCTAGTTTTTATCACTAGTTTCATCATCTGCATTCTGCAAATGTTGAGTAACATCTGAAGGGCAAGGCACAGAAATATTAATCTATCTGCTCCTTGATATTCTTATCCTAAAATAAATCATGTTGACTAGGCAAAGCTAAGGTCTGGTGCCTTCAGACCAGGAACTCCAATGTTATATTGTGAGTTAGATTTCCTGAAATATCCAGAAAATATGAACTCAAGCAATTTAATCCCATGTTCTCTCCACTGTCCACAAAGGCATAAAATTGACCCCCATTTGGTGGACTTGTGGTGAATAGCACAGAAACGCTATATTTGTTGTGTGTCTGTATTTGCATGTACGGCAGAGAAGGACTAAGCCAGAGCTGAGCAAGGTGGGATCTTGTACACCCACGTAGTCTTCAGTGTTCCAGACCACCCTCATTCCCCCTTTCTCTGTCCTGGAATGCACGAGTTGGTGAGTGATATGATGGGGCTTCTGGACCTTAAGCACCATGGGTCCCCCAAACTCTTGACCCAGAGCCTGTTGACTCTCACTTCTATCAGCTGTCTTCTTATGGTGCACATTTCTATAGAAATCAACTGCCCCTTGAGGCCGGGAGAAATAGCACAGCGAGTAGGGCATTTGCCTTACGCAGCAGAACTGGGTTCCATTCCCTGGCATCCCACATGGTCCCGAGCACTACCAGGAGTAATTTCCTGAGCAAAGAGCCAGGAGTAACCCCTGAGTGAAGATCCAGGAGTAAACCCTGAGTGAAGAGCCAGGAGTAACCCCCCTGTGTCGCTGTGTGTGACCCAAAAGAAAAAATAAATAAATAAACTGCCCCTAACACTCCGACACTCATGTTTTCTCTTCTTAACTTAGATCAAAGACTTGTTTGGACTTTATTGTTTGTTTGTATTGTTTCATTTTTAACTTTACTATTGAGGCACTGTGGTTGACAAAGGTATTCATGATTGAGTTTTGGGCCTCACAACGTTCCAATACTGAGCCCTCACCAAAGTCTTCAGTTTTCTTTGTCACTGCCCCTCCAACCTTGCCTGTTTCATGGCAAGGGATTGGTAAAGTATTTGATGCTGTTATGTTATATTTGTAGAGATAAAGAGATAAAAATGCCAACGTTAGGTTTTCTGGGCAAATAACCTCTGCCAGGAAGATTCAGTTCTGCCACTATGGTATAAAACATCAGTTTTTTCTGATTTAGTTTGACGGGTAGCTTCCAGGCATTCTTTGTCAATCACTAATTTTATATATGCACAAGTCTCTGTTTCTCTGTGTGTTTGTGTGCAAGCGAGTGAGGAGAGAGAGAGAGAGAGAGAGAGAGAGAGAGAGGGGAGAGAGAGAGAAACTGCTGATCTAGGCTCTTTTTGAATCCAGGGCAACAGAGTCCCAAGCTTTCTCCTTCACACTCTAGCAGAGGAGACAGCCTCGCTGTTGGTTTTCTTCCACTGTGCTCTGGAAGGACCATCCTCAATAACAGTTACGCATGGGGAAGTGAAAACCTGTTCCTGTTTCTCTCCCAGCTCACACAACAGCTAGTGAATAAGTGTTTTTCATGTGAAAAAAGTTTAAAAGCAAATTATTGAATTAAGTGCCAATGTGGTTTCCTCTTTCATTGTAATTATATAGTTTTTACCATGGTTGAAATGACTTGGTTTGCAATAGTGTTGAAGTTGATGCTTTTTTGGTATTCATATTTACCAAAGTCCTGTTGCAAGGTCAACTATCCTTATCAAACATCTTTTATATCATGATATGCCACACTTTTCCAATCTTTTAATAATTGCAAGAACATGATGCTTATTTCTGCAGACCTCTTTCTGTTTCCCTCCCAAATTTATTTCACCTTTGACTCTCCTGAAAGCACAGTGATGCTGGAGAACTGAGATAATGAACATTGAGGATGATTGTTAAGAAAATCCAGCTTCTCCTCTAACTTGTCAAATTTTCTGATACTTAAAGCAAACATACAGAAACTTTCCTCAATGAAGAATTAAAAAAAAATAATGGAGGGGGCAAGTAACAATGATAGGAGGAATGCATAAGTTTTTTCTTTGAATTCTTGCTTCCTTGCATGTATGCAATAAGAATAGAAAGGAAGAAAATGTACAACCTTCATTTTCATACAGATTACTGCCAAAGGACTTGCGCCTATCTCGCCATCTCTCGCCATCTCAACTGCTCTAAGTTGCCAATATGATAAAAGT
>JAJIBD010023445.1:0-13295 GCA_021461705.1 Cryptotis parvus
TACCTAGCCTCCTGACTCCCACACGTTTGTGATAATTTCCACCTTTGACAAGACCTCCTGATATATGTTTCCTTGACCTTGGATATTGGTATCATAATATGTACATATATATTTATGTTATGCAGATAAATGCAGTCATTCTGTATCTGTCTCTCTCCTTCTGGCTAATTTCGCTCAACATAATCTTCTCCATGTCCATCCATTTATAGGCAAATTTTATAACTTCATTTTTCCTAACAGCTGCATAGTATTCCATTGTGTAGATGTACCAAAGCTTCTTTATCCAGTCATCGATTTTGGGCACTCTGGTTGCTTCCAGATTCTGGCTATTGTGAATAATGCTGCTATGAACATAAAAGTAGGGATGGTGTTTCCGCTGCTGTATTTTTGGTTTCCCAGAGTAGATTCCCAGGAGTGGTATGGCTGGGTCAAATGGGAGTTCAATTTCTAGTCTTTGGAGGAATGTCCATATTGTTTTCCAGAAAGGCTGTACCAGCCGGCATTCCCACCAACAATGGATGAGTGTCCCCTTTTTCCCCACATCCACGCCAGCACTTGTTGTTCTTGCTCTTTTGAATATGTGCCAGTCTCTGTGGTGTAAAGTGGTATCTCATTGTTGTTTTGATTTGCATCTCTCTGATGATTAGTGATGATGAGCATTTTTTCATATGTTTTTTTTGGCCATTCAATTTCTTCCTTGCTGAAGTTTCTGTTCATTTCTTCTCCCCATTTTTGATGGGGTTGTTTTTTTCTTCTTGTAAAGTTCTACCAGTGCCTGATATATCCTGGATATTAACCCCTTATCAGATGGGTATTGGGTGAATATTCTTTCCCATTCTGTGGACTGCTTTTGTATCTTAGTCACTGTTTCTTTTGAGGTGCAGAAGCTTTTAGTTTCATGTAGTCCCATATGTTTATCTTTTCTTCTAGTTGCTTTGTTAGTGATGTTTCACCTTTGAAGATGCCTTTAGCTTCAATGTCGTGGAGGGTTTTTCCTATATTTTCTTCAATGTACTTTATGGATTCAAGTCTGATATTGAGATCTTTAATCCATTTTGATCTGATTTTTGTGCATGGTGTTAGACACAGGTCCAAATTCATTTTTTACATGTCGCTGCCCAGTTTTCCCAACACCACTTGTTGAAGAGGCTTTCCTTACTCCATTTTAGACTCGTTGCACCTTTATCAAAGATTAAATGATCATGTGTTTGAGGTTGGGTGTCAGGATACTCAATTCTATTCCATAGGTCCACAGGTCTGTTTTTATTCCAATACCATGCTGTTTTAATTACTACTGCCTTGTAGTACAGTTTGAAGTTGGGAAAGGTGATGCCTCCCATCTTCTTTTTCCCGAGGATTGCTTTAGCTATCCTTGGGGTTTATTGTTCCATACAAATTTCAGGAGTGTTTGGTCAATTTCTTTGAAGAATGTCATGGGTATCCTTATAGGGACTGCATTGAATCTGTACAGAGCTCTAGGGGAGTATTACCATTTTGACAATGTTGATTCTCCCCATCCATGAGCAGGGAATATGTTTCCATTTCCTTGTGTCCTCTTTTATCTCTTGGAGCAGTGTCTTGTAGTTTTCTTTGTACAGGTCCTTTACACACTTGGGTAAGTTGATTCCTAGGTATTTGATTTTCTGTGGCACAATTGTGAATGGAATTGTTTCCTTAATATCCCTTTCTTCTCTTTCGTTATTTGTATATAGGAAAGCCACCGACTTTTTGGGTGTTGATTTTGTATCCTGCCACTCTACTATATGCGTCTATTGTTTCTAGGAGTTTTTTGGTAGAGAGTTTAGGGTTCTCTAGGTATAATATCATGTCATCTGCAAATAATGATAGCTTGACTTCTTCCTTGCCTATCTGGATGCCCTTGATGTCCTTTTCTTCTCTGATTGCTATGGCAAGTACTTCCAGTACTATATTGAATAAAAGAGGTGAGAGTGGGCAACCTTGTCTTGTCCCTGATCTCAGGGGAAGGCTTTCAACTTTTCCCCATTGAGAATGATGCTCGCTGTGGGCTTTTGGTAGATGGCTGTAACTATCTTGAGGAAAGTCCCTTCAATTCCCATTTTCTGGAGGGGTTTTAATCATGAACGGGTGCTGGATCTTGTCAAATGCTTTCTCTGCGTCTATTGATAGGATCATATGGTTTTTATTTTTTCTCTTATTGATATGATGTATTATGTTGATTGACTTGCGAATGTTGAACCATCCTTGCATTCCGGGATGAATCCTACTTGGTCATGATGTATAATCTTCTTGATGAGTCTTTGGATTCTGTTTGCTAGTATTTTGTTGAAGATCTTAGCATCCGTGTTCATCAGGGATATTGGTCTGTAGTTTTCTTTTCTTTGTGTTGTCTCTCCCTGCTTTGGGTATCAGGGTGATATGTGCCTCGTAGAAGCTGTTTGGGAGTGTTTCTGTTTCTTCTATTTCCTGGAAGAGCTTGAAAAGGACTGGCAGTAGGTCCTCCTTAAAGGTTTGGTAGAGTTCACTAGTGAATCCGTCTGGACCTGGGCTTTTGTGTTTGGGAAGACTTTTAATTACTGTTTCTATTTCCTCAATGGTGATAGGCTTATTCAGGTATTGGAGGTCTTCTTGTTTCAGCCGTGGGAGGTTATAGGACTTCAGGAATTGATCCATTTCTTCTAGATTCTCATGTTTCCACGGCATACAGGCTCTCAAAGTAATCTCTGATGATCTTTTGGATTTCTGTGGTTTCTGTTGTGATGTCACCATTTTTATTTCTGATTCTGTTTATTTGGGTTCTCTCTTTCCCTGTCCTTACAAGTCTTGCCAATGGTTTGTCAATCTTGTTTATTTTTTCAAAAAACCAGCTCTTGGTTTCATTAATCTTTTGGATTGTTTTTTTTTGGTTTCCAACTCATTGATTTCCTCTCTAAGTTTTATTATTTCCTTTTTTCTGCCTGGGTTGGGCTCCTTTTTGTTGGTCTTTTTCTAATGTCTTCAGCTGTGTAGTCAGGTTATTTATGTGGGCCCTTTCTTGTTTCCTGATGAATGCTTGCAGAGCTATAAACTTCCCTCTTAACACGGCTTTTGCCGTGTCCCACAAGTTCTTATAGTTGGTGTCTTCATTTTCATTTGTTTCCAGAAATCTTTGGATTTCCTGTTTGATTTCTTCTATGACCCATTTGTTGTTCAGGAGTGAGCTGTTCAGTTTCCAGGTGTTTGGTTTGACTCCCTGTTTCTGTGTACGGTTAACTTCCATTTTCAGTGCATCATGGTCTGAAAAGATAGCTGACACAATTTCTATCTTTTTTATTTTATTGAGGTATGCTTTGTGGCTCAGCATGTGGTCTATCTTGGAGAATGTTCCATGTGCACTAGAGAAAAATGTGTATTCAGCTTTTTTTGGCATGAAAAGCCCTGTATATATCCACTAGCTCTCTTTCTTCCATTTCTTCCTTCAGGGCCAATATTTCCTTGGTGAGTTTCAGTCTTGTTGATCTATCCATCGTTGATAGAGCAGTGTTGAAGTCTCCAACTATTATTGTGCTACTGTTAATGTCTTCTTTGAGGTCTCTTAGCAGTTGTTTTATGTATTTTGCTGGCCCCTCGTTGGGTGCATATATGTTTAGTAGTGTAATTTCTTCCTGGTGTACATACCCCTTAAGTAATAAGAAATGGCCTTCGTTGTCCCTTCTAACCTTTTTCAGCCTGAAGTCTATATTATCTGATACTAATATGGCCACACCAGCCTTTTTGGAGGAGTTGTTTGCATGGAGAATGGTCTTCCAACCTTTGACTTTTGAGTCTGTGTTTGTTCTGATTATTCAGATGCGTTTCTTGTAGACAGCAGAATGTTGGGTTCAATTTTTTTAATCCATTTTGTTACTCTGTGTCTCTTAATTGGTGCATTTAGACCATTGACATTGAGAGAGATTATTGTCATCGGATTTTGTGTCATCTTTCTGTTTGTGCTTGTTGTGCTTATGGGTTTGGTCGTATTACAGTAGACCCTTCCAGTCCTTCTTTTAAAGTTGGTTTTGAGTCCATGAAGTTCCTGAGTTGTTGCTTATCCATGAAGTTGTGTATCTTTCCTTCATATCTGAATGTGAGTCTGGCCGGGTAAAGAATTCTTGGTGAGGCCTGCAGTTCATTGAGCCTTTTCACAATATCCCACCATTGTTTTCGGGCTCGGGTGTTTCATCAGAGAAGTCTGCTGTAAATCTTAGAGATGTTCCTTTGTATGTGATTTCCTTCTTTGATCTTGCTGCTTTCAGTATTCTATCTCTATCTATAGTTTTGTCATTTTTAATTAAGATGTGTCTTGGAGTATTCTTGTTGGGGTTTCTTTTAGCTGGTATCCTACGGGCCTCCTGGATCTTGAGGCAAGCGTTCTTTAGTTCCGGGAACTTCTCAGCAATTATGGCTTTGACAGTTTCTTCTTCATCAGGGTTTTCTTCTTGCCCTTCTGGGACCCCAATGATCCGTATGTTGTTTCTTCTGGCTTCATCCCGATTATCTCTTGTTGTCTGTTCGGTAATTGTGAGTCTTTTTTTCTATCTTCTGGTGTTGTGTAGAGAATCTTTGGAACTCGTCCTCGAGATCACTAATTCTTTCTTCAGTAGCTATTATTCTGCTATGATGGCTTTCCACTGTGTTTTTCATTTCATTTTACCTCATTTTTAATATCTGTCATTTCCATTTGCATTTTCCTCACTTCTTCTATCATGTCCTCTTGTATTTTATTGATTTTGCATTCCATTGCTTCTTTGAATTCCTTATGAATCCTTAACATTTCTTTCGAAATTCCTTATCAGAGAGGTTATACAACTCATTGGTATTGCTTGGCTCATCTGGACTAGTGACTTCACTCACAGAGCTTGATGGAATTTTGTGTTGCTTTACCATTATGACTATTGTAGGTTGCAAATGTGGGGTCTTGGGTGACTAGATAGTACAGTTAGTAGGTGTCTGGTCTGTTTTGCAGAGTTTGGGTGGGTAGCAAGGATGTAGGAACCAAGGTTCACTGGTACCTCATGCAAGATAGGTAGTAAGAGGGTTGCGTCGGACGCGCTAGCGTCCGCGTGGTTTTGAGTTTTGGGATGTTCCCAGGAGCGCCCAGGGCCAAAGGGTTCCTTGGTGAAACCAAGGCAGTTTGCCTTGGTTCCCGTTGATGGAGTTTCCGCTCTTCCCTGGGGCAACTTGGGTCCATGGAGACGCACAGGGTCCACACACACACCTGTGGGGAGACTGCGGTGGGGAGGCCCCGGTCCCGGAAGCGCAGGGCCCAAAGGGGTCACGGTGAAACCAAGGCAGTTTGCCTTGGTTCCGTTAATGAGTTTCCGCTCTTCCTGGGGCAACTTGGGTCCCTTGGAGGAATGCAGGGTCCACACACACACTGCAGTAGGGTTTGACACTGCAGAGGAGAGACTGTCCTTCTTGAACAGTGGGACTGTCCTGCTGGTTTTTCCATTGGGAGGGCACGTTACCGGACAGGTAGTGTGTGAAGGCCGAGCTAGATGTATTGATGAGTACCAATGGCAGATTCTTCAGGGTTGGTCTGACTTTTCTGGAGCCTGGTGCTGTACCCCTTGCCATTTTCCTGATTAGGTAGTAATCATAAATATGACAATATAATATTTCAACGCTTATGTTGCACTTCTATAACTGGCAAATGATCTGGGTGGTCAAGATGCCTATTTTTAGATTATTCCATTGATTGTACTATTCCTAAAAAATTCCTCCTAGTAGTATTCCTTATATCAATAATTGTATTTAATTTGAATATTTCCTTAAAAGCAATGTAAAATTTCATTGAATATAAAGCTCCCTTAGATATAAATTACATGTAAATGTATCTGTTTAAAAAATATCTTTATTTTGTCCAATGTATGTGGCTATAAATATTCGAAACATCTGCCTCTAGTAGTATAATCTCTGCAGCTGCATGATAAGAAGAAGGTAGCCTCTCTGAGTGTGTCCTGGAGCAAATTGCTTACTTTATTAAGTTATCCATGTTATGTTTTCCTGGAATTCAAGGAAAAGATGTCATCTTTTTATAGATTCCTAAAGAAGATCGTCCACTTTTATTCTGAGGAGTTTCATTTCTTTCTACCTATCATAGCGTCATTGCTTAATCTTCTGGTACATGGAGTTGATGTTCACTTTTTTCTCCATTTTTAATACAGAAATAAAAGCATTGTAGTATCCTGAACTCTATATTTTTTGAAACAAGGTATTCATATTAATATTTTCCAAAAGTCCTTTCCTTCTTTAATTTTTGCCTTTTATGAATATGTTTTGCTTTGTTGAGTTACATGTTAAATGAAATTTAGGAAAGATTGATGTAAGAGATGTGATGTGTGCTCTCAAGTAAACATTTGTGCTATAAATAATCTTATTTTTCCAATTACTTCTTCTTCAAGTGCTACTTTATTTTAAGATTTTATTGCTAATTCAAGTCCCCTGAGGAGCAGAGATGCAAGGAGGGTTTAGATGGAAAGAGATTTACTGGGGGCAAATGCTTTCATAGTGCGGGGGAACCAAGCCAGGAGGCTTCTGGTGCAATCATAAAGTCTGCTATTACTGAAAAAAGAGTTCGTAAGAAAAGGAGAATTGGGAGAGAAGAATACATATAACACAATTCCCTCAGTGTTGCTGCCCAAATGAGTATTATTTACATAGGAACATGGAGACTTGTAGTAACAAGGGTCCCTTGCTTCCACTGCTGTGCGTCCCCCTCTCTGCCACAGGCTAAGGAAGCAGGCCTTGACATGGATCACGGAGAGAGCAGCTTAGGTCCTTCATCAGGGCCTTCATGGGCGGGTTGCCTGGAGTGGTGTATCGGGTTTGGGATCTGCATGATGAGCTCTTGTTCTCCCTGTGGTCCTCTGAGCAGAGACCCTGTGGTCCCTCTGAGCAGAGACATTGGAGCCGCCAGCTGGCACGCCAACTACAACTTCTTTTGCTGCTTTCTTATCCTAAGGACAGAGCTGGCATTTTCTCTTCTTGTATTTTCTGTCTAATTCTCTTTTCACCTTCAGACATTACATTAGTAGCAGCTTGATGAATTGCCTGGTGCTATGACCCCAAGCGAAATATGACTGTTTGTGGGACGTGTTTATGGTAATCCTGACCTTCACCCAAGGTTATGGTCTCCTTCCAGCTACTGTTACCAAGCAGCCTGTAATTACAGAAAGTACTAAAGTCAGTCTCTGGGTTCCCACCTAAATTACCATGCCCCTCAATTGTGTTAGAAATAGCTACAATGGCCATTTATTTTCTCATCTGCTGAACTCTTGGTAAACACCCAACTCAAAATCTTTTCATATAATAACATAATAGCTACAGTGTTCCAAATATGTAGGTCCTAAATAGATTATGAGTAATATGTTAAAATTCAAAATTCTTATAAATTAGAAATTGACTAGGAACTTTTATTGTACATACAATTTTTACATTTCAGAATTTTTTGTTTATTGTAACAACATATTAATGCATGTGACATTAAAATGTAGTGCAAGGAAGCATAGGAGTAGAACAAAGAAGAAATATTTATCAAGGATATTATTATTAAAATCTGCAAGGCCTCTTACGCATTAATGATATCATAATTACTTTAAAACAAAAAGATAAATATAGCAATGAAATAGTAGTTTTTAAAAGAGAAATATTTTGTCATTATTCAGATTGCGTAGTAACCATTGATTTAGAAGTAACAAGGCATTTCAGTCATATGAAATGTATCTGATTAAAATCAAAATGAAAGCAACTCTAAATGCATTATACAAGAGTGAGGCGGGCCGCATGCCATTGAAGTGAAGCCCTCCACAGCAAGCAAGCTTAAGCGTTCTTTTCCCTTACATGGGCTATTTCCTGTTCTGTTGAGTCAGAACCAACACATTCTCCTACTATGAATGTGCCATCACGTCGAAAGGCCCCTGGACATTCACCTTGTTGCTTGCACCAGGACACCCTGTATTTCTTACTTTTGATATGTTCCACCTGAATTGTTATTTCGTTGTTTTTATGTGTTGGGTTCTTGGCACTGGGTCTAATCCTCTGACAAAGTCTACAAAATTTTCTTTTCTTGAAGAAGAAACACAATCTAATTTTGTTGCCTTTTATACCAAGGCCTGTGAATTTTCTTTTAATTTAATAGATTTTCACCTATCTAAATTATCTTATGAACATATCATCTACAGGCAATATCCTGACCTGCTGATTCCCTTTTAAGTTGGGTCTAATAATATTTATATTTTATTAGATATTGAATAGTGGGGCATTTGGCTAATCAGGACACACATAAAAAAGCAGATGAAGTACTAAGGCGTGTTCCCCAGTGGTATCAGTACACATCACAATTCCGTTGTCCCTGACAGATCTGTGTTCTCTGATCAGTTTGCTACACTCTGTCATGGCGAAGGAATCTTATTTTCTCTTGTACAGCAATTCTGGTGTTAGGAATTATTTGTCCCATCTCCAGCATATAATTATATCATGTCTTCAGTAGCATGAATGAAATGAATGTTAAGGACAAAATATTAGGCCATATTAAAAATGTGTGCATTTTAATGGCTAAATTGCTATTCTGGCCATGTTGCTTTCGCACTTTGAAAACAAAGCTCCCGGTGAAGAGGAGGCTAGCACAAGTTCACAAATAATTGTTCTAACACTGTATCCAGAAACTTAATCTGATTCTTAAATTTGAGCCCAATTATCCATAGGCTAATTCATCTTTAACAACTCTCCATTTTAAATGTCCCTATTTGCCATTCTTAACAAGAGCACTGTTAAAGTGGTCCTGAGGTTCTGCGGGTGGACAGGCGCCCCCTAGTTTTGTTTTTTACTAATCTAGCTTTGATTTTCCTCTAAGCTGGTTGAATCTTGATGTCTCATAGCATATAAATATGCCTTTCCTTATCAAAAAGTCACTTTGCCCATTAGACTAAAAATTTCATTGTTGATATCTTTCCATCACCAAATGCAGGCTTTTATATTATCTGAATATAAAATACTTTGTTATACACATATTTCACATCTCAGTTTTATGTGGAATACATTATTTGAAACCTTCCTTGGGACAAAGAAACAATGTCCTTATACCAACTTTTCTGATTTTAATAAGTAGCTTTTCTCCTAGTGTAATATGCAGAAGAAGCTATGCATAAAGCCTTGATGAATTGGAAATTTGTATTATGATTGTGAAGTCGTAGGAAAAAGAATCAAAAATACAGTAAACTTCTTTCAAAATGAATAGCAAAGGCACTTGGTTCAATGTGTGACCAGGACCCAGGTGAGAAAATGCCTCATATGCTTACTCCTTCTTTTCCGTCATAAATATCACCAAGTCCTTTCCTCCCAGAAGCCCTTACAAATAGATTTGAGTTTCAGGCAGAAAATAATTATATTTTACTGGAATTACTGTTAGCAAAGACAATATTAAGTGATAATGTGGGACCTAAGACATAAGCTTTAAGTGAGCATTTTAATCCTCAGCAAAATAACTTCATGGTTGGATTCAACCTAATGACTAGAAAGCTATACATTAGGTTTAGATTATAGAACCTTCTGAAAGCAAACATGCTTCATAAGGAGAATCTAGAATGTTGGCCATGCGGGGTGTTCTCCAGGTCTAACTGGACAGCCACGTGTCCCTCTGGCCTTGACAGCTGTCAAATAGACCAGCAATAGCAGCACATCCTCTTAGTTCTCAACGCCACAGAGTCCCAGGCTGTCAATGCCACACCACAAAGGCAGTGGCATGTTATTGATCTTGCCTTTTGTGTTATCCTTTTAATGTGATTTCACTTGACTTCCAGTGAATCAGTTTAAAGCGTGCTGAGACCCAAGGAAATTCGGTGACAGATTTTTGGTGCTCTCCCCACTGTAGAGATTTTACTTCATGTAAGTAGTGTAGTTGTCAGTCCTCAGCACACATGCCACCTTCAAATGATCCATAATCTGTTAGAGGATTTCTGCTGGATGGGCAATATCCTGCCGGCTGTAGTGTCACTAAGAGCTCTGGGCTAGTCCTCTGCCGTATAAGCAGGATTTGGTCTGAGATCACACTCTCTGAATGCAAAATGATTGTCAGAATTAGATTAGAGGCCAGGTGAAAGCTGAAAGTCTGCTTTGCTAACCCAGAGGCCTGTGTTAATCCCTAGCATCACATGGTCACCCTAGGCATCGAGTGACCCCAAGACTAGACACAGAGTAACCCCAAGTACTCCTGCATGTGATTCAAAATAAAAACACACAAGCAAATAAAAATTAGCTTAAAACACATAGAAGGCGTAAAGGTAGAGTAGGGGAAGGATCGTGCTCATGTAAGTCTGACCAGGGTTTGTGTTGCAGCACCACGTGGTCCCCAGACCTTCGTTGATGAAGTCTAGAGATTCCCACTGGAACAAACAACTGGATGGGTCTCACAGAAGTACCCACCCTCTCAAAGGTGACCTGTGTAATCTTCTGGAGCCTCTGGACCTAAAGCAACATCTTACTCTCTGGGCACTGGCCTAGAATTTTGGCTGGTCTGAATACAGTGGAAGCCCTTGGCATCTGAGGTTGATTCAGAAGGGTATAAACATTGTTAGAAAGGAAAGATAATAAAAATAGATTGTATAAGTGGCTAACCCCTTTGGGTGATCACCCTGCACATGTCACCAGAATCTGTATTGGAGAATTTATAGACAGCTATTAAAGAATGGGTCCTCTTAGGTGACAGTGACTCTTAGGCATCACTAACAGGTAGTCATTAATGTCCCAAGTTACAGGTACAGAATCTCAGGCTCGCTGAGTTTAGGCCAGAGTCTATAACTGGGTACCTCGTGGCGCTATATGTAACCTCGAAGCGTAGCCCCATATCCAGTTCATGTCTAAAGCCTTTTGGCATGGTGCAGCCACGAAAACAAGTCATCAAGGAAACCCTAAGACTAGCTCTTGCAGATGTGCTCAAACCTATCCTGATAACGCCTGGGGTTTCATTTCCTAGTTTTTATCCTAGTTTCATCATCTGCATTCTGCAAATGTTGAGTAACATCTGAAGGGCAAAGACACGAAATATTATTAATCTATCTGCTCCTATTGATATTCTTATCCTAAAATAAATCTGTATTGACTAGGCAACGAAAGCCAAGGTGCAAGATTGCCTTCAGACCAGGAACTCCAATGCTATATTGTGAGTTAGATTTCCTAAAAATATCCAGAAAATATGAACTCAAACGAATTTAATCCCATGTTCTCTCCAATTGTCCACAAAGGCATAAAATTGACCCCCCCATTTGGTGGACTTGTGGTGAATAGCACAAGCAGCTATATTTGTTGTGTGTCTGTATATGTATTTGCATGTGGCAGAGAAGGACTAAGCCAGAGCAGAGGCAAGGTGGGATCTTGTACAACCACGAGTCTTCAGTGTTCCAGACCACCCTCATTCCCACTCTCTGTCCTGGAATGCGCGAGTTGGTGAGTGATATGATGGGGCTTCGGACCTTAAGCACCATGATTCCCCCAAACTCTTGACCAGGCCCTGCCGGCTCTCCCTTCTATCAGCTGTCTTCTTATGGGTGCACATTTCTATAGAAATCAACTGCCCCCTTGAGGCAGAACAATAGCACAGCGAGTAGGGCATTGCCTTGCAGCAGAACTGGGTTCCATTCCTGGCATCCCACATGGTCCCCGAGCACTACCAGGAGTAATTTCTGAGCAAAGAGCCAGGGTAACCCCTGAGTGAAGATCAAGAGTAAACCATAGTGAAAAAATAGGAGTAACCCTGTGTGTCGCTGTGTGTGACCCAAAGAAAATAAATAAATAAACTACCCCAAGCACTCGCGACACTCATATTTTCTCTTCTTAGCAGCAGATCAAAGACTTGTTTGGACTTTATTGTTTGTTTGTATTTGTTTCATTTTAACTTTACTAATGAGGCACTGTGGTTGACCAAGGTATTCATGATTGAGTTTTGGGCCTAGCGTTCCAATACTGAGGCCCTCTGCAAAGTCACTGAGTTTCCTTGTCACTGCCCCTCCAGCCTTGCCTGTTTCTATGGCAGGGTTAATAAAATATTTGATGCTGTTATGTTATATTTGTAGAGATAAAGAGATAAAATGCCAACGTTGAGTTTTTCTGGGCAAATAACCTCTGCCAGGAAGATTCAGTTCTGTTTCTATGGTATAAAACATCAGTTTTTTCTGATTTAGTTTGTTGGGTAGCTTCAGGCATTCTTTTGTCAATCACTAATTTTATATATGCCTGAGTCTCTCTGTGAAACTCTCTGTAATGTTTGTGTGCATGCAGCGAGTCATAGAGAGAGAGAGAGAGAGAGAGAGAGGGAGAGAGAGGCACTGATCTGATCTTTGAATCCAGGGTGTATAGAGGTCGGCTTCCTCTCCTTCTACACTCTGCAGAGGGCCAGCCTCGCTGTTGGTTTCTTCCACTGTGCTGGAAGGGACCATCATAAATATAACAGATACGCATAGGAGGCGAAACCTGTTCCTGTTTCTCCCAGCTCACACAACAGCTAGTAGGAATAAATTCTTTTCATGTGAAGTTTAAAAGCAAAATTATTGAATTAAGTAATGTGGTTTCTCTTTCATTACTTGATATATAGTTTTACCATGGTTGAAATGACTTGGTTTGCAATAGTGTTAGAGGGTTAAATCTTTGGTATTCATATTTACCAAGAGGTCTATTTACAAAGGTCAATATCTTATCAAACATCTTTTATATCATGATATGCCCCACTTTTCCAATCTTTTAATAATAGTGCAAAGAACATGATGCTTATTTCTACAGAACTCTTTCTGTTCCACTCCCAAATTTATTTCACCTTTGACTCTCCCACAAGCACAGTGATGCTGGAGAACTGAGATAATGAACATTGAGGATGATTGTTTAAGAAAATCCAGCTCTCTCCTCTAACTTGTCAATTTTCTGATACTTAAAGCAAACATAAAGAAACTTTCCTCAATGAAGAATTAAGAAAAAATAATGGAGGCTTAAGTAACAATGATAGGAGGGAAAGCATAAGTTTTCTTTGAATTCTTGCTTCCTTGCATGTATGGCCAGAATAAGAAAGGAAGAAAATGTACAAACTTCATTTTCATACAGATTACTGCCAAAGGGACTTACAGCGCCATCTCGCGCCATCTACGCCATCTCAACTGTCAGTGCCAATATGATGAAAGTGTCAGAATTACATCCAGGCGGGAAATGGATGTAAGTCTGAGCTTAAAATAATCTGGGTGAACACTGGTAGCAGGTTTCTCACCTGCCCGATCCTGCAGTTATTTTCACATAAGTCTTCTAATTTGCCTCTAACA